>JAQISU010000379.1:0-180000 GCA_029339505.1 Unio delphinus
ACTTGTTCACTGATATCAGCTCCAAAGTCCAGTCTTTAAGGTAGTATTATACGTTTCTACTGTTGTAATAGCTCCACATTTAAGACTTCAAGATCGTGTTATACGTTTCCACTGATATCATAGCTCCACATTCTAGGCTTGATGGTCGTGTTATAATTTTCCACTGATAAACAGTTCCACATATTTATTTTTCGGGTCGAGTTATACTTTTCCGCTGATAAAACAGTTCTGCAGTCTAGTTCTTAACGTCGTTTTGTACTCTTCCACTGATATAATAGCTTCACATATTTGTCGTCATGGTCGTGTTATATTTTTCCACTGATAATAACAGTATAGTCTTTCAGATCATGTTATACTTTTCCACTGATAGTTGCACATTCTAGAATGTAATGTCTTGTTATACATAACCAATGCTATAATATATCCAGTCGTTAAGGTCGTGTTATAAGTTTCCACTGATATAATATATCCAGTCTTTAAGGTCGTGTTATAAGTTTCCACTGATATAATATATCCAGTCTTTAAGGTCGTGTTATAAGTTTCCACTGATGCAATAGTTGCACATTTTTATCGTTAAGCTCGTGTTATACATTTAAACCAAAGAAACAGTTCTTTTTTCTAGTCATGACTGTCTTGTTGTAATTTTCAACCGCTATAATAGTTCCATATGCTAGACGTCATGGTCCTGTTTTACGTTTCCACACATACACAGTCTAGTCTTTAAGGCCTTGTTATATTTGTCAGAACATATAATAGTTCCACAATATAGTCCTTACAGTCTCGTTATCATTTTCAACCTATATAACAATTCCACATTCCAGACTTTAATGTCGTATTACACTTTTCCACTGGTATAATAGATGAACATTCTAGTCTTTAATGTTGTGTTATAAATTTCTTTTGATATAACATTTCCACAATGTTGTGTTATACTTTTCTACTGATTTACTAGCTCCACTTTCTAGTCTTTAAGCTCAGGTTATACTTTACAATCGATGTAATAGTTCCACATTCCACTGTTAAGGTCAATTTATACTTTCGAGTCTTAAAGGTCGTCTTATATTTTTCCACCGATATTATATCTCCACATTATAGACTTTAAGGTCGCATTTTAGTTTCCACTGAAATAATAGTTCCAAATACAAGATTAAACGGTCGTGTTATACATTTCAATTGCTCCACATTCTAGTCTTCAGCGTCGTTTGTCGAGTTTATACTGCTTTAACATTTTTTTTTTTTTGTTTTTTTATGGTTTAACGCCATTTTTTCAGCACAATATAGGCTATACATGGCGGCCAGTATTAATGGTGGAGGAAGAAACCGGACAAACCCCGGAAAGAACCACCGACCCACGAGAAGCTACTGGCAAGCTTTCTCACATAACTACATTTGCCGAATCTTAGACTCGAACACACGCAGACAGAGGTGAGATGGCAGTGGTCCGTAACGGACAGCGCTTTAGACCACTCGGCCACTCGGGGCCCCTGCTTTAACATATCCACATTCAAGTCCTTACGGTCGTTTTATACTTTAGGAAAGATATAATTGTTTACCATTATATTATTTAAGGTCGTGTGATAATTTTCCACTGATAAAATGGTTACACAATCTAGGTGTTAATGTCGTGTTATATTTAAACGATATAATAATTCCACATTCTAGTATATGATGTCGTGTGATACGTTTTACTGCCCTAATTTATACACATTGTAGTCTTTAAGGTCATGTGATACGTTTCCTAAGATATAATAGTTCGACATTTTAGTCTCTACTTTCTTGTGATACTTTTCCTCGGACATAAGTGGTCGACGTTCCAGTCTTCAATGTCTTTTCAATCTTTCCCGCTGATATAATATGTATACATTCTAATCTGTACGGTAGTGTTATACCTTTTCAATAATATAACAGTTCCACATAATATACTTTCAGTTCGTGTTATAGTTGTCCACTGATAGAACAGTTCCACATTCTAGTATATAAGGTTATGTTATACGTTTCCTCTGCTATAATAGATCCACTTCCTTGTTTTAAAGTCGTGCTATACTTTTCCACTGATATAATTGCTCGATATTCTAGTAAATAAGGTGGTGTTATACTTTCCGACTGATATAATAGCTCCACATTTTAGTCTTTAGGGTTGTGTTTTACTTCTCCACTGATATAATTGCTGGACATTCTAGTTTCAATGTCCTTTCTGATACTTTTTCACTGATGTAACATTTCCACCATCATGTCTCTACGGCTTGAATACGTGTTATGTGTAGTATTTTATAAAAGTTCTCAATCTATTCCGTTTGCAAGATATACCTATATTTAGTGTAGAAAACTTTTTCCCCTCTTCACGCTGTATCGTTCCTAGCTTCTACTCTATGAATATTTCACAAGAAGCATCACTACCATTACTCAGCCTTCTTCTGAGATACTTAATTGTACCATACATAATTCGTTTCAGTATCAGCGGCCACATATACTTTTCTGTAGACTCCCATAGCTGATTTTGTTCGCGAGAAATTACTTGTCGATGGACTTTCCTTTGCTGATTTATTAACCACCTTGTTGTGGGGACTTTCCTTTACTGACGTATTTTCGCGAGGATTTGCTTACACGTTGATCATTCACGCCTAGCACAAACGTTGAATACTTTCACGACGAAAATCACCACGACTAGTGTTACGATAATAATTTTTACCATTATTGTCTTTTATTTCATAGTTATTTTCATCATTACGATTAGTATCATTGTCGTCGTCATCACCATCATACTCACACATTGGAATGGGGATATTATGACAGTTCTTCTTTATGTATATCTGTAACTTTCTGCACTTGAATTCCATGTTTGATATTATTATTATTATTATTATTATTATTATTATTATTATTATTATTATTGTTGTTGTTGTTGTTCTTTCTTCGTGGGACCACGACGAAAGTGATACCACCACTGAAGTATGCCGCAGTTGCGATTCCATCCACGACGAGGGAAAGCAGATGGAGCGTTGGGTGGAGTACTACTCTGTACTGTACTGCAGAAAGAACCGTATGACCAACGAAGCCCTCAACGCCATTGAAAACCTCCTGCTCATGGTCGAACTCGACTAGAAACCTACTGTGGTAGACCTAAAAAAGGTCTTAGAGAAACTGTCCTTAGGTAAAGCTCAAGGTACGGATGCCATCGCAGCAGAAGTCGTCAAAGCCTGCTTCAGCGTGCTGCTCACACATCTATACGAGCTCCTCTGCCAGTTCGGGAATGAGAGTGCACTGCTTCAGGACGTGAGAGACACCAATATCATAAGCCAGTGTAAGACAAAGGCGACACAAGTGACTGCAACAACTACTGGGGCATGTCACGTCTCATTATAGTGGGTAGAGTCTTCGCACGCTTCATCCTGAACAAATTGCAGACGCTGGCTGACAGGGTGTATCCAGAGTCGCAGTCCGGGTTCGGCGCAGAGAGGACCACAATCGATATGATCTTTTTCGGCTGGCAACTGCAGGAGAAATGCATAGAACAACACAAAATCCTTTTCCTGGTCTTCATAGAGCTCACCAAGGCGTTCGTTCTGGTCAGCAGTTACGGACTCTTCAAAATCCTGACGAGGATTGGATGCCCTCCGAAGCTGCTAAGCATGATCCAGTCCGTCCACGATGACATGAAAGGCACAGTCATTACTATATCTCAACGTCCAGCCTCTTCAACATCCGAAGCGGAATGAAACAGGATTACGTCCTTGACCCCATACCCTTCAGCATTTTTCTCGCTGTCCTGCTTAAGCATGCCTTTGGGACATCCACAGAACGGATCCACCTGAACACACGATCGGATAGTAATCTATCCGACCTGGCACGACTAAAGGCAAAGAGCAAAGTGCGCGAAGCTCACCATCAGCGATATTCTCTTCGCAGACTATGCTGCCCTAGTCATTCACATAGAAGCTGAGTTACAGTACTGATGAACTGTTTTACTAAACTACGCTCTGAGTATAGGTTGACCATGCAACTAACGAAAACAAACGTGATGGCTCAAAATGTGGAACCCAGCCCCCCCCCCCCAAAGCAATATCATCAAGAACTACGAGCTTGTGATATTCAGTCAGTTCATATTGTTTGGCTCTACCATCACCAACAACGTATCGCTCGATGTTGAGCTAAAAAAACGAATTGGAAAAGCATCAACAACTCTCTTCCGGTTGTCGCGGTGAGTGTGGAATAACAATATGCTGACCCTGAAGACTAAGATCTCCGTGAACCGTGCATGCGTCCCAAGCACTCTCCTGTATGCCATTGAAAGCTAAACGATGTACGCTGCACAAATGGAAAAGACTGAGCACCTTTCTAGTGCGATTTCTCCGACGCACACTAGGGATCACTTGAGTCATCGATAAACAAACAACGAGGTGCTGAAACATGCAAAGATTCCCAGCATGGTCACACTCATACGCCATCGTCGCATCAGATAACTGGGCCATGTATCTCGAATGGATGATTAATGGATCCCCAAAGACCCTCTTCTCCACTTCAAGGATGTCTGTAATCGCGACATAAATGTCAATGACATCGATGTCAACACCAGGGAAAAGATTGCTCTAGAAAGGTTCAGCTGGCAACATGCTCTGATCACTGGTTTGAAAGCGGGCGAGGACAAGCTACGCTTGCTGACTAATGAAAAGCGATCGCGGATAAAAAAGTATCAAATCCAACACAAACCAGGTTCAGCTTTCAAGTGTAGCAAGAACCGCCACTCCTGTCTTGAGTTACATATCCACTACTGACGCTGCACATCCACCAACCGGGACATCTTTCATGGATGCACTGCCATTGCCTCTCGAGAATAACGGACACCAACAACAACACCATTGCTGTCCATGGTTTTTGTTGTTGTCTTGTCATAATATTACTGTTGTATATTTTATAATTTGTATCTTCGTTGCTGTTTTTATATTTATTGTTATTGATGCTATTGACGATAACATAACCGTAATCAATGTGTTATCAACTGCTCCAATTACCCAGTGGTTAGATCGTCCGTCTTGGATGCGAGAGGTTGTGGGTTTGATCCTCAATCGAATCATACGCGTTTAGGCTTAATTATCAACAGTATGACAGAAAAAGTGAAAACAGCAAACCTTAAACAACGTTTGCAAATAATTTATTTTCCTGGAAAAGATTGTACAATTAGAAAAGAAACTTACAGTTTTAAGAAACAAAATACATAAATAATCTGATATTAATCTACGAATTAAATTACAAAATTCCTAAATATAAAATGTTATAATAGATTCAAGTTCAAATCCTGTTGGAGATTCCAAGATGGAAGATGATAATATATGCTAAAGTTTGCTTTGTGCTCATATACAGTCCCTTGTAGAAACAAAATATTTAACACCCCGGTGATGGAAATACAAATTAATGCTTGCTAAACTCTCCTTGTCCAGGACGTCTCTATGAGCAAATCAAATATTTCCAGATATACGAATTAATCCTTTAAAATCCGATTAAGCTGAAGGAAAGTTAACATGGATTTAAGAAATTGGCCTCAACAAAAGAAAATGACATAAAGTCATTTATAAAATTCCCAAACAAACTATATTTCACTACATTAAGGAATATATCGTATTCTAATACGCAGTTTTGAAACATATCCCCAAATTGCAAAATCATGACGCCACGTGATCGTTTATGTGAAGTACTCCTAACATGACCCGGTTACTTTAGGAGTAAAAGGTTGTTTACTTCTTCACTAGTCCCATCTTGACCTCGACATCAACCAATCATTTAAAATATAAAATAATCAAGGTCATAATCTAGATCCATATTACTTGATTATGGAGGACAACTCAGGTCAAACCGATGTTCTGAAAAATAACATCATTTCCAGTGAATAAATTTAACTTAAAACAGCATGTAAGAAGAAAAGTAAAAATATTTGAGACAGAAACAAGCAATTAAAGCAATTTTAAAGCGTAACACAGGGACATCATGTAACACAGGGACATCATGTAACACAGGGACATCATGTAACACAGGGACATCATGTAACACAGGGACATCATGTAACACAGGGACATCAATTTTAAATCGGATATGCGTAACACAGGGACATCATGCTACATGTATGCGGCAAGATGCCCAAGTGCTAGACATCACTATAAATTGCCACACTACATACATCGTAGAGAAATGACGGAAATATTGTTAAAGCTACGTTAAAAATCCAAATCACACACACACACACAGGCACACACACACACAGGCACACACACACACACACAGACACACACACACACACTATGTTGTCATAAAGCACGACGCTTTTATTGTTTGGTGTGAAACTGAAAGTCATTGTTATACACCTGGCTAATGCACTCAAGTGTGACCATTGCGACGGGTATGTCGTAACCTTTGACCCATAGATTGTAATCTTGAGAAGCATGCTGCATGATTTGTTAAATAAATGTTGTTCCCGTGTTTTATATCGGATCCGAGTTTAGAAAGGTTGCCATTACATAGAGAAGAATTAAAGATCTGGTGAGTACCTGATAATTTAGTTTTTTTTTTTATTGTCAGTATATCTTAAGTCATCTAACTAATGTTTCTTTCCTTTAAGTTTACCAAAGTCATGACATAATAAACTGCTGTATGTTGAACTTCGCATCTCTCTCTCTCTCTCTCTCTCTCTCTCTCTCTCTCTCTCTCTCTCTCTCTCTCTCTCTCTCTCTCTGCTTCTCCTGTAGTTTTCATACAGGACAATGTCCCGTCAATTTCTAGGCGGGCCCTTAGTGACCGAGGGGGTCTAAAGCTCTCTTCGTTATGGATCACTTCCATCTCACTTATATCTGCTTGAGTTCGAATCTCTGACTCGACCAATGTGGGTATGTGAGAAATATTTCTAGTAGCTTCTCGTGGGTCGGTGGTTCTTTCAGACGATTTCCGGGTTCTTCTTCCACCATTAATACTGGCCGCAATGTTTAGCCTATATTGTGCTGCAAAATGGCGTTAAACCAAACAATAACATGTCTTTATACTTTGTGTTAATCGTACAATTGTTGAATCACATCTGTATGTAATTATCGTGCAGTATTTCTACTCATTTATTTTGGATTATCTTAGATATTCCTAAATAATCACATCCTGCTTTGATGCGGTTATCTATACAATATAACCCTTTTATACAGTCATGTCAGACCGCTCCGATGGCCTAGTCGTTCGAACGTGCGAAGTGGGGGGTTGGGGTTCGATATCCCGGCCGAGTCATGCCAACGACTTACAATAACTGTTTACCGCTCCAGTGGATTAGTGGTTAGAGCGTCTGACGTGGAAGTTGTATTTGAAGATATAAACCATAGCAATGTTTTCAGTTAAGGGTTTTAGCCTATTTTCAACTATTTGCAAACTGTGATCTTGATCAGCCGATGGGAAACTATCCCCGTTTAAACAGTGTAGCGTTATTGTAGTGGCTTTTCATGTTTATTTGCACATTGTTTTTCTCCTTCAGTATTGAAACTAATTGATTGGGGCCCCAAGTGGCCGAGTGGTCTTAAGCGATGTCCGTTTCGGATCACTACCATCTCACCTCTGTCTGCCTGGGTTCGAGTCTCAGATTCGGCCAATGTGGTTATGTGAGAAAGCTTGTCAGTAGCTTCTCTTGTGGTCGGTAGTTCTTACAGGGGAATTTCCTGGTTCTTCCTCCATCATTAATGCTGGCCGCCATGTATAGCCTATATTGTGCTGAAAAATGGCGTTAAACCTTAAAAAAACAAAAACAAACTAAACTAGTTGAATGCAGAATATATTTTACTAGCGTACGCTGAGTAGTGCCGAGTCGTACATGTTCATACACATAACAACCATCTGTTGATACTTCGTATGTCTAGCGTTCGATATACCATTAGGCGACCCATTTTCAACATTTCTTGCAATTTATTCGCACTATTTTATAATTCACGCAGCAAAGGTAACATTATTATGCGTATTACATACATGTAGACAGTTCGGAGATTACAAACCCTCTTTCTTTAGTCCAGGTGTGAATTATATTTTGTTTATTATTTTTGTCTTGATGAAGACTATTTACATTTTTTTTAACGATAAATGAATGTAAGAAACACGGTTTAACTCTGTGATGTCATAATACGAAATGAATGATGTGATATATTACCATTTCATCATATTATCTTTGACGTAATACTTGCCACTGTGCCTGCCTTTTCCAGAACATTATCCGTTTAATTAACGTTGTACACGTATTCTGTATGTATTGTGTATGCGGTCTTGTAAGTGTTGTCATTACACAATGCTCTTTTCGGTAGCTTTATTTATATCCTACATTTTCCAGGTGGAATTGACTATAAACTTTGTTCCTAACTAGTCCATTGTTACCTTGGTTATGTTTTGCTTTTATGGCAGATGTTGGTATTGTATAGTGGTGCTTTTTTTGTAAGGATATTAGTATTCAATCAAAAGCACGTTATTGTTACCACCCCGGACTCCACCCCACCCCATACACTTTCTTCAAGTTTTCCTTTTCAGATCCGATTCGCATGCATTTGATTTACCCCAAAGACATGCAGGTTGGTACCTAGATGAGTAATTCTGTACAATATTGAACCAAAATCGGATCGCTGCGATCTAAATGTCACGCTTGACTCTTAAGATTAAGGCCATATATTACGCAATATTGGTCGCAGAGGAATACATCTTCTCGCAAATACACACCCACTTTTAGTCATAAATAATCACATCTTATTGACTATGGTATTTTTTTTATTTCATTTGAACACTAGAGGGATGGAGGGGCATTTGTTACATGAACACATTTAATCTTTTCTTGTGAATGGTATTCTAACCCCCTTTTGACCCTTTATGTAATGTTGTTCGGATGTACCACATATATAGGTAATGTATTTTAGTCGGATTCAAAACAATTATGGATTAAGTATTTTTGTTTGTCCGCCCTTTCACTAGTCTCTGGAGTCGACGTTTGTTAAGGTCTGCAATTAGGTTTTTTTTCTCAAACAATATTACTAATACAGTCAAACAAATTGGTATCTCGATGTGCCACGTGACGTCTTGTTTATTTCAGTAAATGGATCACCGCAAGCTATATTAGGGTAGTCCATTGATTTGGATTAATCTTTACGGATATCTCATTAGTGCACAGGTCATGTGTAGTGCTAGAGGTAACTGACCTATATATGTCATGGTTACAAGACCTTCTCTGAGCTTTTGCTTTTGAGCCCATTTGATCTAGATGAGTGTAACAACAAACAAAATATTCTGAATATACAATTCTGTTTAAGTTGTCTTTTATTATAAATGTTATTTTGTATATTACTGGTCCATTTTGATAGAAAACACGGACATAAAATATGTATGATAACGAAAACAGGTCCCACTGAATGTGCAAGATTTGCTGCTGACGCTTTCTCAGGTATTCTAATTTTTAAATACATCGTATCAGGGATGTAAGCTTTACGCGCTCACGTTTATTAGTTTATTCATTTTATCTATTATTTCGCGGTATTCCTTTCCTCTACTGTTATTAGTTTTTGTTTCATTTATTGATTTATTTACTTCCTTTTCAATTATGTTTCTTCCTTTCTTCTTTCCTTTGCTAACGTTTTTAACATACATTACTTACGATCAACATATTTATTTTTGTTAGAGCATACAGAATCATGGCGTTGAGAGGAGCCCTGATATTGTGGGGTACGTTCTGTATCATGTGGATGATCAAGTCAAGTGATGCCAGTTCTTCCAAACCTCTGAAATATCCCATCAAAATAACATCCAAATCAGCGATACAGCTTCTTAATTTAATCATCCAGGTCGACAAGAGACTTAAAACAAGTAAATCTCTCTATCTAATTGTTCTTTTCGCTCTCTATTTATCTCGATCATAGACGCAACCAAACACACACACACACACACACACACACACACACACACTATTCTACTATGATATTGATGGATGCAATTGGAAACGTATTGCGTATTTGTAGAAAAGCATTCATCCTTAAAAGTCGTTGATGAATGTTATGTTTCATTCGTATTTTAAAACGTAAATATGAACGTGAACAGTCATGCACGAGGTGACAGTACAATGTGTTAACGGTAACATGTACTGCCCACTAACGGGAATCACAATAGTAGCTATAGGTACGATTTTGCAATCGGATATAGATTACAAGGGGCATAAAATATCGCTGTACGATGGCATGTGAATTTAAACTTCATTGGATTTGTTTTGACTAGTTTCAGATTTTTAGATTTCTGCTGACTGAGTTTAGTACTTTTGAATGATTCAGAGGCATTCAGACAACAACAAAAAAAATGAGGTAACCGCTTTTTTAGTGCCAAAAGTTAATTACATGATTTTTTTAAAAAACAATACTTACATATAAAGTTAAGCACTATAAATTGCATTGAGGGGAGCGTATTTCTCAATTTAGATGTTGCTACATCGGATGCAGTAGATCGGGTACTCGATCCGAGGCCGAGTCGCACCAAAGACTTATAAAAAAAAACAAATACTAACAGCTACCCCGCTTGGTGGTCAGCATTAAGAGGTTAGTGCTAGGATTTGTTGGCTTGGTGCCAGGATAATGTGATTGGGTTGGACATCATGTTACATGTCTGCGGCATGATGCTCCAGTGCTACAGATCACTATGAAGTTCCACACTGCAGACAACGTGGGGATCTGACTGAAATGTTTTTACAGCCAATTTAGATATCTACATCACACACACACACACACACAAACACACACACACACCACTATATATCTATCTATCTATCTATCTATCTATCTATCTATCTATCTATCTATCTATCTATCTATCTACCTACCTACCTACCTACCTACCTACCTATCTATCTATCTATCTATCTATCTATCTATCTATCTATCTATCTATCTATCTATCTATCTATCTATCTATCTATCTATCTATCTATCTATCTATCTATCTATCTATCTATCCATCCATCCATCCATCCATCCATCCATCCATCCGGTGGCAAAGTGGTTAGCGCTTCCGCTGCAGAATCGGGAGGTCGGGGGTTCGATCCCCGGCCGAGTCATACCAAAGACTTACAAAAACGGTACAACAAATTAATTTGAATTGCAGGTACCTGTCACAGTTACAGAATAATATATATCATGATGCAATTATGATGGAATCAGTTGGTCATAAATGTCGTACAAGAAGCAAGCAAAATCAATAGTAATTGCAATGTAAATTCATTCAATATCAAATATGCGGCTTGCTATGAACAGTTTTCAAAATCATTTGATTGTGCATGCTATGTTGAACAGATAGGAGAGAAAAACGAAGTTACGCAAATACTTCATGGAATGTTTGATACAACAGTTGCTAAATAGAAAGTCCTAGTATCATTATGTAAATAGACGTTGCTCTTGTGGGCTTTACACCATTTTCAGTATAGCATAATGTAAACGTATCGCCCGTATAACGTGTGGATAAAGAACCTCAGAATACGTCAGACACAACCACTGACCCATTGAAAGTAAGATTTTACAGTTTGTTGTATCTCATTTCAAGCGAATAATTTAATCAACTTAATTATCGGTGTATAAAAAATCAATGATGTTTTCCAGCAAATTGGTCAACAGTTAAAACAGTTAAATCATTACATAAATCCTGACGAAAGTTAATGCAAATTAACATTTTAGTTATACATATAGTACTTTCTTACCCATACTAACAATGGTGACACATGTGTGATAAAGAACGGTATTAGCGGTTGATTGATTGATTGATTGATTGATTTTTAACGGCGCACCAGCACTTTTAGACTATTTAGCGCCATACAATAGGATGTATTTATACATAGTTAAAAATAATAAAGGTTTAATATCGACCAGCGATATAAAAATAAACAAATAGTTCAGTATAAAATGACAAATTGTTGGTAACAATAAAATATGAAGCTTCCCAATCAACGGAAGATGCAAATGGTGTATGTTGATGAAAAGATGTTGAAAAATAATGGGCGGTATTTGTATTGGATAAAAATGCACTAAGGTGATGACATAGAAGTTATAGTTTAAAATAAAGATATACTTCCTTCAGGAAATCTAAAATAAAAGTGATATATATAGTATCAAAAAGTTCCTTCATGTCATGTACGTTATAGTACATATCACGTGTAGGTTGCAGGTCGGAACACCCGGTGATAAAGTGTTTAACAGTGAATGGTTCATTGCAAGAGACGCACTCTGGTGGATCTTCACATTTTAGTATGTGGGATTGGGTTATGTATGAATGAACGATTCTGATTCTTGCAATGACAGTCTCAAAAACAAAAAGCAAAAAAACTTGGCTTAAAACAAGCTGATGTTAGAGCGGATTATTATAAAGATAACAGTTTAAAATTATACACTTTAATCTGTAACTATTTCGGAAAGTAAAGGGTACATTATATGCAGTATTCAATGACTACGAGAGAACCTATAAATCGTGGCAGTTCGTTTTTAAAGGCCACTAAGAACAGAACTGTGGCGATAGTATATGTGTACAGGTCGTTGAGAATACGTTAAATTAATAGTTGATAAATATCTAAACAGGTAAGGGACAGGCGTGTGTTACAGAGTGGGTATTATTAAAAAAATACATGGCGGCCATTATTAATGATGGAGGAAGAACCCGGTTAAAACTCCGGGAAGAACCAGCAATCTACCTACTGGCAAGCTATCTCACATATCCACATTGGCCGAATCTAAGACTCGAATCCAGGCAGACAGGTGAGATGGCAGTGATCCGAAATGGATAGCGGTTTAGACCACTCGGCCACTCTATGCCTCCAAAAAGGATGTAACACAAAAAGGTGTGAAAGTATTTATGAAGAAGGATTGAGTGAACATGTTAATATTAATATTGAAAATGAATTTCATTTATAAATCTCGTCCGTATCTGGAAATACGACTAAAGTTTTTACCTTTACAGAAAAAAAATACAACAGAAGAAGAGTATAAGAGTTGAAAACAAAATGATAACATAAATAATCTGATTAATTTATTATTGGATAATTTGACATCAGAGATTTGTGAAACTGTTATCATCGTTCTTTTTACATATAACCCAAATATCATGCATCTAAAACATCTGTTCTGCTGCTTGCTGGTTAAAAGGTTTTATTTAGTTGATATTATTTGAACAATATGCAACATACTTTTGTATTACACTTAATAAAATCACCCATTAGAATCGTGGTTAAATGTTAAAATACTTGTTCAATACTCACTTGTCCTGTTGCACACTATATCCCCTTTTTCTACTGCATGATCTGTTGACTTTTACCATGGATTACTGGAATGTATAACAGTTAAACACATAACTATCATTGTTATTATTATTTGTAGTAGTAGTAGAAGTAGTATAGAAGTAGTAGTAGAAGTAGTAGTGGTTGTAGTAGTAGTAGTAGTAGTAGTATCAATGTCATCGTCGTTTTTGTTATTAATGTCGTCGTTGTAGTTTTTTTTTCATGGTACCCAACTTGCAGTAACAAGTAAATTTGCCGCAAGCCATGATTGTTGAATTGTCAATATTTATTTATAAGTTTCTTTCTTTAATTTCCAGCTGCGTGTCCACAAGATTACAATCTGTATGACAAGGGAAGTGGTGGCAGATTCTGTTACCGTTTCGTTCCCGACTTCTGCAGAAATCAATCGGCTGCTCAAAAATATTGCCAAAATCAAGGAGGCAACTTAATCAGCTTAAACGAACACAATTTTGATTTTTTTCGCCTAAGAGCAGCGGAGGAAAGAACGTACTCGAACCAACAAATAGGTAAAACAAAACAACATTTACTCAAAGATTGCGGCTCCCCGTGTGGCCCAGCGGTCTAAAGCGCTCTTCGTTCGGATCACTGCCATCTCACCTCTCTGCGTAACTTATTATCTGTGTTTTCTTCAATTGTTTATCCGTGTCTTACATCAATATATGCTTTGTTTTATACTCTTAATATATAAGATGGTGGATATTATCTAGCATCCATCAGTCTTTTTTAAATATTTTAAAACCGACTAACTAATGGACGTCATTGTAAAGAAGGTCATTTGTTATATACTCAGTATTTCAGGACATCTGTAGTATACTGTTATTTTTCTTCATTTGTACGATGTGTACGCGCCTCTGTAATATGCAGATTGCGCCTTTCGTCGGCGTTTTCATCATTCACATGCTGATCTTTGTTGTGATGTCTTCAGATTCGCTTTGTATTATATGGATAACTTTGCGTAAAATTTCAAGATCGAACCGAGGACCAATGTGGCTTAATGGTCCAATGCGCTCGCATTTACCGATCACTGCCATTTCAGCGTATCTTTGTAAAATATATAGTCTCGTACTCTACTAATGTTGGTATGATATAAAGCAACCGATAGCTTCTCCTGGGTCAGTGATTCTTACCTGGGGTTCCCTTGGTTTATTCTCCTTTGGTCACCTTATACAACCTATCGTGAACTGAGAAATGACCTTAAACCCAAAAACAACAACAGCATAAAAGAGACAGCCCTGTGGACACGCGTGTGCTGCATTTTGTTACCTTGTGTATCTTATGGCAACTGTTTTCGAAGACATTAACAGATTAAACGTTATCTCCCTTCATTTTTGCTGAGCAATCTGTTTGCCTTCTCTCACTTGAATGTATCGTTTGTTTTTTTTGCTTGATTAGGATTTTTAACGTAGCTTTAACAATGTTTCAGTCAAATCGCTACAATGTTTGCAGTGAGGCAGTTTATAATGATGTCTATCACAGGGGCATCATGCCGCAGACATTAAGCATGATCTTCCACCAGTCACATTATCCTGACACCAGGTCGACCAGTCCTAACACTAACCTCTTAATGATGAGCGCCAAGCGAGGCAGCTGTTAGTAAAAATTTTGCAAATCTTTGGTATGACTCGCCCGGTGATCGAACCCACGGCCTCCCGCTCCCGCGGCGGACGCTCTAATAACTAGGTTACCGGAGCGGATTTTAGTGTATTGTACATCTTACGTCCATTAGCTCGCCTGAATAATACGCCAAGTACCATTTCTCGTTCTATAAATGACATCGTTTAGAGAAGATGTTGTGTCTGGCGTTGTTATAGGGTTTAGCGCCAATATAGGCTATACATGGTGACCAGTATAAATGGTGAAGGAAGAACCCTCGAAAACCCTGGAAAGAACCACTGACCCACGATAAGCTACTGGTATACTTTCACATATACACACAATGGCCGAATGGGAGAAACGAACACGCAGACAGAGGTGAGATGTCAGCCATCCTAATGGTTAGCGGTTTAGACCACTCGCCTACTCGGAGCCCCTCAGTGTTTGGAAGATACAATTTCCTTAGCTCATTTAAACAGCGCGAGATGCTATGTTAGCTACCATCGCTAGAAACCTTTCTTTACTTTTGCTTTGCGATCGGGTATGCAGGTAGACATACATGCAAGAAAAGCTAGCAATGCTCCTGGCAGGCAGCCACGGTTAATAAAGAAGCTGGGCTTGCGACATTGCTACAATGTCAAAAATAGTAAAATTTAATGAACATCGGCTCGTTGCAGGCGTGGGAGTTAGCTTTTGCTAATGTAAAATAAATGTACACGATCAATCTAACTGTTGGGTCATGTAAGCTATATCAGACCCACCTGGGGTTCTTGATTACATTTTAAGTACCTATAGTACCTTATTTCATAACGTGGTGAGATAATATATTTGTGAATATCATGTATTAGTGAAATTATATCTTTGGAAAATGCTTAACGCTTTTCTTTGATTTCCTAGCTTGTTGTTTTCTGTTCAAGTTCGAATACCAATTCATCATCTTGCAGCTTAAGTAGTCCATTCCTACGATGAGGGCAATACACTCTTCCCTGTAAATTGTTCCTTTGACTTGCTTATCGTTTATGAAAAGTGTATGGCCATACTGATTGATGCCATAAATACGTATACCATTTTGTAGAGAATGCCTTCTGCGACCAGTACATTTGCAAAATGTGGAAACTGCGAGAATTCCTAAAATTATAATTAGTGATATTTCTGAGACTCTTCGACACATCCATGTACATATACCTACAGTAAATACAAATAATCTGTTGCAAACAAAATAAAAACAAAGGTAGGTAATTTTGTGCTGTTAAAATTGACTGCTTTTGTCAAGTAGAGTGTATAATCTCACGACAAAATCAAGCAGAGAACTTACTGTAAGTTATTGCTGAAGTTGTTAATTGCTCCGAGCTACTTAAAATATTATTCTCTTTTGTGTTGAGTTTGAAGAATTTAGTTTACCTCCAAAATGTCCTATGTTTCGTTAAGTACTAATATCTTACTTGAATATCAGACAACAACTTAACATATTTTGAAAATGTAAAAAAGCTTGTCATTTTGAAGCAAGAAAACATTAAATAAAAGCATCACCCTCTCACCAAAAAGTAAAGATAATAAACAAGTGTTATTCGGCTGGATATTATTGTGTGATATAATAGAAAGAGCGAGAGCGAAGACCTGAAGCCGGGCATTATTGTCTTACAGATTAAATGTATACAAGGAACGAAAGGAATCCCGCGATATTATCGTTATTTGCTTCACAGACTTTCGCCATTATAGGTACAGCTCCGGTGACCCAGTGGTTAGAGCATCCGCCTCGGATGCGAAAGGTCGCGGGTTGCAGCCCCGGCCGAGTTATATCAAAGACATAAAAATGGTACTAACACCTGACTAGATAGGCCATTATCATTACAAGATTCGTGTTATGACTTGATGCCCTGGTGTCAGTATAATGTGACTGGGTTGGTCATCATCCTACATGTATATGTCTGTGCTTGAAATCACTATAAATTGCTGCACTTCATATATCCAGACATCGCAGCGATACTAATCCAAACACATACACGCACCATTATAATGAACAAGTTTCCTTTAAAAACTTTTTCATGACACCACTCTTTTATGTGCAGCTAACCTGATGTGTGTTGATTGCACAGACACCCAAATACACTCATTGGTTAGTTCTAAGTTATTGCAACAATGAATACCTTCCGTCCAAATTATAGTGTTGTTAATACAAAGTCCTCAATTGGAAGCTAATATTACCATTTTAGTTTGTGGTCCGTATAAGCATAACATTTTCGTTTCAGAATAAGCTGCTAATGCAAAGATCTGTTCACCTTTTATGTAGGTACTCCTGGCCCTAACCTGCAAATGTGCCGCCACTTCTGGACAAGTGCCAGCGATTACGGCCGAGAGACCTTTTTCCGCTTCATCAACGGTCAGGAGATTGCGCCAAACAGTACCGTGTGGGTAATGCCTGTAGTATTCAACACAGGGAAAAACTGTGTCATTATGGATGGATTTAATCAGTACCTTCTAACCGATTTCAACTGTGCTCTAGCGGTGGCGAGTCCACTCTGTCAAATTTTCCTATAAAGCTATTGTTTGAAATTAATAGTATTTGCTTGACTTCAAGATTTAACTGTATATAAATGCTACAAAATGTATGTGCTTCTATCTTCGTATTGTTTTGCCCCCTGCTATGTGTCGCCTCTTTTTTCAACTCTGCAATATCACACCTCTAAAACGTCTCATATAAGCTAGTCTAATCAATCTATATAATCTATATTACGTTCTATCTATCTATCTATATATCGTTATTTCTATATATCGTTCGTTCTATCTATATCTCGTTCTATCGTTGTATCTTTCTATCATTCCTTATATCGTTCTATATATCGTTATATCAACCCATCGTAATATCGTTATATCGGTCTACCGTTAAAGTCTTCTTGGCCGAGTGGTGTAAAGCGCTTTCAATTACGGGTCAATGCCATCCCACCTGTCTGCCTAGGTTCGAATCTCTGATGCAGCCAATGTGAGTATGTGAGAGAGCTTGCCACTTGTTTCTCGTAGGTCAGTGGTTCTTTCTGGGGTTTTCCCGGGTTTGTGCTTCACCATTGGTACTGGCTGTCATACATAGCTTATCGGGTGCTGAAAACTTGCGTTAAACCCTACAACAACATCAGATATACAGCTCTCAAAATGTTGCTAGCTCTGCTTGGTAAGTTTTGCAAAGTTAAAATGTATAAAAGCCGATAACATTCGTTTTACATTTGTTATAATTGGTAAATATTCCTTTGCTATTTCAGACGCTGCTATTGTTTAATCTGGCAAAATTAAATTTTACTTCTATAACAACTGCTACAGATTGTGTTCATTGGACTAATTCTGAAAATAACACAAGCAGTCACTGAAGCAGATTTATCAACTAAAACATCTATAACACTGTAAGCACAATTGTTTTGCTTTTTTGTCTGTACCAATTTCGCCACCTAACGCGCATGGCATGATACTTGATTTTTTGACAATTGTAATAAGGTGAGAAAAACTTAGATAACATACGTATTTCACTTTAATTAAAATGTTATCCATAATCGGTCCTAAGCAATTGTGTATTGTAAATTCAACTTGCTGCTCAATGTTGTTGTGGGGTTGGGTTTGGGGTTGAGCATGGTTGTAAGGGAAGACCCATTGCAAAGTTATTACTCCACAGCTGTCAGTGAAAGTCAACATATCACTTGCATGACATTTACCACTTGATTCGCCATATAGTTGTTTTCATTATTAGGGAACCACTGTACTGTCTGAAGCAGATAGGTGACGAGAACGATCGCATCAGTGTGCTAAGAAACGTTATCTGAAATAGCACAGAATATAATAACTCTGTCTGTCCTCAGAATAGAGAACATGTTCATTAGAGCACAGGCAGCACTTTTTCAACGCGGACTTGTGATCTGGTAAATCGTCATACTAGTTGTTGTCTCACATTTTCATTGATATTATTTTAGGTCTGAAGTTAACAAATTTTAAACTACATATTGAGGGCATGCCATTTTCTACGAGATGCTCATTAGAAATAGGATGAATTTGTGCAGTATTAAATATAAATTCAACACCCATCATTAATATATAAAACTTCTTAAAACTCATTATCTTCATTAAACTTGCAAAGGATATAAATACATCCGGCATTAAAGAAAGGAATACTTGTGTGAAAATCAGGGCACAACATTTCGTGTAAATGTTAAACCCTGTTTATAAAGACTATAAAATATGTTAAGGAAACTTAAGTGTTGAGTTTTGAACGTACCAAACATTTTGAATTTTTCTTCACACCATGAAACCTTTGAAGAAAGATAAAACACATCGATCACCGAGTCTGTGTATTTAGCGTCCAAAATAAAATCTTAGTTTTTGAAGAAGGATATCTCCATGTGAATTGCAAGTCATTGCCAGCATAATCTGATGACCATCTCAAAATATGGTACCCGAAAATGTGAACCGTTTGGTTACATGGGGGAACATGTCTAGGTTTATGGGTTATATGATTGCATTCTATGTATCAATTTGGGACCGCTCCGGTGGCCTAGTGGTTAGAACGTCCGCCTCTGATTCGGGAACTAATGAGTTCGATCCTATCAAAGTCATACAATATTTCTGTCATAAAGCACCACTGTTCGCTTCCCATTATTTTCCAAAGAACGTTATTCTGATTTTAAGCATCAATGGAGTTGAAAGGAAACTTTCCAAAATTGTCACGATATCAGTAAATCAATTAAGTATTGTATGTAATAAAATGCGATTTCTTATTTTTACAGGCGTTACATGACTTTTCTATGGATTTCAGTGGTAAAAAGTATGCATAGTGCTTTTAGAAATTACATCTTAACCTTGAAAGTATCCGATTCTTCGGAATCTAGAATTTAGTGTTCCAAATTATCCAAAGATATCTTGACATGCAACTATACGAACAAGATACAATGCTCATACACTTTCCAGTGAAAGAATTCAGAAAAATATTCAAAGTAAACATCAATGTGTGTGAATTTTTTTGGTTTATCATGCGTTAAAGGACACTTTTGATTTTGTTCTTGACATACTAGCTATAAAATATTTCAAGAGACCAACGATGGAGCCAAGAAAAGGAATACAAAATAATTGAATAAACTAGTGAATTTCGCTTTGATGGTTGAAAATCATTTTAAGTACGTGATGGAATACCTATATATGGCGACTGATATATGGTGGATGGAGAGCTCCGAAAGACCCGGGTAGATCTATCCACCCATTGGAAGCTAATGACAAAATTTATCACGTTCCCACGCAGGCCGAGATGTGACCCTGATCAACAGGAAAGTAGTTGAAATGTCATTGATCTGTAAAGGTGGGCGCTTTGAGCCAATTGGTCACCAGTTGTTTATTTTAATAACTAGTATGACAAATATTTTCAACAACAATGACCTGGTCTCCCAGTACAGTACGAACTCTTGTCACAAATCCACAGTTTGGTTAGCGGCAAAATCATCGGTAGGTCATTTCTCCGGGTTCTCCGGTTCTTCCGTCACCATTTAAAACAATAACTGATATCATTCACTTGTACCCATATTAATTTAGCATGACAATATGATAGACCGGTATCATGTAAAAGTTATATCCTGATTTTGGATGCAGAGAAGTGTTTAGCATATGAAGCATGTAACCATACTATTCGAAGTGGTGCATGAAGGGAATGTAAATCATTCATGTATATTCGATAGGATGAGTGATACAAGTTATCGCCGGTATCACTCTTATCGGACATGTGACCACTTTGCGAATATCAGTGACCGGACAATTGGAGTAAAGTGTCTTACTTCCTTAAACAAGCACGGAAGTAATTGGAAGTGTGACCTACAAACATTCGAGGTAACACAAACACATGCTCAGACATAAAAAAATATTCAATTCAACTAACATCTCAAAATTAAATATATGCTGAACATATATAGCAAGGCAATTAGAATGCGTTCTTCTTCGTGTCCTAGGTCTATTTTCATTACTGAAATTTAGTAGTGTTGCCTGAACAGCTCATCCATGTTTGTGCTTGTTTGTTGTTGTCAAAACAGTCACATATAGCTTTTTCTTGACACTTTAAACATGCAATTATGTAACTGTGTACATTTCAAGTTCCTCATCGATACAACGACTAATATATAGCTTCAGTCTATGACAACGACGATTTGAAGACAAATTTGAATGTTGTCTTGTCGTTTAATGTAGTTGTGTTAACTTGACTTGTAATGTTTTCAGATGTTTACTTGAAGTTCCTAAAAGCCTAACAAAATCAACTTTTGTGACGTAAATAGTGTTACATTTTTGCAACTACTGTAATGTAGCCTAGCTTCTCCAATCAGATAAAATTAGCTTAGAAAATGTATTACTTATGTACTGGTTTTGAAGTCATATGCCCTCGGTACAAGACGTAAATACTAAAATTAGTGCATAAAACTAAAACACGTTTTTTCTTCGTCCGTATATCAGGCATAACATTTTCTTACGCTACAACCCGGTCCAATGAATATAAATGCTGTTTTTATCTTCTTTTGGCAGGTGTCTAGTAACGTGCTTATAAACTAGTAGCATAAAGTGTGCTTCATTGGAGCGAAAACAATGAATGTTGAACTGTTTATATACAACTGAACCAAAATCATTAGAGAACTTAAAAAGCTTCACACAACAGGAAAATATAGATCATGATGTCATAATTGGAAAATCCTTGAAATAATAATCAAGTTTATCATTATCAAACACAAAACCTATACGTAACCCGAAATGATAACTGTACAAAATTACACTGAAATTTTGGCTGTGGTAAACAGTTAACATGTACATATTGATTTTAAACCTATCGTTTTCGTTGTTGTGCCATGATCAAGCAGAATATATGGATATAAATATATACCAGAAATTAAATGAAAGTCTACTTTTACCGTTACATTAGTTCACATGATTACATTTGGACATTAATTTACATAGCCAGGAACTATACAACTATAGTTGTGTTCCACATGTCTAACTCCGTATATTATTGACACACTTTGTTTATCGATTCACTGTTAAGATAAAGATTGTTTTGTAAATTGTTGATAAACGCGCACAAGATCATTAATTTTAACCTGTATAGTGAACACAAAAGATAAAATTAAGTGTATGAATACAACTTGAGACAACGCTTTAAACAGCTGTCAAATGTCAAATATACTTTCTATACACTGTTTATTAAAAGCTACATCGTCAGTATTGATTTTTGTCATGTTTTTTTTTAAAGTACTACAACGACAGGCATTTTCAATATGAGACTAAATTATAATTACATCATCTCAAAACTACGAAAAAACAAACTTTATCTTGTCATTTTCCACAATGTGAGAACATGCCTTGTGAACAAAAATCAATGTCATATTAAAGACCATTTCCGTTTAAATAGGTGAAGACGTAAAGTACATTTCGTGTCGTAAAGCTAGAAAAAATGTGAGTCGCAGTGACCTCTTTAGGCGGCGGTGATGCCAACGTTGTTGTTATTCTATAATTGATTTTACTATGCAAGTTTTACACATTCTTGCTTACGTCATGTTGTTTTTTGTTTAGCTCTTGGACCAGTACAGTTGATGCGAAGACTTATCGTCTGTCGTTGATCATCAACGTCAGTTAATTTGCACATTTTGTTTTCGACACCTTTCCAAACTACTGAAAGTGTTTCCCTGAAACCCAAAAAAGAACATTTGTCCAAGATCGTATTGGTCGTCGATGAAACTGATGTCATTTGGACATGCATTACTACCGCCGTAGTCGTCATGAAAATCTGCTCCTAGGCACATTTTCTCAAAGAGATTATGGTTTCATAAACTTAATTTCCATGATGCGCATATGAAAATTGTTCCAATCTAACAACATTCCATTTTTACTCGGTCTTCTACTGACCTTTTGGAGCAAATGAATTAAAATATTCTTGATATGATATTCAGTAAGGTTACAACCATCACTAGACCTCAATGGGTAGTAGCACACTCTTTGGTTTCTCACTAAAAGACTTCAAAATATGTCTTATTGATTCCACTTAAAATATGTGCCAATGTATTGTCATCATTAAGTCGTATTAGAACTTGTCCTTCTGAGACCTGTGATCCCGAATTGCATGGTTGTCAAAGGCACTCGTCTGAAAGGTAAGATATATCTCACCTCTGTGCGCTTAGGTTCGAGTCTCGACGTGGCTACACAAGAAATGTCACCAGTAAATTAATATGAATCTGCATTTCTTCCTGGGCCTTACTGGGTTCTTCTTCCATGAAATTTACTGGCCGAAAATCATTTATCACGCGCTGAAATAATACGTTTAACGTACTAAATCGCAATAAGTATGTTTACGTTGATTAGATGTATGTATTTGAAAATGATGCCGACATGAGATCCAGTTATTATTACGACTGTGTCCACAACAAAAACAAATGTTATCTTTTATTTCTCTTTTGATATGCTTGAATCATCATTGTGGATTTCACTTGAAGACTTTGTAATCATATACGCCTGCTTGAAATGTAAATGGAGCCGACAATGTAACTATCGCTTTCATCTTGAAACCGTTGCCATCACAACTTCTATAGAAAAGGTCATTTGGATTGACATCGGCTTCTCAGCAAAGGACTTCTTATGATATGCAGATCGTTCTAAAATGGTGCCGATTAAATCTCTAATATGTTTAACAAGATGGTTACATATTCTTTCGATAGGTCCTTATATCTTTAAAAATAATCACAGCGGCCTCCATAATCAACGACCTCTGTTACACACATAATCAACGACTTTTGTTACAGATACGTGTATTCATATAAGTAATTTGTAATTTCGATTATTGCATCTGGACGTCGTGGATATCGCCACTTCAGTGGATAATAGGTTACATAAACATAGAAAAAATTGGTTAATTATTTCCGCTTGCTATGGACAGGGATCCTATCTGCGTCAGGATAGGATCAACTACTTCGATATACAAAGGGTTAATGTGCAGGGAGGTAGAGCGAAGAAACTTGATTCATAACTATGCATGTTGCCTATCTTGCATGATATTCAATCTGGAAAAGTGATGATAACGAAAATGACTAAGATGACGACGATGATAAAAGAGCATCGTGAGGGAGGTGCGAATTTCAACACTCATTAAGAATAATAGTATGATATGATACATGCTACAGGGGATGCTAGTGTCATTTTTGGCATGATTATGCAAAGATGATAATCATTATGTGTAATGGTACGATCTGATACCATGAAGATACGTGTATGATTCTCATTAAGTGTAAGGGTATGATTTGATACAATGATGACACGTATATGATCTTAAGTAAGTGTTAGGGAACGATATGATACAATGAAGACACGTGTTTGTTTCTCATTAAGTGTAAGGATATCATTGGATACAATGATGACGCGTGTATGATCCTCATTAAGTGTTAGGGTATGATATGCTATAATGATGACCCGTATATGATCCTAATTAAGTGGTTAGGGTACAATATGAGACATGGTATTAATGATGTTAGCCGTATTTGTGATGTTACTTATATTATCTTAATTAAATGCATGGGTACGATATGATACAATGATGACCCGTATATGATTCTCATTAAGTGTAAGGGTATGATATGATACAATAATATATATATATATATATATATATATATATATATATATATATATATATATATATATATATATATATATATATATATATATATATATATATTTGGCACTTATTCAGAAGTGCCTTGCTGTGCAACATCGATGAAATCTCGAATAAGTTGAGCAATACTTAGACAATCATGAACCAGGAATACACATGAACATGCATTGGAGAAACTTCGAACATTTTCCCGCTAACAGTTATTAGGCCTAGAGTTTATACAACCCTGAAAATGAATTTGAAATTAGGTTTCTCCTTTCATCAGATCAGAAACTATCTATCCAAAGTGATGCAATATGAGATTGGCTGAGGTTTGATTTCAGGTTCAAATATTGTACGCTCTCTAGGCAAACATGGACGTTAAATCTTAGGTAAAAGTGAATATTACGGTGAATCAAGGTAAGTTGAACTATTTCGTTGGCTTACTCGCTGATCCTATCAAACATATGGAGGCATAATACGTCCTTAAGAGAGACTTTTATCCTATTGTTAATCAATATTAACAACAGTTTTCAAAATGAAATATAATATCTATATAATTATATTTATTCAATGGAAATGGTCTCAGTTCTATCAACCCTGTGTTTGTAAAGTTACAGACATTAGATATTCGATTGGTCAATTTTGGGTGAAACTTAAATTTATTTTTAGAGTTTTGGATTTCATAGTTGGCGTTAGCCAATTCATTTCTTTTTGGTAAAAGAGAATGCTCATAAATTCAATTCTGTATGTGGTCTAGAGCCATCTATTTTATTGATCACAGCCATCTTGTCAGTGTTCACAAGGGCACTAGTCGCGGATTCGCTCATTGTGGATCGGAAAAAAAAAACTTGTGAGTAGATTCCTTTGGGTCGGTGGTTCATACCGAGAATTTTACCAATGTACTGTAATACATTTTGAAATAATGCTTATTTGGTTATAGCGCCCCTTTTATAGGACTTAGATTTTTGTGATTACTTTTTTGATTATTGTAACTCTGTGCAATGGAAATATTCCTTAGTCCGAAATAATTAACGAAATACTAGAAGCCAACGTGACCGAGTGAATTGTTAGTGCGTTTGCATCATTTCATGGCTTACGTTTAGTGAATGCAGGTCCAAACGGCATGATTTTCACTGTCGTACAAGAGTCCCAATTGAAGTCTTGAGGCGTACATTGGTTGCGTGACTCCATGTGCAGTATTTATTATTGGAGACGTAACTTACACAAAAAAATAAACACACACAAAAGAGACTTTCATATACCATTTACGTCGCCATGATAGCAAATGTGATGAAATTTTACAGTGGAAATGTAGCCCAAAACCCTGATTCGACTGACCTAAGGTGGCGATCTAAACATAGTTCCCTGTGTTATGTGATAGTTGTAAAGTTTATGTGGCTGGGACTGCTGACGGTACGGAATGTTAATAACAAGAATCCATGCAGATTTGAGGTAGATATACAATTGAAAAGTTGTTAGATCTGTAGTTTCTGGCATTGGTTAGAGTAAAAATAATGTCTAGAATGGACACGTCGGGATTTCTAATTTATAAATGAAGTTGTATAGAAGTCTTTGGAAATCTGGGGTAAAAGTACGACTTCTAGCGGAATCCACTCTGAGTTTAACACCGCTCGGTTCGCTACGGACGCGGGAGGTCGTGGGTTCGATCTCCGTTCGAGTCATACCAAAGACTCACAAAAATGGTACTAATAGCTGCCTCTCTTGGCGCTCAGCATTAAGATGTTAGTGTTGTTAGGACTGGTCGGCTGTGTCGGGATAATGTGACTGGGCGGGACATCATGCTACATGTCTGCGGCATGATGCCCCAGTGCCAGATATCACTATAAACTGCCTCACTGCAGACATCGTAGTGATATGACTGAAAAATTGTTAAAGCTACGTTTAAAACATCCTAATCACACACACACACACATACACACACACACACACACACACACACACAGCACCGCTCGGTCAAGTAAACCCCTCTTGCTTTTATCCTGACCGCTAACATAGCCTGTCATACGATGAAAGGTAGCGCTTTACACCAAACATCGAAAAGGTGAAAGTATAACGTTCATTCGTACTTTTTAATTCAAGCAGTATCTTTTAAAAAGTAAATTCAAATTTATTTTAAACAATTTAACAATTTATCTAATAGTCAGAATTTGCATTACATCTTGGAAACTTTGATGAAATCGATTAAATGTAATGAAGGTTTCCATGATGAGAGACACGTACTGTTTACATGGATTAGTACATAGTTGTGTTACAAGTGTCGCTAGAATGTACACTAAAATGTTGTAATCTGGTGTCCAATCAAACACTACCCTGTCATATATGTGTAAACAATGACGTCACCATCACGTAGATCACTCTCTTTTTAATTTGATTAAATTGTCAGGTTTCCATGATAAAGAATTTCTGCAGCGGACAGGTAAACAGTCAACTGATTCTATCCAACATTAACTGGCTAATAAACCTGGGGTCAGAATAGAGTCAAAACGCCCATAAAGACCATCATACACGAATATCTAACAGATAATGTAGCAATATGAGATGTATAATCATGGTTGATGTAGTCTTATGATAATAACAATATAAATAATAATTATAATAATAATAATAATATTATTATTAATAGTTTCAATAATAATAATAATAATAATATAAATAGTTTGTTTGTTTTTTGTTTTATATTTTTTAACGCCATTTTCAGCACTATATAGGCTATACATGGCGGCCAGTATTAATGGTGGAGGAAGAACCCGGAAAAACCACCGGCTTACGAGAAGTTACTGGCAAGCTTTTCTCACATAACTATCTTAGCCAAATCTTAGACTCGAACCCACGTGGACAGAGGTGAGATGGCAGTGATCCGTAACTGACAGCGCTTTAGACCACTCGCTCACTCGGGACCTCAATATGAATAGTAATAATACAAATACTACTACTAAAAATATTAATAATGATGACGACACGAAAGCAGCACATACTGCTACTACTACTAAGAATGATTTTTAACTCGAGTGAATGGATACCTACCTACCTAACTACACACACACACGCACGCACGGCACGCACTCACGCACGGCACGCACGCATACACACACACACACACGCACGCACGCACGCACGCACGCACACACACACACACACACAAACGCACACACACACACACACACACACACACACACACACACACACACACACACACATACATACATACATACATACATACATACATACATACATACATACATACATACATACATACATACATACATACATACATACATACATAATTTGTTTTTCTACCTGTGCCTCTTATTAGCCGTTGGCCTTGTCGGTCCCGATGGCAATGACGTGGATGAAAGTGTTGTACATACTATATTTAGGATGTACAGCGAAAAAATTAACTGAAGTAGATAGAGATCAGCTGGTGAATCTATTAAATAACTATTAATTCTAGCCAGGTAGCCATTTGTTAGATTTACGACACATCGTGCAGGAGGAGGGGGGGGGGGGCCTGGAAACGCTAGTCGAGTACCGTACTAATTAACAAGTTGTTTATACACGGGCAAGTACAGACCGCCGTGAACTCGGGAAAGTTTCATTTGATCACGAAAATGTCATGTTTGATAAGGAACAGAGAATTGTTACTTAAAACCAGAACGTGTCATCTTGACACGCTGATGTAAGCGACTTTTAAAGGAAAGCGCGAGAAAATATATTTGTTCTGATTGGTCACTGTTGAATAAGGGTTGTATTTTACACGAGAAACCTTTAGAATATAATATCCTACTAGCTGAAATTTACTCCAGTCTTCTGAATTCGCCATTGTGAGAATAGCCAGTGTAGAATTATTTTGGAAGAAAGGCTCCGGATGTGATTTGAGTCAAATCCATTCGTCAAGGAAGCGTGTTCAAAAAACCGCCAAAAAACAACGGTTGAGAGACGCACCAAAAACACGAGGAAGGAGGAAAATAGTTTTTATTTGGAGAGACGTGCAGTACGGAAATAGAGGAAGTACAAGACGGGAAAAGAATATTGTGAAGTAGAAGTTGAGAGTGGCATACATCGACAAGTCTGAGTTCGAGCGAAACATCTACGAAGGAAAAGTATCTCGAGAGACAGGAACCTCTTGGTGAACATTTGAGTAAGCAGAGAACGCAGTTCGACGATAACAGGTCATGAAAATCGAACAACGCGGATGAATTTGATTGAACTCTTGATTCTCTGATGAAGATAAATATCAGTAATAGAGCGGCTAAATTTGTTTAATTCTATATTCAATCTATTTGTAATTCGGTGAAAGTTAATTCTAAAACACGTGTATTCCGAATGAAAGGAAATTGCACTGTGTATGTATTTGATTAAATTGTTTATTTATCTTTACGGGGGCTCATAGTTTTTTTGTTCAATATATTAGCTCAGTTTACTATATACATTCTATACTCGAACCGGGCAATTATACCGTGGGCGGTCATCTCCTAGATAGCGAGTATCAGAGGGGAGTGGGTTAGAGTGTTGTTTTTATATGTTGTGCAATACCTTTTGACAAGTGGGCTTGTACAATATTATATGAATAACGCTAATGACCCGCGAGACTCTGACATGGTGATTCATAGATTTTGTGCTTTGGTAAAACACTCTAGGCAACATGACATCAGCTCATCAACTTCTATAATTTTGAGTCTGCCTAGGCAACATGACATCAACTCCGACGGAATTCAAAACTTATATAATTTTGAGTCTGCCTGATAGGTCGGAAAAGATGAATGTGGACTATATAAATCAATATAAGAAATTATTCACTAATTTTAGTGCAAATACGCTGCGTGATAACACTAAGTGTTCCATTTTACTATAATGACTGTTTTCAAATTTGTATGATCAGGAGTATGATAAGCGTAGGGAGGTGGTGTCGTATATTTCTTTGCGGTGGTGAATTTGTTTTATTGAACCAGTTACAAATAATTGTTTTGTTCTAATACGGAAAAATCCATTTAACTTCAGACGATGATAAGAGAGAGAGAGAGAGAGAGAGAGAGAGAGAGAGAGAGAGAGAGACAGAGAGAGAGAGAGAGAGAGAGAGAGAGAGAGAGAGAGAGAGAGAGAGAGAGAGAGAGAGAGAGAATGCTCTAAGTTTATTGACTTTCTCAATGATGGCAATAATATATGTGGAGTAAATTACCCTGTTGAACATAGTACATACAAATCAAGCTGGACATTTCGATAAGTTGAATCAGAGCAATTCAGAGAATGATCAGTATTTGATGGATTGAATTGGAGTTAACATTTGATGCCAGTACGGTGTCAAATGGTGTAAACGTGTGGGATATATACAGTGAAAACATTTTAACTCGTAGTATACTGTCATTATTTAATGCAAAAATGCCTAGGAAATTTTGGAAGAAGAATCGGACGAGAAAAAAGAAAAAGGAAAATGTAAGTTGTCTATATTCTTCCTTTTCCTCTACCTCTAATAATAATAATAAAAATAATAATAATAATAATAATAATAATAATAATAATAATAACAATAATAATAATAGTAGTAGTAGTAGAAACAGCAGCAGTACTAACAACTGTTCTTATTATTATTAGTTTTATGTTAATCTTTATTATGTTTATTATTATTATTTATTATTATTAATATTATTATTATTATTATTATTATTATTATTATTATTATTATTATTATTTCTATCCGCCTACTTCCATGCATGTGTGTTTGTATTTATCATTAAACCATTCGAGAGTCAGCACGATTTACAAGTTAGCTGTACACTATATTAGTTGCCCAAGAAAGACCTACATTATTTTCATTCGTTTACCACATCTTGCATTCACTATGGCATTTGTTTATTATTATTTAAATGAATAAGTTTTAATCGTATACGTGAACGCAAAAATTGTATACATTAGTAAACATTTCCTGCAGGTATGCGAAAGACCAGAGTGGCTTCACAACAGTTTGTAATGTAGTTTTAATGGAACGATTCAGCTGACACTATTTTGTAAAGAGAGAGAGAGAGAGAGAGGGAGAGAGAGGGAGACAGAGAAAGGGAGAGAGAGAGAGGGAGAGGGAGAGAGAGAGGGAGAGAGAGAGAGAGAGAGAGAGAGAGAGAGAGAGAGAGAGAGAGAGGGAGGGAGAGAGAGAGAATCTGCTAGTTCCTCTCATTGGATGCATCCAATGGAAATTATAAATATTTCATAGCCCACAGTTATGCTTGTTTCATGACTTTATTCATATGTATATGTGGCATATGTTTATTATTGATGACAAACAGAAAACTTATTTGAGACATGGCGAAATAAATTATAATTTCATAAAATTGAATGATTATTAAAAAAATCTGATTTTACTCTTAAATGTGCAATGTTTGTTTTTGTATTTTCAGGAACTTGTGTTTTTCGTACACGAGGTTTTGCCTCCATCTGGAGTGAAATTCGCACAGGCGATGTGCTACACTCCGACGTTCATGCAGCCGCTTGTAAACTCTGTAATACGTTTGGAAACAGACCGACTGGTTCCGGACTTAACCGAAATCTACCGTTACTATCTCTACACGCTTGAAAAGGACCTTAGGGCGAAAGGGACTATAATTGTTGTTAAATCGGCTATGAGTAAACATTTCGTCTTGGAAATGTGTCCCACATATGAATACGATGGCTGTTGTAGACTTTACATCAATGTCCGTATGTTCGAAGGTGACGTAACAGCGCTTATTTTTAGAGGTCGCGTGTGGGACACTGGACTAAATTTGGTATACAAGGCAGTGAATTTGGCGGATAGATTAAGTTTCTACTTTAGATATTTGAACAACTCTAGGACGTTCGTTGAAAAATTTCTCACATTAACCGGAGTTGGATTTCATCGATATTTACAAGACTTTGAGCGGGTTTTGCTGATGGTCTATGGATACAGCGCGGCTGAACTCTTCCGGAAATCATACGAAGAAACACATAAAAAAAGATCTCTAGGATTATTTATGGAATCGCAGATTACAACCAAAGAATGTGCTTACTTTTAGATGGCCACATTGATCTAAACTTGTTCATATACATTATAAAACGTCAGAAAGAATGTGCCAGGTACATTTTCCTTCCAGAGATATTTTCAGCGCAATGTGGGACGTAAACTTTGTATCGCAGATGAAATTCACAGTTTCCCATAGAGTTCTTAAACAGTCTCATAAGCTGTGGATACATTTAGATGAAGTACAAACTTAATTCCAGGTCAAAACAATTTTTAAAAATAAAGAGCAAATGACATTCACATCTTTATTCTTTCAGAGAATCTGAGAAACATCCCAACCACACTCACACCCCCACCATCCACCTACACGGGTATTCATACGTATACGTTATTTCCAGCCACTTGTGTCACAAAGTAAGCTGTTTAAGTATCTGTAATACAAACGAAAGTGACCTAATTTGAAGATTTCGTTCAGTTGAATGTCCTCAGCCTAAGCGTTATGGATTGACCAACGTGTGAAAATCATGCCCGACTGTTATTTTTTGCTTTGATTAAAATGGGACAAGTCTCTAAACAAATCCGAATGTCCAACATAGTGATTTGTTTTACTAATAATATGTCTAATCAAACAGCAGCTGATTGCATTATTATTATATTTCATTCAGTCTAAACAGTATTATAATGTTAGATTCTGTCTAAACAATCTACATCACTAGATCTAAAAAGGTTTCCAGTGCGTTTTGCTACTCTGTGTAATCATGCATATGCATTCACAAACAATTTTCATTACAGACCAAAAATAATCATATATGTATTAAACATAACCATTCAGTAATGAATGCAACAAGTAAGATTTAAAGTTAAGTTGCCTGAAATCTAGAAAGAAAAAGAAACATCGGAGACTTTAATTTTGAAATAACTTCGAGACTTATTTTTTGGGAAATTGGGACCGAAGTAAAGATCGTCTCTTAATGGTACCTTAATAGACGATGTGTCTGGAGAGATCCCAAACAATTTCATTGGATGATGCCATATCACAGAGACCTTTCGATTAGCCTATCAAAGCCTCGACGTTTGAAACTTCCAACATTATCACAATTTCTTTTGACTTCGTGAAATAAATCCGAAGGGTATCGAAATAAAATCATGAAATGGTGTACGAAACAGGAGTTTCGTTTAGAAGATGTGTTTCTGGATACTAATTAGTGCTGGCGTCGTGTGGGCATGGCTTTGCTTGCGACTGTTCCATCATTGTTGTTGTTGTTGTTGTTGTTGTAGGGTGTAACTCCTTGTTTCATCACACGTAGGGCTATACATGGCGGCCAGTAATAATGGTGGAAGTAGAACCCGGGAAAACCCCCAGAAAGAACCACCGACCCACGAGAAGCTACTGGCAAGGTTTCTCACATACCCACATTGGCCTACTCTGAGACTCGAACGCACGCAGACAGAGGTGAGATGGCAGTGATCTGTAACGGCGAGTGCTTTAGTCCACTCGGCCACTTGGGCCCCTCAAGTTCTATCACTGTATTGAATTAAATTGCTCAAAGAGGTATGAATAACAAGCTTCGTATATTGTGTCTAGGGACATAGTTGTTCTTTTCTTCTATGAAAGTGAACCTTTCCATGCAAATAATATAAAGCGTTATTATTATTATTATTATTATTATTATTATTATTATTATTATTATATATGAGTATGTAAGTATTAATGTGATTATTATTGCTATTATTTCTTGATTTTAAAATCTGTTCGTTTCTGTATAAAATTTCGTTACATCAGTCATTAATTTACGTTAATGATTGCTACTTATAGTCCATCTTCCTATCTGGATAACTCGTACTGTCAACATTACTAATACTCCTAATCATGAAAAAGTAACAATGATAGTATGACACAAAATAATGTTGACTGACTCGTTTTGAACTGATGGTCAATTATATGGCTTCTGAAGCACTACATTTAAACAGCGAATAGGAAATATATTTCATAGGTTTAGTCAACTTATATCTAGGTTTCATTGTGGAATGCTGGATAATATAAAATTAGGTATAAATAACGAATCTAGCATGAGACTTTATGTAACATTATGATGATATCATTACAAACTAGCACACTGCAGACAACGTAGCAATATGACTGAAAAAATGTTAAAGATAAGTTTAACCACTAACACGTACATACACATGCACACACAAACACACGAACGCATATATAGTCATGAAATATAATTTGTGTGTTCATCATAAGGAGAACGTTTCATCTTAGTCCAAATACATGCACATGCAAAATGATGATATAAGATAATTTTTTTATCATGATTTTTAAAACGTTTTACAAGCTAATGTTGTACAAACTACGTTATACTCATGACTAAGCGTGCTTGTGTGTGAGTGCGCGTTTTGGATTTTTAACGTTAACGTAGAACATTAATTTGTATATATCTGAGTTAAATTTCGTCTTTCGTTTCTACCTTATGCAGCTGTATTGTAAACCAACTCTCTGAATGCCGCTCAGTTGCACTCTACACTTTTATTGTCAATAAGAGTGGATTTCAGACGTTTTTTTCCAGGATATCCGCGATAAACTGTTTGATACTGGTGCATTTAATCTTGGTGATCTTGATTCATTTAGGAGCCTTATTTCCAGGTGGGCGTCTATTGGGCAGAATACAGACGTTGAGCTTGGTGATGATGAGGCGGTGATCTGTGCAGCAGTAAGCGCCGCAAATGGACTTTGGCACAAGCACATCCTGGATGTGTCTCAATCGGACAATGACGTAGCGTGGGTGCATCCATGACTTCCGATTACGGGTAGGGAGGCGGAAAACTATTGGTCATGATCGGTGCAAGTCTGGATGAAAAAGAGACCGTAGCTGTTACAGTGACCACTCCATCCCAGGCAAAGTGATCAAAGCATACTCGTGGATTGAAATCGTCAGGCATGACGAGCGTATATGCCATTGGAACGTTAGCAATGACGGAACGAAGATCAGCACAGTGTTTACCTTCACATCATCTGTGTTGGTAATGATTGGAGTATAGCAACTGATGATGCTATGCTGTTTTTTTCTTATCCAGCCTCAACCATCACACCAAGCAAAAATAATGTCTTGTTGTTTTTTTTTATTAGAAAGATTCCGAATTGGCTTTAACTTCATATATTAAATTGTTCTTTTGAAAAGTACAATTGTTTTTTGTTTCTTTTCTTTTTTTTGCTATCGTATTTACTTATACAACCTAAATGTAATACCTTTTTAACTTAGGAAGTAATTTGATAGGTAAACTAATATAATATTGTCAATCATTGAAAATAATGGTTAGTCCTATATCAGGGTGCGGATGATAAATAGTTTTAGAAGGTAATTTAGCAATTGTGTTGAGGTATATAGCATGTGAGCTGATTCCTGATTTACTGTACTGACTCATTGACAGAACGATGGGGAACTAACTTATTTTTATGTAGGAGGCTTAACGTCTGTTTCACGAAATATATAACACGTTGAAATATTTACGACTTTAGTTAGAACGGTTTCTGATTATTGGCAATTGAATTATTATAAAGGTGAATAATATATCAGGATTATTATAGGACTGAAATGTTACATTTTGGATAAAAGAAAATACATCGGACTGTCGTGATATAATTTTCACAATGTTTCATTGTGTAGGCAGCTACAACATAACATGTAATTAATATAACACAATAAAGGATACACCTCTGGACTATAGTTCCTGTCGAGACACGTTATGTCTTGTCTGTGCGGGATGGGATTCAAGAACGAAAGGGGCTTTGATAAATAAATATGGTAATATACTGTTCAGTTTAAGTCATTTTTCAACACTATCTGGAATGGTAATAACTAGGCAAAATGTTACTTTGCTAATATTATATATTAACCATGAAGTTGCATTATGTCAAGTTCTGATACCGACACAGTTATGTGCCGGTGGCAGACTGTTATCTAGTTTAATATATCATGTAATTTGCTATCGTATATTTTCAATCAATGTAATATTTAGGAACGGTCAGCTTTCACTGTCCATTTATGCATAACACTCCATGCATTACATTATATTGGATCATCATCAAGGTTTTGTAGTGTCCTGTAAACAATATAGCACATAATAGAAAGCTTAGCACCGAATACACATTTATGTAGCCATACTCTATATGAGAACGGATGTTCACGATATCTATGTTGCACATGTGCTTGAACAATCTACATTAGCATGTGATAAATACAAGTTCGTTTGTTACTTGAGTTATACAGTGTATTTCACAGTGAGTAAGGTTTGTAATTGCGTAACAACTTAATGGTATAAGTAGACTTATAATTTTGGATGATTTTAACATAACTTGCACCGAAAAAAATACCAGTAACCTCACGAGTTCAATCGAGTCCCAAAGGGCGCTCTTTCGGCTACAACGGTCTTGACGGTCTTGAGGTTTTAGCGAAGGATCTAGTATAGAACATTCACGAGTCAACGCGAAGATGTAAAATAGAGACCCTTATCGTGATTAATGTCTTGATTCTGGCATAAAAAGTCTCTGATAAATGAATATCAAAAGCACAATATTTTTTATACGCATTCGTGTAGTTTAAAGATGGACAATAACGAACTGCTACAGACATGAGGGACTAGTTGCCATCAAAATGCGTCTCCACACAAGAAGTTATCATTTTAGATCAGGTAGTACATACATAACTTTTACGTAACAACTATAATCATAGGCATAACATATCAGCATAACCTAAACCAACATCATCTGAATTTTAAGTCACGATGACCAGTCTGCATAGGTTAATGAGTAATATAAACGCACTCACAAATCGTGTTCAATTATGAAGTCCATTGTGCATAACATATATGTAAAGCATAGAGTGATAATGATCAGTATGCATTCCATGGCTAAATGCGCGTATTTTAGGAATATCGGTATGTTTACAGTGTGATGAAGGTATTTGGTTATCATAAAAAATCCAAACCTTTACCTGAGCTAGTAACAATTGTAAATATTCCTACTGAGTGATTTTCTTTTTCTGTAAAGATGACGTCCCAAGCTTGATATGCACAAAATCATCGAATTTGCTGCAAAGGTGATGTACCAAGCTTGATACACAAATAATCATCGAGTTTGCTGCAATGGTGCTGTACCAAGCTTGGTATGCAAAGCATCATCGAGATTGCCGTAAAGGTGCTGTACCAAGCTTGATATACAATTAATCATCACGTTTGCTGCAAAGGTTCTTTACCAAGCTTGATATTCAAGTAATTATCGGGTTTGATGCAAAGTTGCTGTACCAAGCTTGGTATGCAAATGATCATCGTGTTTGCTGCAAAGTTGCTGTACCAAGCTTGATTTGCAAATAATCATCAAGTTTGCTGCAAAGGTTCTGTACCAGCTTGATATACAAGTAATTATCGAGTTTGCTGCAAAGGTGCTGTACCAAGCTAATATGTAAATGATCATCGAGGTTGATCAACATATAACGAGTGGTAGAAGACAGAAAAAACGACATGAAATCCACGGGATTAAAGCGGCAGATAAAGGATATTAAGTACAATGTGATCTCCTTACTGAGCTAGTAGCATTTGTCAAGAGAAGCCACTGACACATTATAACAGTATATGTTGAAACAAAAAACTTGGGTAAATGTGCGAACTTTAATATTTTTTGTGTGTTCCAGTTAGCCTCTTTAGCCGTCTCTGCGAGTGTTACAAACTGGGAAACCCACCACAAACTGTTGCCATGGGAAACAGGTTGGGAGAAATAAACTGGGGTCGTACTATGTATATTATTTGATATATTCAACGCTAACCTGGTCACTCGGGGTATAAATAAGAGCATCACTATAACGATATCGCATTCCTCAATGACCTGATGACTTTCAAAGAATCGTGGAAAGCCTCATCATTTAGATTCAGCAGAGTAGCCGAGTGATACCATAAGCGTTGTTCAAAAACATAGTGCAATATATTGCCGTTTAAATTCCCCTTCACGGATAAGAATCCTGCATTTGGCCTAGTAATGACAATAAAGTGGAAAATCCTAGGTAGTAATAATAAATCATGATATAACAATTACTTCCACTAACCATTTGGGGGTTACTCTTTACAAATGCATCTGAATCAACACATTTGTAGCAATACCGCTACATAATCTAGGATTACTATATTTATTGTTGTCTTTTGCGAGAACATACTGTTTTTGAAATTCAAATAGGCTGCATAAAAATGACATGGGTTTGACTCATATACACCAGCCAAGTACTAAGCTTTAATGTAGACTTATACGTTTTTACTTTCAGGAAAAAGCCAGTATTTTAAGATCATTTCATAGAAGTACAAAGACGATGCCATCATGGTCTGATTCTTAATTGTGAAATGAGGCTGGATCTATATTTGTTTAGTATGGTTCAACACCACAACGAGACAAGTGTAAACAGTTATAACGTGTCCTAATTTGACATACAAATAAAGACATGAAGATATTTCTCTAAAATAAATCTTAATCATCTTGTTTTATCAATGTAGAAGCCATTGTCATTGTCTTGCTTTTAATTTGACGGCAGTTCCCATAGACGTTTTATAAAAATGTCCTGCCAGAGATACTTGAACAGTTAAGAAGCTGCCACTGGCGAAAATCTTTCAGAGTCTTTGAACTGTTGAAAATATTTCGTAGTGCAAACATATACTTCAGGTTACTATCTTTAAAGGACATTGTTGGGATTGATACTCCATTGAGTCAAATAAATTTTGTTATTACACGTTATGGAAAGGTATGACCAGTGTGCATGTGTCGGAATAACTTTCTATATTTCTGAAGAAAATACATTGCGTAGGTCCCATTTCATTTCTGGTTTAAGATGGCTAATTACTCAGTTTGAACATATGGTTCACTTAAGAATGCATTATTAAAGTGAGTTCCTTCTTGTTTGGAGGTTCTGACCAGTATTTAAACACTTCAGATCCAAAATGTTACGGACATTGTGCGGTATTGTATTGATTATTATAAACTATTTCCTGTGTAGACCAAATGTGATTTCTTACCGGCTATATATGTAAGACAGAGAAAACTTGCGGGAAGCTTAGCGTTTCATGCCGTACCAGCACTCAAAATCCACGATTGGATTATTTCAATTTCCCAACCATTCTGGCGAACTTTACAGGGGTATTTTCTTTTGGACTCACGGACGAAAATATATTATATACGGGCGTTTCCGCCTGACGCCCAACGTAGACGTTTTCGATCTCAGCTATAATCCATGTTTATCACTACAAAGTGGTGTTGCAGCGTTAAATGAAGATTGTATTTATATTTGTTGCAATAAGGTTGATCCAAAATGTAAAGTAAAGGAGATAAGATGGTGAGATAAAAGCCGAATAAAAACAAACATCTTCACCGATATTTCATGTTCTTATCATATACCAGAATAAACGCTGAGCTCGGGAATAATTACATATATCCTGTGTTGGACATAATTGTGTGTGTAATATATGCAATATGATATGTATTGGAGACACAAACAATCTACCTCTGGATGTTGGCTGTTGTATTTATTGATCATTATCTGAAGCGATGTGATATGATTGTCATGGTTGTAACAAACATTTAAAGGTAGTGGTGTAAATACGAAGTAATGTTGGCGACGCAGAAAAACAAATTAAAAATATTACTTTTTACTGAGGTGGTACACCAGTAAATGATTTCATCATAGCTAAAAGTATTTTTGAATTTTCTTTTCCCGGGCAACATAGCGATTACATTGACGTCAATTTAAAATCAGACTCGACTTAAAACGACGTGTGAAGGAAATGATGAATCATGAATAAAAAATTCGGACAACGGCGGCGATCAAAGGTCAGTAGAATTATTGTTTTACATTGCATGATAACGATATATTCCAAATCAATCATTATATTTATAGGATTTCCACGATTAATCAAGTAAATTATACGGTTACAACGAGATAACCTCTTATTGTTACGTATCATACCGTTTATTTGCAAGCTTTTGTAAGGACGTTACAATGGTGCCTGTTGCCCTTGTCTAAAATGTAATAATTCCGTCTGCAACGAAGGAATGCTTCAGATCCGATTGCATGGTTAAGGGTGCCTTGTGATGTCAATTTTAGTTTCATATCGTTCCAATATTTAATCTTATTCTGTACTATTTACAGTACTATTAAAAAGGGCGGGTATTATCTCAGATTTGAACATTTCAGATGAAACTTAAGCCAAGTGTGATATACCTAAATTGCATTTTTTTTAAAAAAAGGTAAAATAGAAATGAAAATCGTTGGGATCGTTCCGTTTACGATTCTGTGAAATGAATGTAAATCCGTTTTTCACAGCAGGGCTAAATTACCATTATATTGTTAATACGCCACCCTTCAGTTAGTTAGTGCATATTGACACTAAAACTCATTGAGGGTGAGATCTAACTATGAACTAAGTTCATTTAAATCGTAATTGTAAATTCATTCCTGCATTTCCTACATTTTATATCCGCAGGCATGTGATTCCCATTTCAGATATTGGTCACATGCTTTTATGTGCGCGTTTTCATAACTTCCAAATGGTTATGCTATTTGCGTCTACAGAGGGTTATTACAGAATTGGTCTGCGTTGATTAAGATGACCTATTCTTACCATCATCCATAAAATCCATTTTGAGTAGTGCTAGTTCAAATCGCGCGGACTGCTTGACGTCAGGATATCAAGCGTTCCTGTATATGTTTCACTTCAATATACTAATCGTAATTTGTTTTGTACGTACCCTATATTCGGTGTCTGAAAAGGCAAATTCAAACACACTGGAATATATTTCTTGAAATGTTCTTTTGCACAAATAGTGTCACAATAAACCTCGCATGGAATATAATTGATCATATTATTCCCCTTACCCATAACATCTCATGCTAACTTCATGTGCAACGTTTTTGCATCTTTGATCCTAAATCTATAAGGACTGCAATTTGTCCTGAGAGACAAATTGAATATCTGGACCATTATACTCTAAGGAAAGGACATTTTGACAAACTAGCCAACAGTTTGAAAAAAAAAGTAGTGCCATGGCAAACTTGAGAACCGTGAGAAAAGTACCCTTCGCTCTTATATACGACAACTTATCGGGATGCAAGATAAATAATGAATGACGGGCACAGGAAAATTGGTAACAGAGCAAATGATAATAATGTTTCTTTATGCATGGATTTAAGCCAGGTTGAATATATTGATATTTCTTGTTTGTTTGATTAGATTTAGATGTAATGGTACAGGATATAATAACATGTCACCTTGTTTAATAACTACTTCAGAGAGAGAGAGAGAGAGAGAGGGAGAGAGAGAGAGAGAGAAAGAGAGAGAGAGAGAGAGAGAGAGAGAGAGAGAGAGAGAGAGAGAGAGAGAGGTCGGGATAGAACAACTAATGACAGCGATGAAACTATTTTTATAAATATATATATCCTCAAAACAACGTTCGTCCTGGCAGAAGTCACCAAGGAACAAAGTTCGCATAAATGACACACAGACTATTATTTTTCCCTTATCCTCAGTCGAGTTCAAAATGTTTGTAACAGAGAGTATTTGTATTAGATTAGTTTATGCTGTTTCTCGCTGATTCAACCCCAATAGATGTCAAATACCCGTTGAATGCTACACACATTCATTAACGTTTGCATCGAATGTTCTCCGTTCCTACTTTTTTTACTGCTACAGAATTAGTGAAGAACATGAAAATATTAAATCCACTCTTCAAGATTTCGTACCTCTGGATAGTCTATGTTTCTCAACGAGAATAAATAAATTCCAGCCCGTTTGCTTCATAGATGTTGCAATAGTTGAACAGGCAGAATAATGCTGTTCAAAGCGAAAACGTTAACGGCAATACCAATGTTTTGAGTAATACTTTAAAACTTGTAATGATAACTCTGTGGTGATAGGATTGAGTTCACCCATGTACTGTCAATATCTTTGCAGTTGAACTGTATTACGTCTCGCCGGGATAATCGAACATTTCAAGCATCATTTGCCGTTGGTTAATAACTTAGCTACTGCTGTCAGTGGATTACACCCTGGCGTTTCAACATCATTTGACCCAGAAAAGACTTTAACTTGGAAATTTCAGATATAATAGTTCAAGCATCTCTCAATGCTGACTCTTGAGTTGATAAAGAATCCTAACAGCAGCTTGATCTGTCTGATCCGTGATGGTATCAGTGTCACTACAGTTTAAGATGAAACGGGTAACACTATTCATTCACCCCCTTAAAACACACAATTGTCTGTTCGATTTGGGTGAAGCAGCCTACACATATGCACATGGAGAACATTATCTATTATAACTGCGGGTGTGCACGTAAGCTGTGTTTATAATTGCCGGACTAACATTCGGAAGAAGTTTAATAATGTGTTTTCATGACATGTGTTCAATGGGGGATAATTGTTCCACGGTCTCTTAAATTCCCGCCTTGTGTTATATTAATTTATCTCCAGTTTATCGCGTGGTCGGGCGTTTTCATCAGCTTCAGTAACAATGGTGCGTGCGATATAGAGGCGACGCTCTTGTTCATAGCATATCACCTATGCTAATACGTTCGGCTCGTTTTGGATAAATCTTTTATATAGTATTGTGTCGCTATTTCGCGAAGACTTTACAAACCTTAATAATGTAGGTACACCCACCTTCGCTGTACCTCTTTGCATCAATATCTCACGATCTCGTGTGAATACCCTGGAGTGGATGGCTGTCCGCATTCTGGTCTATAAAAACCTCATTGTCTAGCTGCTCATGATGTCAACAAAATATTTGGAATATTGTTCCTTTACTAAGATCATACAACTTTAATTGTGTCAATCACAGACTTTTGAATCTTTATCAACCGCGATGACGTCGCATTTGTCTCGAACAATATGTTTATTACATGAGTTGATGTATCTTTGCCGACCGGTAAGATTTCAATATGGAACAGACATGCATAGTCGGTAAAGCTGATCAGAGGACTTTATTCTGATACCACATTTAAAGCATGGCGTGTTATGCCGAAATCAACTTTTATAATGCATACGTGATGGCATTGATTGCTTACCAATAGCATATAACATTGCACACATACACTTGTTATATATATATGTATATGTATATGTTGTATATATATATATATATATATATATATATATATATATATATATATATATACACACGCTACAATATGAAGTATGGTGGAGAGATATCTAATATTCTCGGTAGTTTAGTGTATTGTTCTTGACAATAGCGTCTTAGAGTTATGTCCCAGTGATTTCTCAGTTTTGCTTCATCAGCGTTGGAGTCCAGTTCATTATACGACACATGGTAGACGGATGTAGATTATATTGCACTATTATCATGCCAAAGGCATTTTACAATTAATTTTCTTGTTTGTAACTTACACTGTCTGCACTATTTATTCCAATGTATTTGCTGTGTGTTAGCCTGATTGAACTTTTCGGGCAACTGTCGTTCAATGTCTGTACACGCTGTTTTCATAAACGTCGTATTTGTCGTTTTTTTTTCAATATAATTAATAAATCAATTGATTTTCAAAGCCGCCTCGATACATAATTGAATGTGAGTGTTTTTAGCCTTTTATAAAACAGTTTAGTTGATACATGGAAAATATTCTCACATCAATATAACAGTTCCGCTTGGGTTTTGCTTGCTGATTAAAATTTCTTTGAGGATAAGAGTACACTGCCTGACAAAAACGGTCTGATAACCATTTCTTGGTCCATGTACATATATAAACACTATCAATATTAATGGTTTGAATTTACGATTCCAGATTAGCTACTGGCGTGTTAAACAATATAATTGAAGCCTCGTTGATAACTAAACCAGAATAGGACTCAAAGCAGTATGCGTATTACGTATACACAGCTGACAGCAACCGTATATAACTCTTTAACGTAGAACTAACATCGTAAAATGTTATTTTTCCGCTAGTGTGATTCATACTTAAATGTCTCGATCAGACGCATGACGTGGTAACATCTTAGGGCATTAAAAACCGTTTAGCAAGTAAGAAAAAAAATCTGCTAATTGAACTAAATATAGCTACATATATAACACACCCCTCCGGTAATGGTAAATGCGAAAATGTCATATTTTATTTCCTATTATGTGCACATCCCATTTAATAGCATGACAATCTTCTGTATGATAAACATTAAAGATTGCATGCGTAGTCCTTCAAAGACCAATAGTCGTTTTCACATTGATTATTATCAGTCTGACAATGTATTGTCCAACAAAGAAATGCTGTATTCATCATTGAACATTATGGAAGCGCCAGAATTCTCAATTTAGTTATGAAGTCAAGAAATCGTTATTTACTCCTTGAGATTTGAAGACACGCAGGCTTAAGAAATTTTCTTGATTGGTAGTCTAGTAGAAAATAGATAACCTAAACATAAGATCATTATTATCATACCACTGCATGGAATATGTCATAATTGATATGCCTAATGCATTCTCGATTGAATAAGAAAAAGAGTCGCTATTTTAGTCAGACATATATGTATATATTCACACATCTATACAAACGTACACGCGAATGATGTTGAAAGAGATAGACAAATATATATATATATATATATATATATATATATATATATATATATATGCACCTCATTCACTTATGCGAAAATAACCATTGATGTTTTTTAACCATCATGCTTTTCTACTCTTAATCATTCTTGGTATGAACCTATGTTAATCTTATTCACACTATATATAAAGTTATATGAATTTTTGGCAAATAAATCCTTGACGGTGGGGGCAATAATCGTCGTTCATAAAGTAGTTTAGAACACTCGACATTACAGCACATTTCTCTTCAGTTCCAAATCCGTCGGTACCGCTTGGCTCGCCTGGTGTCCAGAATGGTGAGTTATTTGGAATAGTGACTCCAAGAACCGTTTGGAATGGTACACATTTTGCGGTTGTCTGAGCCCCTAGCCAGAAGTTTTGGCATGCACCTGAAATCAATGATACTTACGATAAGTTACATCTTTTGATATGCATTTGTTTTCCCTATTGTAATCATTTGTGGTACTGAATTGCAAAGCAACACCAGAATGAACGGTTTAAGCAAAATGGTTACTAAAAACATTGCCGATAGCTGTTTATGACAACGTAATTTGATTCTTCTTTGGGATATATATCTTAGGAGCTCTTTGCCATATCACTAAGGTTGGAAGCAATGTGCAAAGAGAGGATGTCGATTCTGCAGTGCTGATTTATACATTTATGGGAAGAGATAATCCCATCCTCCTTGTGATAGAATATAAACCTTGGCGTATCCAAGCTTTTGGTGTAATCGTCGGAGTCTGAGTTTCCACTGTACTGAAATAAAATCGATACCGACTATCGAGCACGTAAGGTTTACAGTTCGTGTATACTTTTACAATAAAAGCAGGGTTTGCACGTGTATTTATCATTATTAATACTCATATGTTTGTATGCGTATGTACTTGTTCTTGTAGAGTTTAACGCCTATTTTCAGAACACTATAGGCTATACACGGCGACCAGTTTTATTGGTGGAGGAAGAACCCGGGGAAACGCAGTAAAGAACCAACGACCCACAAGTAGCTACTGGCAGGCTTGCTCACTTACCGACATTGGCCGAATGTTGGACTCCAACCCACGCAAACAGCAGTGATCCGTAACGGAGAGCGCTTTAGACCACTCGGCCACCCGGGGCCCCATATGTGTTTGTAGATGTGCATATATATATATATATATATATATATATATATATATATATATATATATATATATATATATATATATATATATATATATAATTCCCATTCTGTATCCCCACTCCTCTCGCTCTATATTCTCTCGCGATCATTCGCTGTCTTCCTCGTTTCTCCACTTCCCTCCTCTCGCTGTCCCTTTATGTCTCACAACCTTTTTTCTCGCCGTTTCTCTCCCCTTCCCTCTCTCCGTCTGCCTTCTACCTTTTCACTGATTTCCCAATATCTCTATCACCCACATATCTCTTCTCTTCTAATTCCGTGTAAAGGATTAAGAGGAAATGATATGCCCCTGTCTTTTTCTCTCATCCTGTCCATCTCTACCCATCTCAACCACCTTTCTCTCTCGTCGTCTCTCTCGTCTTCGCCCTTTTTCTCTCTCTCTGCCTCGTTCTCTCTTTCTTCGTTCCGTTTCTATTCCTCTATCTCGTTTCAACTTTCCATCTGTATGTATCCCTTCTCTCTATCTATCCCTCCCTCTTTCTGTCTGTCTGTCTCTCTCGTTTGATATGACAATCATTCAAATAAATTTACATATTAGCATCGCTTGGTGTGGTATAAGAGTGATACAATGCCGCAAAAAGAAGAAGAAGAGAAGCACAGAGAGAGAGAGAGAGAGAGAGAGAGAGAGAGAGAGAGAGAGAGAGCGGACGGACGGTCGGTCTGTCTGACAGCCGGACGGACAGAGAGGCAGACAGACGGTCAGAGAGAGGGACAGACAGACGGACATACGGAGGGACAGATGGATGGATACATTGACAGACGGAAGGACAGACAGACGGACAGACAGACGGATAGACACATTCACATAGGGACAGACGGACAGATGGAGAGGCAGATGGACATACATGGGGACGGACGGACATACATGGAGACTAACGGACAGACATAGGGACAGACGGACAGACAGAGAGACAGAAGGAGAGACAGAAGGACAGACAGACAGACAAATGGACAGACATAGGGACATACGACAGGATAGACGGACTTACAAATGGACAGACAGAATGACAGACGGACAGACATAGGCAGACGAACAGACGGACAGAGGGACAATTAGAGAGACGGACAGACAGAGAGACATGCAGACGGACGGACAGACGAATGGACGGAAAGAGGGACGGAGAGACAGAAGAAAAGACCGACGGACCGACGGACATAAAGACAGACAGAAAGTCAGACGAAAAGACAGAAAGACAGACATACAGACAGGAGATATGAGTGAGGGACAGAAGAGAGAGACATTGAGAAGGACAGAGTATGATAGAAAAATCACCTACTGTTTACTATTGGTGCTGTAGACGTTGTAGTCCTTGTCGTCGGCGTAGTCGTTGTCGTCGGTATTTTCGTTGTCGTCGGTATTGTCGTTGTAGTCGTTATAGGTGTTCTAGTACTTGTAATCGTTATAGGCGTTGTAGTACTTGTAGTCGTTGTAGTATGGATTCTTAGGCGGGGAAAAAAAAACCATGTATGGCCAAGGCTGAAACTGAAGAGACATTTCAAATATTAAAAATACACTATAGAAAAGATACCTGGCATACAGTCAGGAGTCATCTATAAATAAATATTCAAGAATGAACTATCAAGACAATTTGCATGAAAACTGTTCTTTGTCCATTTAATGGTAACATAGGCATTACATAAATAAGGAAAAATCTATTCAAATTGTAATATACAAAAGGTTTCGTAGCTGACGGGTTTATTTTGCATTAAGTATAGTCAGTCAGTTAGTCATCCATCCATAACTACCTACCTGTATGCCTGCCTGCCTGCCTACCTACCTACCTACCTACCTACCTACCTACCTACCTATCTACATACATACATACATACATACATACATACATACATACATACATACATACATACATACATACATACATACAGCCCAACAGACAGGCAGACAGAGACAGTATTCATATTTATAAAATATCACATACATATAGTAGACATACAAGCAAAATGAAAGAAGCCAGTCCGAAATAGTTCAAATAAGAGAGAGAGAGAGAGAGAGAGAGAGAGAGAGAGAGAGAGAGAGAGAGGCAGAGAGATATACAGACAGACAGACAGAGACAGACAGAGAGAAAGGGTGGGTGTTAAGTGGTACCTAAAAATTCAAATTTATGTATAAATATTCTTTCTATCCTATTTCATCATGCATGTCACATACTGTTAAAGAAAACAAAGTTAGACTTAACATCTCGGATGGACACAACCAGGTACTCTCATTACATTTGATATAGCTCTGCTGGAACTAGAAAGAGGTAAACGTTATCCAGTCAAAACAGACACTTTTTCAGTTATGAGCACGTCATTTAAAGAAAAAAAAAACAAATACAAAATATGATCTTGATATGAAGTTACACAATCTCACATGCTGCCAATAGGCTTAACGTTTTTAAGCCTAAGAGAAGGTACAACCCTTGCATAGTAAACTAATCACAGCTAGTGTTTTATTTTATGAATGCTATATTACTACACTTTAAGATCTGTCCACCTGGGGTTGTAAAACTGGTATTGTTATACCGTACGTTCTAAATTATAGCAAGTAAGATACAACTTGATTTGTTAAAATGCTATGACAATTGAAATAACGCGAGAGAGAGAGAGAGAGAGAGAGAGAGAGAGAGAGAGAGAGAGAGAGACAGCGAGAAGGAGAGAGGGATAGAGAGGAGGGAGACACATACATACAGATAGCAAAATCAAAATGATTTATACATTTGAAAATGTAAAGTGGAAAGCCAAAATTCACTTACATTTCCGTGAATCATAGTCTACATACAATAAAGGTTATATCAATTTCAAATGCTTCCAGTAATAGCGAATGAGTTTAGAACGTTTTCCGAATGATAATCAGTAATTGAAAACTTAGAGAAGAATCCCGCAATATCTTTGAAAGTATTCCCAGTTAGTTCGAAATAGTTCAAGCATTGTAATTGTAACGAATAATCAAATCAAAGAAATAAATCCGACCGATATAACCTCCCAGACTGGTGTTGCTACTAAGAATGCCCAATCCTACAAAATAATTCTCTGATATTGGATACTAAATCACAGTAGTATATAGAATGTAATAGGAGGCTTGACTAGCGACTGACATGCAATATGGATTATCCATTGTTGCGAGAGCGCTGATTTATTAGTGGAATTATATACAAGGTAATATATAAGATTTAACTGTAATAAATTAACGTTTATAACAATCAGAGAAGATACACCTGGAATGTATCGTGACATGTATCAAACGATTTCAATTTGGACTTGATTTTATATTATTTCTGCTACATTCAGATATTACTATTCTCTTTAACTGAATTTAAATTTAACTTTTGAATTTTAATTTATTAATTATTTTGTTTATTGTTTAGGTTGCAATTTTCAATATTCCATTAGTTCATTAGCATTACTCAGAATGGACACAACTCCATATGTATTGTAATTCAGAGGCGTAGCTATGATATTTTGCGCCCGGGGACGAACTATAAAACTGGCGCCCCAGCCCCCTCCCTGTTTAATCACATTTTTCTTGTGACCGATTTATTACCCTTGTCTACTTATTATAATGTAACGTTGTAAGCCTCATTTTGGCGCCCCTGTACCTTGGTTCCCGGGGACATATGTACCCCCTGCCCTTCTCCCCCCCCCCCAAGCTACGCCTCTGTTGTAATTAACCAAATATACCGGTTGATATATGAATAAACAAAACATAAATCAAGATGTGCAGTGTAAAAAAATATAGCATTACAACGTTGGATAGATTATCATATATGACGTAATACTGTTCCTATTTGTTTTTTGCATGGCAGCCGAGTATCTCCTCGTAACTGTTGTAAAATAAAAGAACAATATTCGTATTGCCTACATCGAAACTTTTAATGACATGCCTAAAAACCAAAAATAACGGACACTAAAAAAGCTTAGCAATGTGAATGTTGTTTCAGTACCTTAGCTGAAACTGGAATTAAATACATGTACACATCAGAAAGAAAGATGCGGCGCTCTTTATCGGAATATATTGCCTTACTCTTCCAACCAACTTTTCTATTTATTTAGCAATATAGTAGATTCATCTTGTGTTACCAAACACAGATTCATTCGTGGCTACGTTCTTTCATCTAATTCCAATTAATTATACATAAAAATATAAAAAGTTTGTAATGTAGAGGGCACTTGCTTTATCCATAACATTATGTCAAATAAATATCGCACTAAATAACTAATCATATAAATGAAATCAGGATAAAAAATAATTTCATATTTGCATAAACTTGGCATATATCCGACAAGTCTCCGAAATAAGTTAAATTTAGATTGTTACCTTTTGCTGTCGTGCGGTCCTATACAATTGATATAAAATTGTACTGAAACGAGAAGGAACCAGTCACAGTTGATTAGAAGATATTCAGTAAATGATAATAAATGAAAATTTGAATGTGAAGGTCTACTTGCCTCGTATTCAATAAGTTAAACACGTTTAAGATGCTATGTGCACGTTTGTCAATGAGTTCATATATATTCATTCATGTTTAATTACTACTACATTGTTTTCGAAATTACACCCACCTTATATAATATGGTTGATACGATCTGGTTCTTTGCATTTGAAAAAAATCTCTACGTTGCAATATATATATATATATATATATATATATATATATATATATATATATATATATATATATATATAATATCACATGGGAACCTCATATAAAGCAATGCCTTGAGGCGACATATTGAGGAATTAATATTATAGGAAGTTAGGCATAATTGATCAGATATGATCAGCGGGTTTAGTACTTGTTAAATACGTTTCGCAACGTTATATCAGAACATGCAGGATATCAATTACGTTTATTTAAACGTGTCACATTGAGGAACATGAACCAACGGAAAAACCTCAAGGCGATATGTAATCTTCATGTCCTCATTATACAACTAAGATATACAAAATTAATATAAATATAAAAACATAAACGTTGTCAATGTTAATGTTTTAATTAAACAATAAAGTACATAATTATGTCACTTTATACCTAAATAGCTTGTACGATGATATATTGGTAAGATGTTGAGACCAACTGACCTCGAGTTTTGCCCTATCTTGCCTTCTGAAAGAAACATTGATTATTAGAACTTAACAAGTACGTTGCATTTTCGTCATCAAATGCAACACTGCCGGTACATACATTTTTTAAAAACGCCGATTTGGACAATGTATGTATGTATGTATGTATGTATGTATCTATGTATGTATGTATGTATGTATGTATGTATGTATGTATGTATGTATGTATGTATGTATGTATGTATGGGAACATGTTATTAATTATAATTTTTCGTGAATTCACCTTTAAAGTGGAACTGTTTTACTGAAGGGCTATATACTAATACCACCTAATAATATTAACATTATATAATGTAGAGCCGTATTTTGAGATCATATAACAGTTTCATAATGATGTCAATTACACACACACACACACACACACACACACACACACACACACACATATCAAGGACAATTCAAAATATATATAATGTATATAGTATGTTTTAATGATCATTGTATCATACACCTAATTTGGTTCTAATGCATTTTTCATATTGAAAGCATCCCTTTGCAACACCTATGAATATCCAAAGTCCAGGGTTATGTAATTTATATATTCTTTGCATAGTCAGATACAAGTATTTGTACAGGAACAAAAATGTGTTAAATTAACCTTAAAACAAGATTTTGTTTAAACAAATGTTGAAAATTACAATACAATTTAAGTTGAAGGAAAATGTCACATCCTACTGAGAAGACTAAATGATGGTATAATCTGATGATAATAAAAGCATTATCAAGTTGTATTATATTACATCGTAAGTGATGTAATGATACTGTTGTCTTATTTTCGTTGTTTTGATTTTAAGATATGTAGGTTGTCTTTGGTAGAAATATATGTTCATGTCATTATAGATTTCGAGCTGTAAATCCTATTGTTTATTTCCTTCTGAACTCTCTCAAACAAACTAAATATTTAATTGGCACAATTATGGCGTTAATAGTGTTACACGCACAGGGGTATTCACTTGACCGAGCGGTTTCAAAACCCTGGCGTGAGTCACGCTGGAAGTCATGTGTTTTCCCCAAATTTCCAAAGACTTCCATACAACTTGAGTTGTATAATGGAAAGACAGACGTGTCTGCTATATTTAAGAATCTTTGCTCTAATCAATTGGCGACCCAGATGAGACAACTTGCCCAAAAGTCCATTAACCGCACCTTTGCATGGTTTTTCCTTATTATCATCCGATTTCCATACCGCCAGCCCGTCATGACAAAGGAATTAAACTAGTATTCCCTTACTAACTGGGAAATATTTAACTGCGCGACCCTAGGCCAGTCAATCCACAGAATTTCCGGCGTTTCACGCTCATATAAATACGCCCTTTTTCCACTATGGATACATAAACGGTACCTACCAAGTTCAAACTTATTGATTCCATTATATAATTTACTGATTTCCAACCATAAATACTGCCATTTCAACCACAACACTTTTATACACCGCTAAATGTTAATATGCACTATGTTACAAAAAGGGACAGTCATTCGGCTTGTACCTAAATTCACTACTAACGACCCCAGCATGGTTCAAATTCACTAACACTCGGCTCAATGACGTTTGCTCATACTAATTGGCTAACTTTTTCGGGCTAGTAATATTTGCATGGCAACGAAGACCAAATACTCTAAGAATCGCTTAAAAACGGGGTGCTGTCAAATATACATACTCCAAATTTGTTACAATAGTTATATTTATTCAATGTAAAATAGTAAACCCGTTGTAAGTGATATACAATGTTATTAACGAATAGGTGTTTTGTTATAAACATTAGCTGCAGTTTAGATGCATCGTACAATATAGAAATTTAAATTCTAGTTTTAAAAATAAAACAAAATAACAGAAATATGATCACAAATTATTTACGTATAGAGATTTTATAGGGTCTGTGTTTAAACAAAAATGTATTTATGAAATAACATGACAAATAATTTCAGTATAGGTATATTACAGGGTCTGTGTTTTTTCTCAATGTGAAAATAGCAAACTCTTAACAATTGAAGTCGCTATAGTAATCAAGCAATACCATTAATCACCATGCATACAAAATTGGATACGTACATCCAGTATGGATTTTGCTCTTCCATATATGCACTTGAGATAGATTTAGAAACAGTTCAAGATACTGTATATTGTTCACCTTCTACAGTGTAACCAGTCACAATCTTAGTTTTATATCAAGTGACTGGAGAGTATAATTGCATATACAGTCCATTTTATGAAATTAACTTATATCTTCATTTCCTGGATGACACAAATCAACATCGGATGATGGACATCTATTGAACATACATATTGTTGATATATTAATATAGCTATTTCCCGTCCTAAACGTGTTCCATTATTTCCTTCACATCTGGTGAGATTCTCTAAATGTGGGTCACATTAGTGATTCGATGATGGTATCACGGTACCAATTGTTTTTCCATAGACCTCAATGCTAATATTTGGAGTGATAACTATATTTTCTATCCTAATTTAGCGTGCATCTCACACACTGTTATAGAGAACAATGTTAGATTGTCAATTTGACGATGACAAAACCAGGTACTCCATTGCATTTAAGAGAGATAACTCTGCTGGAACTAGACAGGGGTATGAGTTATCTAGTCACAACATACTTATTTTCAGTCATGTCTATGACATTTTCAAAAAATCATAAAAAATACAAAATATGATCTATATAGGAATTAACATAAATTCACATGTTGCCAAGAGACTAAACTATTTTTTAAGCCTAACAGAAAGTACAACTCTTACATAATCCACCAATCATAGCTTGTCTTGTCCTTTAGTACTGCCTGCAATGGACCCTACACTTTAAGCTCCACCCATCTGGACTTGCGCAATTGGTACCGTTATACCTATAGCAAACCTTGATTTTTCCAATAATCTGTGAAATAGCTTGGGACTATATAAGTAACAAATGTACCTAGTCTCGCTTGTCAAAAACAATTTTATGAGGTACTAAGCTATGTTTTATATGATTGTGTATAGAAATGTTATTCAGCTGTTTTAACTCTTGCTTTCATATCTTTGCTCCACTATCAAACTCATCTTTTGAAATAAAATGAATTCTTTTAACTATGAGTTGTGTTTTATTCATATTAGCACTTATCATACTTCACTTTGGTGATATGGGATAAATCACATTATGTCATATTATGTAATAGTAAGGTCAAAGGTCAATGCACTAGTTAGCATGTACCAGTTTTACTCTTAAAGAGACATTTTGATATAAAGTAAAGGACTTATATTTGTTTCACAAACACAGAAAGTAACAGCAGGGACAGGTGGACATGACCTAATCTTTAAAAACAGTCTAGGCTATCAACAACTTTCACTGCCTCTAAATGAATGAGGTCACTAACCCCAGTCCTTTCACACAGTTCAGCCTCCCAAATCCCTTCTGTAACATAAACAACAAACTTTCCTCCCTTAAATAGCAACTAATATTCATGTAATGAACCATTCTGTGATCCCACCTTGTATAATACAACTTATAAGCACTTTTGGTTTAGAATTTTGAATACTTTGGGGAATAAAGAACAGAAAATGCCAAGAAAAAGTAATAAGTCTAGCACTTCCAAGGGAGTTAAAAACAGGAGGAGAATCTGTTTCCAAAAGGGATGTGTACCTTTCAATAAAGGAATCAGATTTGAAAACAGCAATGTACAGAAATCAGAGAATAGAAAGTTTATTAGACTCACACGGGATCAGTATGTGGAGGCTATGCCGACAAATAAGAGTGACAATGCATTGGCACCAGTACTGCTGCGGCCCTTAGTTTCATCAAAACTGCAGGTGGAACAGTCTGCATATCCATCTGAAATAAAAGGGTAAATAATTTAATGCATACAGACACATGCAATTGGTACTGGTTCCACACAATAAGTTAATATTAATTGGCTTTGATTAAACCAGTGAAAGAATAATTGTTTATAAAAAGACAACACACAAACAGTAAGCTTTGCTCTGACAAATTATGAAAGCAATTCTACAGTAATTTGCATAATTATCCAGTGATTTAGTTAATATTGTATTATTAATCTTCTCATTATTGACAGAACAAGTACTGAAAATGTCACTTTTTATTTCTTGAAAAGATTTGTTCCATGAAGGGAGATAACTTAGTGAGATACCTACACATGTGTAATAATTTTCTTTCCATGTCTTAATTCTCCATATAATAAAACTCAGTTCACTTAAATGTGATTTAAATTATATGCATTACATCAAAGAAAAAAAACAACAATATCAGAATGTGAGTGCTTACATAATCAGAGATCTATACATATATAAGTATTGTAGAGTGCCTGACAGTAGTTATTTTATTATTTGGCAGAGATGAGGAGTCCTCTACCAATCGAAAAATAAATGTCCACCAGAATGAATTAATGTGGAATGCTGTATTCCGAGAACATACAAAAGTATCCCCAACGTGTTTGGGTTTTCTGAAATGGGACCAGCACTCTGAGGAGCAATGGGGCCTTGGTTGGAGGGAACGGGCAATTTGTAACAAATGTAGTTACAAATCAAAGATGTTTAATCTATTTCAAGAAATTGAAAATAAAAGTTCTGGACGCAAAGCAGCCAATATAAACAGAGGGCTACAAGTTGGGTTGACACAAGTGTCAATGGGAAATGCTGGCCTAAGGAAATTACTCTTGTCTGCCAGCATCCCTGCCCCTTCCACAAAGGGGATGCAAAAGGTTTCAAACAAAATTTGTAAAGAAATCATAAAAGAAAATATTTTGGATATGAGATGTCGGAGACAAAAGCTAAGAGAAATTAATATTGCAAGGGGAAATCCACCTGATATCATTGATGTACAAGGAGATGGTTCATATAAGAATCCTTTGTATTCTGGTGTTGGAAAAACTCCATTTCAGCCAGCAACACAAGTCTGCTACATACAGGCTGAAAATGTTACATCAAAGAATGACATTATTGCCCTAACAACTAAAAATAAATAGTGTTCTCATCGCATACAACACCAATCAGATGAATTTAATATGACAAACAAAACCTGTGATTGTATTGCAAATATCAGTATGGAAACTAATATTGGTGATGAGGAAACTTGGGCCTCAGAATGTCTTCTTAACCTAAAAGAAGACAATTTTGAAGTGCGAAACATAACAACTGATCCAGATACAAGCAGCTATAGGGCTGCAGTCAACCTATACAGTCAGGGGATCACTCAGACTATCCCTAAAAACTTTATCGACACCAGACATTTCTCTGAAAACCACAGGAAATATATAAAAAGGTGCCCAAATTTGGTTCACATGATGCCAGGACTGACCAAAGCTGCTAGACAGAAAATGTGTGACAGGCTTGCCATTGATTTGAGTCAGAGGTGTCAGGTGGAGTTTGAAAATGTGTTTAATAAACTTAACGGGGATGCTGACAGAGTCAAGGGTTGCCTATCATACAGTGTCGATGCTATTGTACAGTGTTACCAGGGAGATCATAGTCTGTGTACTGATAATTCATATGCATGCAAGAGTAACTGGTTGGAGAAAAGTCCATATTTGCCATTTAATTTTAAAATACATGTAACAAAACAGTCTAAGGGCATTTTGCGGGATTGTATTAATTATCGTTTGGGACCATTAAATTTGGAAAAAACAAAATTGAACACAAATACTCAAAAGGTTGAGGCAGCCAACAGGGTTTTAAGGCGTTCATTGCCAAGAAATATAACATGGACTAGAAATTTTCCTGGTAGAGCACACAGTGCAGTGCACTCTTTAAATAATGGGCCTGGGGAATCAATACTAAAATTATGCAATGCAGTTGGCTGTAGAATTTCATTTGGAACTAGGGTTGCTAAAAATCTAGCTCAGGAGCAGAACATTTTTACGCGATATAAAGGTTACAAAAAATCACAAGCATTTAAAAAAAGGAGATGTGAGAAAAGAACTTATCTGTATAAATTGTATGAAGAATTTCAAGAGAGGAAAAATTACAAGAAAGGGTTATTGTTGTCAAATGTTAAAAAGAAAAGGGGAAAAGAAGACCATATATATAATAAATTACCAAAGATCACTTAATCCAGCATTTCTTATATGACACAAACCGGTCTATGACAACCGGAACACCTTCCCTGAGCCTTACAATGTTCTCTATCCTGGTTTATGGCATGCTGCTCTAGAACTAAATGTTTACTATTTATACATGATTTATTATGACATATATGTGAAATATGCAATAGGTGACCACAGTCATCCATACGTGGTATATTGTGTTTAAATAAATTATTTTGCTGTATGTATGACAGCCTATGAGCAGACTCCACTGATACTGAGCCATCTGGCCATACAACTTTCTGTCTGCCATAGCCGTCTTTATCAAATGCCCCCCTCCAAAGCCAGCATGTGTCTTCATCTGAAGATTTTATACATTTTCTATGTAAAAGTCTGTCAATATTAGACCAAAACTTCTCAATATCCATTGTTTAACCAAATGACACTATGACATTATAGAAATGGTGGCTATATATACTCGTTACTATGGATACACTGTGAAGCTGGTATTACCTTTATAGCAAACCTTGATTTTTCCAATAATCTGTGAAATAGCTTGGGACTATATAAGTAACAAATGTACCTAGTCTCGCTTGTCAAAAACAATTTTATGAGGTACTAAGCTATGTTTTATATGATTGTGTATAGAAATGTTATTCAGCTGTTTTAACTCTTGCTTTCATATCTTTGCTCCACTATCAAACTCATCTTTTGAAATAAAATGAATTCTTTTAACTATGAGTTGTGTTTTATTCATATTAGCACTTATCATACTTCACTTTGGTGATATGGGATAAATCACATTATGTCATATTATGTAATAGTAAGGTCAAAGGTCAATGCACTAGTTAGCATGTACCAGTTTTACTCTTAAAGAGACATTTTGATATAAAGTAAAGGACTTATATTTGTTTCACAAACACAGAAAGTAACAGCAGGGACAGGTGGACATGACCTAATCTTTAAAAACAGTCTAGGCTATCAACAACTTTCACTGCCTCTAAATGAATGAGGTCACTAACCCCAGTCCTTTCACACAGTTCAGCCTCCCAAATCCCTTCTGTAACATAAACAACAAACTTTCCTCCCTTAAATAGCAACTAATATTCATGTAATGAACCATTCTGTGATCCCACCTTGTATAATACAACTTATAAGCACTTTTGGTTTAGAATTTTGAATACTTTGGGGAATAAAGAACAGAAAATGCCAAGAAAAAGTAATAAGTCTAGCACTTCCAAGGGAGTTAAAAACAGGAGGAGAATCTGTTTCCAAAAGGGATGTGTACCTTTCAATAAAGGAATCAGATTTGAAAACAGCAATGTACAGAAATCAGAGAATAGAAAGTTTATTAGACTCACACGGGATCAGTATGTGGAGGCTATGCCGACAAATAAGAGTGACAATGCATTGGCACCAGTACTGCTGCGGCCCTTAGTTTCATCAAAACTGCAGGTGGAACAGTCTGCATATCCATCTGAAATAAAAGGGTAAATAATTTAATGCATACAGACACATGCAATTGGTACTGGTTCCACACAATAAGTTAATATTAATTGGCTTTGATTAAACCAGTGAAAGAATAATTGTTTATAAAAAGACAACACACAAACAGTAAGCTTTGCTCTGACAAATTATGAAAGCAATTCTACAGTAATTTGCATAATTATCCAGTGATTTAGTTAATATTGTATTATTAATCTTCTCATTATTGACAGAACAAGTACTGAAAATGTCACTTTTTATTTCTTGAAAAGATTTGTTCCATGAAGGGAGATAACTTAGTGAGATACCTACACATGTGTAATAATTTTCTTTCCATGTCTTAATTCTCCATATAATAAAACTCAGTTCACTTAAATGTGATTTAAATTATATGCATTACATCAAAGAAAAAAAACAACAATATCAGAATGTGAGTGCTTACATAATCAGAGATCTATACATATATAAGTATTGTAGAGTGCCTGACAGTAGTTATTTTATTATTTGGCAGAGATGAGGAGTCCTCTACCAATCGAAAAATAAATGTCCACCAGAATGAATTAATGTGGAATGCTGTATTCCGAGAACATACAAAAGTATCCCCAACGTGTTTGGGTTTTCTGAAATGGGACCAGCACTCTGAGGAGCAATGGGGCCTTGGTTGGAGGGAACGGGCAATTTGTAACAAATGTAGTTACAAATCAAAGATGTTTAATCTATTTCAAGAAATTGAAAATAAAAGTTCTGGACGCAAAGCAGCCAATATAAACAGAGGGCTACAAGTTGGGTTGACACAAGTGTCAATGGGAAATGCTGGCCTAAGGAAATTACTCTTGTCTGCCAGCATCCCTGCCCCTTCCACAAAGGGGATGCAAAAGGTTTCAAACAAAATTTGTAAAGAAATCATAAAAGAAAATATTTTGGATATGAGATATCGGAGACAAAAGCTAAGAGAAATTAATATTGCAAGGGGAAATCCACCTGATATCATTGATGTACAAGGAGATGGTTCATATAAGAATCCTTTGTATTCTGGTGTTGGAAAAACTCCATTTCAGCCAGCAACACAAGTCTGCTACATACAGGCTGAAAATGTTACATCAAAGAATGACATTATTGCCCTAACAACTAAAAATAAATAGTGTTCTCATCGCATACAACACCAATCAGATGAATTTAATATGACAAACAAAACCTGTGATTGTATTGCAAATATCAGTATGGAAACTAATATTGGTGATGAGGAAACTTGGGCCTCAGAATGTCTTCTTAACCTAAAAGAAGACAATTTTGAAGTGCGAAACATAACAACTGATCCAGATACAAGCAGCTATAGGGCTGCAGTCAACCTATACAGTCAGGGGATCACTCAGACTATCCCTAAAAACTTTATCGACACCAGACATTTCTCTGAAAACCACAGGAAATATATAAAAAGGTGCCCAAATTTGGTTCACATGATGCCAGGACTGACCAAAGCTGCTAGACAGAAAATGTGTGACAGGCTTGCCATTGATTTGAGTCAGAGGTGTCAGGTGGAGTTTGAAAATGTGTTTAATAAACTTAACGGGGATGCTGACAGAGTCAAGGGTTGCCTATCATACAGTGTCGATGCTATTGTACAGTGTTACCAGGGAGATCATAGTCTGTGTACTGATAATTCATATGCATGCAAGAGTAACTGGTTGGAGAAAAGTCCATATTTGCCATTTAATTTTAAAATACATGTAACAAAACAGTCTAAGGGCATTTTGCGGGATTGTATTAATTATCGTTTGGGACCATTAAATTTGGAAAAAACAAAATTGAACACAAATACTCAAAAGGTTGAGGCAGCCAACAGGGTTTTAAGGCGTTCATTGCCAAGAAATATAACATGGACTAGAAATTTTCCTGGTAGAGCACACAGTGCAGTGCACTCTTTAAATAATGGGCCTGGGGAATCAATACTAAAATTATGCAATGCAGTTGGCTGTAGAATTTCATTTGGAACTAGGGTTGCTAAAAATCTAGCTCAGGAGCAGAACATTTTTACGCGATATAAAGGTTACAAAAAATCACAAGCATTTAAAAAAAGGAGATGTGAGAAAAGAACTTATCTGTATAAATTGTATGAAGAATTTCAAGAGAGGAAAAATTACAAGAAAGGGTTATTGTTGTCAAATGTTAAAAAGAAAAGGGGAAAAGAAGACCATATATATAATAAATTACCAAAGATCACTTAATCCAGCATTTCTTATATGACACAAACCGGTCTATGACAACCGGAACACCTTCCCTGAGCCTTACAATGTTCTCTATCCTGGTTTATGGCATGCTGCTCTAGAACTAAATGTTTACTATTTATACATGATTTATTATGACATATATGTGAAATATGCAATAGGTGACCACAGTCATCCATACGTGGTATATTGTGTTTAAATAAATTATTTTGCTGTATGTATGACAGCCTATGAGCAGACTCCACTGATACTGAGCCATCTGGCCATACAACTTTCTGTCTGCCATAGCCGTCTTTATCAAATGCCCCCCTCCAAAGCCAGCATGTGTCTTCATCTGAAGATTTTATACATTTTCTATGTAAAAGTCTGTCAATATTAGACCAAAACTTCTCAATATCCATTGTTTAACCAAATGACACTATGACATTATAGAAATGGTGGCTATATATACTCGTTACTATGGATACACTGTGAAGCTGGTATTACCTTTATAGCAAACCTTGATTTTTCCAATAATCTGTGAAATAGCTTGGGACTATATAAGTAACAAATGTACCTAGTCTCGCTTGTCAAAAACAATTTTATGAGGTACTAAGCTATGTTTTATATGATTGTGTATAGAAATGTTATTCAGCTGTTTTAACTCTTGCTTTCATATCTTTGCTCCACTATCAAACTCATCTTTTGAAATAAAATGAATTCTTTTAACTATGAGTTGTGTTTTATTCATATTAGCACTTATCATACTTCACTTTGGTGATATGGGATAAATCACATTATGTCATATTATGTAATAGTAAGGTCAAAGGTCAATGCACTAGTTAGCATGTACCAGTTTTACTCTTAAAGAGACATTTTGATATAAAGTAAAGGACTTATATTTGTTTCACAAACACAGAAAGTAACAGCAGGGACAGGTGGACATGACCTAATCTTTAAAAACAGTCTAGGCTATCAACAACTTTCACTGCCTCTAAATGAATGAGGTCACTAACCCCAGTCCTTTCACACAGTTCAGCCTCCCAAATCCCTTCTGTAACATAAACAACAAACTTTCCTCCCTTAAATAGCAACTAATATTCATGTAATGAACCATTCTGTGATCACACCTTGTATAATACAACTTATAAGCACTTTTGGTTTAGAATTTTGAATACTTTGGGGAATAAAGAACAGAAAATGCCAAGAAAAAGTAATAAGTCTAGCACTTCCAAGGGAGTTAAAAACAGGAGGAGAGTCTGTTTCCAAAAGGGATGTGTACCTTTCAATAAAGGAATCAGATTTGAAAACAGCAATGTACAGAAATCAGAGAATAGAAAGTTTATTAGACTCACACGGGATCAGTATGTGGAGGCTATGCCGACAAATAAGAGTGACAATGCATTGGCACCAGTACTGCTGCGGCCCTTAGTTTCATCAAAACTGCAGGTGGAACAGTCTGCATATCCATCTGAAATAAAAGGGTAAATAATTTAATGCATACAGACACATGCAATTGGTACTGGTTCCACACAATAAGTTAATATTAATTGGCTTTGATTAAACCAGTGAAAGAATAATTGTTTATAAAAAGACAACACACAAACAGTAAGCTTTGCTCTGACAAATTATGAAAGCAATTCTACAGTAATTTGCATAATTATCCAGTGATTTAGTTAATATTGTATTATTAATCTTCTCATTATTGACAGAACAAGTACTGAAAATGTCACTTTTTATTTCTTGAAAAGATTTGTTCCATGAAGGGAGATAACTTAGTGAGATACCTACACATGTGTAATAATTTTCTTTCCATGTCTTAATTCTCCATATAATAAAACTCAGTTCACTTAAATGTGATTTAAATTATATGCATTACATCAAAGAAAAAAAACAACAATATCAGAATGTGAGTGCTTACATAATCAGAGATCTATACATATATAAGTATTGTAGAGTGCCTGACAGTAGTTATTTTATTATTTGGCAGAGATGAGGAGTCCTCTACCAATCGAAAAATAAATGTCCACCAGAATGAATTAATGTGGAATGCTGTATTCCGAGAACATACAAAAGTATCCCCAACGTGTTTGGGTTTTCTGAAATGGGACCAGCACTCTGAGGAGCAATGGGGCCTTGGTTGGAGGGAACGGGCAATTTGTAACAAATGTAGTTACAAATCAAAGATGTTTAATCTATTTCAAGAAATTGAAAATAAAAGTTCTGGACGCAAAGCAGCCAATATAAACAGAGGGCTACAAGTTGGGTTGACACAAGTGTCAATGGGAAATGCTGGCCTAAGGAAATTACTCTTGTCTGCCAGCATCCCTGCCCCTTCCACAAAGGGGATGCAAAAGGTTTCAAACAAAATTTGTAAAGAAATCATAAAAGAAAATATTTTGGATATGAGATGTCGGAGACAAAAGCTAAGAGAAATTAATATTGCAAGGGGAAATCCACCTGATATCATTGATGTACAAGGAGATGGTTCATATAAGAATTCTTTGTATTCTGGTGTTGGAAAAACTCCATTTCAGCCAGCAACACAAGTCTGCTACATACAGGCTGAAAATGTTACATCAAAGAATGACATTATTGCCCTAACAACTAAAAATAAATAGTGTTCTCATCGCATACAACACCAATCAGATGAATTTAATATGACAAACAAAACCTGTGATTGTATTGCAAATATCAGTATGGAAACTAATATTGGTGATGAGGAAACTTGGGCCTCAGAATGTCTTCTTAACCTAAAAGAAGACAATTTTGAAGTGCGAAACATAACAACTGATCCAGATACAAGCAGCTATAGGGCTGCAGTCAACCTATACAGTCAGGGGATCACTCAGACTATCCCTAAAAACTTTATCGACACCAGACATTTCTCTGAAAACCACAGGAAATATATAAAAAGGTGCCCAAATTTGGTTCACATGATGCCAGGACTGACCAAAGCTGCTAGACAGAAAATGTGTGACAGGCTTGCCATTGATTTGAGTCAGAGGTGTCAGGTGGAGTTTGAAAATGTGTTTAATAAACTTAACGGGGATGCTGACAGAGTCAAGGGTTGCCTATCATACAGTGTCGATGCTATTGTACAGTGTTACCAGGGAGATCATAGTCTGTGTACTGATAATTCATATGCATGCAAGAGTAACTGGTTGGAGAAAAGTCCATATTTGCCATTTAATTTTAAAATACATGTAACAAAACAGTCTAAGGGCATTTTGCGGGATTGTATTAATTATCGTTTGGGACCATTAAATTTGGAAAAAACAAAATTGAACACAAATACTCAAAAGGTTGAGGCAGCCAACAGGGTTTTAAGGCGTTCATTGCCAAGAAATATAACATGGACTAGAAATTTTCCTGGTAGAGCACACAGTGCAGTGCACTCTTTAAATAATGGGCCTGGGGAATCAATACTAAAATTATGCAATGCAGTTGGCTGTAGAATTTCATTTGGAACTAGGGTTGCTAAAAATCTAGCTCAGGAGCAGAACATTTTTACGCGATATAAAGGTTACAAAAAATCACAAGCATTTAAAAAAAGGAGATGTGAGAAAAGAACTTATCTGTATAAATTGTATGAAGAATTTCAAGAGAGGAAAAATTACAAGAAAGGGTTATTGTTGTCAAATGTTAAAAAGAAAAGGGGAAAAGAAGACCATATATATAATAAATTACCAAAGATCACTTAATCCAGCATTTCTTATATGACACAAACCGGTCTATGACAACCGGAACACCTTCCCTGAGCCTTACAATGTTCTCTATCCTGGTTTATGGCATGCTGCTCTAGAACTAAATGTTTACTATTTATACATGATTTATTATGACATATATGTGAAATATGCAATAGGTGACCACAGTCATCCATACGTGGTATATTGTGTTTAAATAAATTATTTTGCTGTATGTATGACAGCCTATGAGCAGACTCCACTGATACTGAGCCATCTGGCCATACAACTTTCTGTCTGCCATAGCCGTCTTTATCAAATGCCCCCCTCCAAAGCCAGCATGTGTCTTCATCTGAAGATTTTATACATTTTCTATGTAAAAGTCTGTCAATATTAGACCAAAACTTCTCAATATCCATTGTTTAACCAAAGGACACTATGACATTATAGAAATGGTGGCTATATATACTCGTTACTATGGATACACTGTGAAGCTGGTATTACCTTTAGGTATCACGGTACCAATTGTTTTTCCATAGACCTCAATGCTAATATTTGGAGTGATAACTATATTTTCTATCCTAATTTAGCGTGCATCTCACACACTGTTATAGAGAACAATGTTAGATTGTCAATTTGACGATGACAAAACCAGGTACTCCATTGCATTTAAGAGAGATAACTCTGCTGGAACTAGACAGGGGTATGAGTTATCTAGTCACAACATACTTATTTTCAGTCATGTCTATGACATTTTCAAAAAATCATAAAAAATACAAAATATGATCTATATAGGAATTAACATAAATTCACATGTTGCCAAGAGACTAAACTATTTTTTAAGCCTAACAGAAAGTACAACTCTTACATAATCCACCAATCATAGCTTGTCTTGTCCTTTAGTACTGCCTGCAATGGACCCTACACTTTAAGCTCCACCCATCTGGACTTGCGCAATTGGTACCGTTATACCTATAGCAAACCTTGATTTTTCCAATAATCTGTGAAATAGCTTGGGACTATATAAGTAACAAATGTACCTAGTCTCGCTTGTCAAAAACAATTTTATGAGGTACTAAGCTATGTTTTATATGATTGTGTATAGAAATGTTATTCAGCTGTTTTAACTCTTGCTTTCATATCTTTGCTCCACTATCAAACTCATCTTTTGAAATAAAATGAATTCTTTTAACTATGAGTTGTGTTTTATTCATATTAGCACTTATCATACTTCACTTTGGTGATATGGGATAAATCACATTATGTCATATTATGTAATAGTAAGGTCAAAGGTCAATGCACTAGTTAGCATGTACCAGTTTTACTCTTAAAGAGACATTTTGATATAAAGTAAAGGACTTATATTTGTTTCACAAACACAGAAAGTAACAGCAGGGACAGGTGGACATGACCTAATCTTTAAAAACAGTCTAGGCTATCAACAACTTTCACTGCCTCTAAATGAATGAGGTCACTAACCCCAGTCCTTTCACACAGTTCAGCCTCCCAAATCCCTTCTGTAACATAAACAACAAACTTTCCTCCCTTAAATAGCAACTAATATTCATGTAATGAACCATTCTGTGATCACACCTTGTATAATACAACTTATAAGCACTTTTGGTTTAGAATTTTGAATACTTTGGGGAATAAAGAACAGAAAATGCCAAGAAAAAGTAATAAGTCTAGCACTTCCAAGGGAGTTAAAAACAGGAGGAGAATCTGTTTCCAAAAGGGATGTGTACCTTTCAATAAAGGAATCAGATTTGAAAACAGCAATGTACAGAAATCAGAGAATAGAAAGTTTATTAGACTCACACGGGATCAGTATGTGGAGGCTATGCCGACAAATAAGAGTGACAATGCATTGGCACCAGTACTGCTGCGGCCCTTAGTTTCATCAAAACTGCAGGTGGAACAGTCTGCATATCCATCTGAAATAAAAGGGTAAATAATTTAATGCATACAGACACATGCAATTGGTACTGGTTCCACACAATAAGTTAATATTAATTGGCTTTGATTAAACCAGTGAAAGAATAATTGTTTATAAAAAGACAACACACAAACAGTAAGCTTTGCTCTGACAAATTATGAAAGCAATTCTACAGTAATTTGCATAATTATCCAGTGATTTAGTTAATATTGTATTATTAATCTTCTCATTATTGACAGAACAAGTACTGAAAATGTCACTTTTTATTTCTTGAAAAGATTTGTTCCATGAAGGGAGATAACTTAGTGAGATACCTACACATGTGTAATAATTTTCTTTCCATGTCTTAATTCTCCATATAATAAAACTCAGTTCACTTAAATGTGATTTAAATTATATGCATTACATCAAAGAAAAAAAACAACAATATCAGAATGTGAGTGCTTACATAATCAGAGATCTATACATATATAAGTATTGTAGAGTGCCTGACAGTAGTTATTTTATTATTTGGCAGAGATGAGGAGTCCTCTACCAATCGAAAAATAAATGTCCACCAGAATGAATTAATGTGGAATGCTGTATTCCGAGAACATACAAAAGTATCCCCAACGTGTTTGGGTTTTCTGAAATGGGACCAGCACTCTGAGGAGCAATGGGGCCTTGGTTGGAGGGAACGGGCAATTTGTAACAAATGTAGTTACAAATCAAAGATGTTTAATCTATTTCAAGAAATTGAAAATAAAAGTTCTGGACGCAAAGCAGCCAATATAAACAGAGGGCTACAAGTTGGGTTGACACAAGTGTCAATGGGAAATGCTGGCCTAAGGAAATTACTCTTGTCTGCCAGCATCCCTGCCCCTTCCACAAAGGGGATGCAAAAGGTTTCAAACAAAATTTGTAAAGAAATCATAAAAGAAAATATTTTGGATATGAGATATCGGAGACAAAAGCTAAGAGAAATTAATATTGCAAGGGGAAATCCACCTGATATCATTGATGTACAAGGAGATGGTTCATATAAGAATCCTTTGTATTCTGGTGTTGGAAAAACTCCATTTCAGCCAGCAACACAAGTCTGCTACATACAGGCTGAAAATGTTACATCAAAGAATGACATTATTGCCCTAACAACTAAAAATAAATAGTGTTCTCATCGCATACAACACCAATCAGATGAATTTAATATGACAAACAAAACCTGTGATTGTATTGCAAATATCAGTATGGAAACTAATATTGGTGATGAGGAAACTTGGGCCTCAGAATGTCTTCTTAACCTAAAAGAAGACAATTTTGAAGTGCGAAACATAACAACTGATCCAGATACAAGCAGCTATAGGGCTGCAGTCAACCTATACAGTCAGGGGATCACTCAGACTATCCCTAAAAACTTTATCGACACCAGACATTTCTCTGAAAACCACAGGAAATATATAAAAAGGTGCCCAAATTTGGTTCACATGATGCCAGGACTGACCAAAGCTGCTAGACAGAAAATGTGTGACAGGCTTGCCATTGATTTGAGTCAGAGGTGTCAGGTGGAGTTTGAAAATGTGTTTAATAAACTTAACGGGGATGCTGACAGAGTCAAGGGTTGCCTATCATACAGTGTCGATGCTATTGTACAGTGTTACCAGGGAGATCATAGTCTGTGTACTGATAATTCATATGCATGCAAGAGTAACTGGTTGGAGAAAAGTCCATATTTGCCATTTAATTTTAAAATACATGTAACAAAACAGTCTAAGGGCATTTTGCGGGATTGTATTAATTATCGTTTGGGACCATTAAATTTGGAAAAAACAAAATTGAACACAAATACTCAAAAGGTTGAGGCAGCCAACAGGGTTTTAAGGCGTTCATTGCCAAGAAATATAACATGGACTAGAAATTTTCCTGGTAGAGCACACAGTGCAGTGCACTCTTTAAATAATGGGCCTGGGGAATCAATACTAAAATTATGCAATGCAGTTGGCTGTAGAATTTCATTTGGAACTAGGGTTGCTAAAAATCTAGCTCAGGAGCAGAACATTTTTACGCGATATAAAGGTTACAAAAAATCACAAGCATTTAAAAAAAGGAGATGTGAGAAAAGAACTTATCTGTATAAATTGTATGAAGAATTTCAAGAGAGGAAAAATTACAAGAAAGGGTTATTGTTGTCAAATGTTAAAAAGAAAAGGGGAAAAGAAGACCATATATATAATAAATTACCAAAGATCACTTAATCCAGCATTTCTTATATGACACAAACCGGTCTATGACAACCGGAACACCTTCCCTGAGCCTTACAATGTTCTCTATCCTGGTTTATGGCATGCTGCTCTAGAACTAAATGTTTACTATTTATACATGATTTATTATGACATATATGTGAAATATGCAATAGGTGACCACAGTCATCCATACGTGGTATATTGTGTTTAAATAAATTATTTTGCTGTATGTATGACAGCCTATGAGCAGACTCCACTGATACTGAGCCATCTGGCCATACAACTTTCTGTCTGCCATAGCCGTCTTTATCAAATGCCCCCCTCCAAAGCCAGCATGTGTCTTCATCTGAAGATTTTATACATTTTCTATGTAAAAGTCTGTCAATATTAGACCAAAACTTCTCAATATCCATTGTTTAACCAAATGACACTATGACATTATAGAAATGGTGGCTATATATACTCGTTACTATGGATACACTGTGAAGCTGGTATTACCTTTATAGCAAACCTTGATTTTTCCAATAATCTGTGAAATAGCTTGGGACTATATAAGTAACAAATGTACCTAGTCTCGCTTGTCAAAAACAATTTTATGAGGTACTAAGCTATGTTTTATATGATTGTGTATAGAAATGTTATTCAGCTGTTTTAACTCTTGCTTTCATATCTTTGCTCCACTATCAAACTCATCTTTTGAAATAAAATGAATTCTTTTAACTATGAGTTGTGTTTTATTCATATTAGCACTTATCATACTTCACTTTGGTGATATGGGATAAATCACATTATGTCATATTATGTAATAGTAAGGTCAAAGGTCAATGCACTAGTTAGCATGTACCAGTTTTACTCTTAAAGAGACATTTTGATATAAAGTAAAGGACTTATATTTGTTTCACAAACACAGAAAGTAACAGCAGGGACAGGTGGACATGACCTAATCTTTAAAAACAGTCTAGGCTATCAACAACTTTCACTGCCTCTAAATGAATGAGGTCACTAACCCCAGTCCTTTCACACAGTTCAGCCTCCCAAATCCCTTCTGTAACATAAACAACAAACTTTCCTCCCTTAAATAGCAACTAATATTCATGTAATGAACCATTCTGTGATCCCACCTTGTATAATACAACTTATAAGCACTTTTGGTTTAGAATTTTGAATACTTTGGGGAATAAAGAACAGAAAATGCCAAGAAAAAGTAATAAGTCTAGCACTTCCAAGGGAGTTAAAAACAGGAGGAGAATCTGTTTCCAAAAGGGATGTGTACCTTTCAATAAAGGAATCAGATTTGAAAACAGCAATGTACAGAAATCAGAGAATAGAAAGTTTATTAGACTCACACGGGATCAGTATGTGGAGGCTATGCCGACAAATAAGAGTGACAATGCATTGGCACCAGTACTGCTGCGGCCCTTAGTTTCATCAAAACTGCAGGTGGAACAGTCTGCATATCCATCTGAAATAAAAGGGTAAATAATTTAATGCATACAGACACATGCAATTGGTACTGGTTCCACACAATAAGTTAATATTAATTGGCTTTGATTAAACCAGTGAAAGAATAATTGTTTATAAAAAGACAACACACAAACAGTAAGCTTTGCTCTGACAAATTATGAAAGCAATTCTACAGTAATTTGCATAATTATCCAGTGATTTAGTTAATATTGTATTATTAATCTTCTCATTATTGACAGAACAAGTACTGAAAATGTCACTTTTTATTTCTTGAAAAGATTTGTTCCATGAAGGGAGATAACTTAGTGAGATACCTACACATGTGTAATAATTTTCTTTCCATGTCTTAATTCTCCATATAATAAAACTCAGTTCACTTAAATGTGATTTAAATTATATGCATTACATCAAAGAAAAAAAACAACAATATCAGAATGTGAGTGCTTACATAATCAGAGATCTATACATATATAAGTATTGTAGAGTGCCTGACAGTAGTTATTTTATTATTTGGCAGAGATGAGGAGTCCTCTACCAATCGAAAAATAAATGTCCACCAGAATGAATTAATGTGGAATGCTGTATTCCGAGAACATACAAAAGTATCCCCAACGTGTTTGGGTTTTCTGAAATGGGACCAGCACTCTGAGGAGCAATGGGGCCTTGGTTGGAGGGAACGGGCAATTTGTAACAAATGTAGTTACAAATCAAAGATGTTTAATCTATTTCAAGAAATTGAAAATAAAAGTTCTGGACGCAAAGCAGCCAATATAAACAGAGGGCTACAAGTTGGGTTGACACAAGTGTCAATGGGAAATGCTGGCCTAAGGAAATTACTCTTGTCTGCCAGCATCCCTGCCCCTTCCACAAAGGGGATGCAAAAGGTTTCAAACAAAATTTGTAAAGAAATCATAAAAGAAAATATTTTGGATATGAGATATCGGAGACAAAAGCTAAGAGAAATTAATATTGCAAGGGGAAATCCACCTGATATCATTGATGTACAAGGAGATGGTTCATATAAGAATCCTTTGTATTCTGGTGTTGGAAAAACTCCATTTCAGCCAGCAACACAAGTCTGCTACATACAGGCTGAAAATGTTACATCAAAGAATGACATTATTGCCCTAACAACTAAAAATAAATAGTGTTCTCATCGCATACAACACCAATCAGATGAATTTAATATGACAAACAAAACCTGTGATTGTATTGCAAATATCAGTATGGAAACTAATATTGGTGATGAGGAAACTTGGGCCTCAGAATGTCTTCTTAACCTAAAAGAAGACAATTTTGAAGTGCGAAACATAACAACTGATCCAGATACAAGCAGCTATAGGGCTGCAGTCAACCTATACAGTCAGGGGATCACTCAGACTATCCCTAAAAACTTTATCGACACCAGACATTTCTCTGAAAACCACAGGAAATATATAAAAAGGTGCCCAAATTTGGTTCACATGATGCCAGGACTGACCAAAGCTGCTAGACAGAAAATGTGTGACAGGCTTGCCATTGATTTGAGTCAGAGGTGTCAGGTGGAGTTTGAAAATGTGTTTAATAAACTTAACGGGGATGCTGACAGAGTCAAGGGTTGCCTATCATACAGTGTCGATGCTATTGTACAGTGTTACCAGGGAGATCATAGTCTGTGTACTGATAATTCATATGCATGCAAGAGTAACTGGTTGGAGAAAAGTCCATATTTGCCATTTAATTTTAAAATACATGTAACAAAACAGTCTAAGGGCATTTTGCGGGATTGTATTAATTATCGTTTGGGACCATTAAATTTGGAAAAAACAAAATTGAACACAAATACTCAAAAGGTTGAGGCAGCCAACAGGGTTTTAAGGCGTTCATTGCCAAGAAATATAACATGGACTAGAAATTTTCCTGGTAGAGCACACAGTGCAGTGCACTCTTTAAATAATGGGCCTGGGGAATCAATACTAAAATTATGCAATGCAGTTGGCTGTAGAATTTCATTTGGAACTAGGGTTGCTAAAAATCTAGCTCAGGAGCAGAACATTTTTACGCGATATAAAGGTTACAAAAAATCACAAGCATTTAAAAAAAGGAGATGTGAGAAAAGAACTTATCTGTATAAATTGTATGAAGAATTTCAAGAGAGGAAAAATTACAAGAAAGGGTTATTGTTGTCAAATGTTAAAAAGAAAAGGGGAAAAGAAGACCATATATATAATAAATTACCAAAGATCACTTAATCCAGCATTTCTTATATGACACAAACCGGTCTATGACAACCGGAACACCTTCCCTGAGCCTTACAATGTTCTCTATCCTGGTTTATGGCATGCTGCTCTAGAACTAAATGTTTACTATTTATACATGATTTATTATGACATATATGTGAAATATGCAATAGGTGACCACAGTCATCCATACGTGGTATATTGTGTTTAAATAAATTATTTTGCTGTATGTATGACAGCCTATGAGCAGACTCCACTGATACTGAGCCATCTGGCCATACAACTTTCTGTCTGCCATAGCCGTCTTTATCAAATGCCCCCCTCCAAAGCCAGCATGTGTCTTCATCTGAAGATTTTATACATTTTCTATGTAAAAGTCTGTCAATATTAGACCAAAACTTCTCAATATCCATTGTTTAACCAAATGACACTATGACATTATAGAAATGGTGGCTATATATACTCGTTACTATGGATACACTGTGAAGCTGGTATTACCTTTATAGCAAACCTTGATTTTTCCAATAATCTGTGAAATAGCTTGGGACTATATAAGTAACAAATGTACCTAGTCTCGCTTGTCAAAAACAATTTTATGAGGTACTAAGCTATGTTTTATATGATTGTGTATAGAAATGTTATTCAGCTGTTTTAACTCTTGCTTTCATATCTTTGCTCCACTATCAAACTCATCTTTTGAAATAAAATGAATTCTTTTAACTATGAGTTGTGTTTTATTCATATTAGCACTTATCATACTTCACTTTGGTGATATGGGATAAATCACATTATGTCATATTATGTAATAGTAAGGTCAAAGGTCAATGCACTAGTTAGCATGTACCAGTTTTACTCTTAAAGAGACATTTTGATATAAAGTAAAGGACTTATATTTGTTTCACAAACACAGAAAGTAACAGCAGGGACAGGTGGACATGACCTAATCTTTAAAAACAGTCTAGGCTATCAACAACTTTCACTGCCTCTAAATGAATGAGGTCACTAACCCCAGTCCTTTCACACAGTTCAGCCTCCCAAATCCCTTCTGTAACATAAACAACAAACTTTCCTCCCTTAAATAGCAACTAATATTCATGTAATGAACCATTCTGTGATCACACCTTGTATAATACAACTTATAAGCACTTTTGGTTTAGAATTTTGAATACTTTGGGGAATAAAGAACAGAAAATGCCAAGAAAAAGTAATAAGTCTAGCACTTCCAAGGGAGTTAAAAACAGGAGGAGAGTCTGTTTCCAAAAGGGATGTGTACCTTTCAATAAAGGAATCAGATTTGAAAACAGCAATGTACAGAAATCAGAGAATAGAAAGTTTATTAGACTCACACGGGATCAGTATGTGGAGGCTATGCCGACAAATAAGAGTGACAATGCATTGGCACCAGTACTGCTGCGGCCCTTAGTTTCATCAAAACTGCAGGTGGAACAGTCTGCATATCCATCTGAAATAAAAGGGTAAATAATTTAATGCATACAGACACATGCAATTGGTACTGGTTCCACACAATAAGTTAATATTAATTGGCTTTGATTAAACCAGTGAAAGAATAATTGTTTATAAAAAGACAACACACAAACAGTAAGCTTTGCTCTGACAAATTATGAAAGCAATTCTACAGTAATTTGCATAATTATCCAGTGATTTAGTTAATATTGTATTATTAATCTTCTCATTATTGACAGAACAAGTACTGAAAATGTCACTTTTTATTTCTTGAAAAGATTTGTTCCATGAAGGGAGATAACTTAGTGAGATACCTACACATGTGTAATAATTTTCTTTCCATGTCTTAATTCTCCATATAATAAAACTCAGTTCACTTAAATGTGATTTAAATTATATGCATTACATCAAAGAAAAAAAACAACAATATCAGAATGTGAGTGCTTACATAATCAGAGATCTATACATATATAAGTATTGTAGAGTGCCTGACAGTAGTTATTTTATTATTTGGCAGAGATGAGGAGTCCTCTACCAATCGAAAAATAAATGTCCACCAGAATGAATTAATGTGGAATGCTGTATTCCGAGAACATACAAAAGTATCCCCAACGTGTTTGGGTTTTCTGAAATGGGACCAGCACTCTGAGGAGCAATGGGGCCTTGGTTGGAGGGAACGGGCAATTTGTAACAAATGTAGTTACAAATCAAAGATGTTTAATCTATTTCAAGAAATTGAAAATAAAAGTTCTGGACGCAAAGCAGCCAATATAAACAGAGGGCTACAAGTTGGGTTGACACAAGTGTCAATGGGAAATGCTGGCCTAAGGAAATTACTCTTGTCTGCCAGCATCCCTGCCCCTTCCACAAAGGGGATGCAAAAGGTTTCAAACAAAATTTGTAAAGAAATCATAAAAGAAAATATTTTGGATATGAGATGTCGGAGACAAAAGCTAAGAGAAATTAATATTGCAAGGGGAAATCCACCTGATATCATTGATGTACAAGGAGATGGTTCATATAAGAATCCTTTGTATTCTGGTGTTGGAAAAACTCCATTTCAGCCAGCAACACAAGTCTGCTACATACAGGCTGAAAATGTTACATCAAAGAATGACATTATTGCCCTAACAACTAAAAATAAATAGTGTTCTCATCGCATACAACACCAATCAGATGAATTTAATATGACAAACAAAACCTGTGATTGTATTGCAAATATCAGTATGGAAACTAATATTGGTGATGAGGAAACTTGGGCCTCAGAATGTCTTCTTAACCTAAAAGAAGACAATTTTGAAGTGCGAAACATAACAACTGATCCAGATACAAGCAGCTATAGGGCTGCAGTCAACCTATACAGTCAGGGGATCACTCAGACTATCCCTAAAAACTTTATCGACACCAGACATTTCTCTGAAAACCACAGGAAATATATAAAAAGGTGCCCAAATTTGGTTCACATGATGCCAGGACTGACCAAAGCTGCTAGACAGAAAATGTGTGACAGGCTTGCCATTGATTTGAGTCAGAGGTGTCAGGTGGAGTTTGAAAATGTGTTTAATAAACTTAACGGGGATGCTGACAGAGTCAAGGGTTGCCTATCATACAGTGTCGATGCTATTGTACAGTGTTACCAGGGAGATCATAGTCTGTGTACTGATAATTCATATGCATGCAAGAGTAACTGGTTGGAGAAAAGTCCATATTTGCCATTTAATTTTAAAATACATGTAACAAAACAGTCTAAGGGCATTTTGCGGGATTGTATTAATTATCGTTTGGGACCATTAAATTTGGAAAAAACAAAATTGAACACAAATACTCAAAAGGTTGAGGCAGCCAACAGGGTTTTAAGGCGTTCATTGCCAAGAAATATAACATGGACTAGAAATTTTCCTGGTAGAGCACACAGTGCAGTGCACTCTTTAAATAATGGGCCTGGGGAATCAATACTAAAATTATGCAATGCAGTTGGCTGTAGAATTTCATTTGGAACTAGGGTTGCTAAAAATCTAGCTCAGGAGCAGAACATTTTTACGCGATATAAAGGTTACAAAAAATCACAAGCATTTAAAAAAAGGAGATGTGAGAAAAGAACTTATCTGTATAAATTGTATGAAGAATTTCAAGAGAGGAAAAATTACAAGAAAGGGTTATTGTTGTCAAATGTTAAAAAGAAAAGGGGAAAAGAAGACCATATATATAATAAATTACCAAAGATCACTTAATCCAGCATTTCTTATATGACACAAACCGGTCTATGACAACCGGAACACCTTCCCTGAGCCTTACAATGTTCTCTATCCTGGTTTATGGCATGCTGCTCTAGAACTAAATGTTTACTATTTATACATGATTTATTATGACATATATGTGAAATATGCAATAGGTGACCACAGTCATCCATACGTGGTATATTGTGTTTAAATAAATTATTTTGCTGTATGTATGACAGCCTATGAGCAGACTCCACTGATACTGAGCCATCTGGCCATACAACTTTCTGTCTGCCATAGCCGTCTTTATCAAATGCCCCCCTCCAAAGCCAGCATGTGTCTTCATCTGAAGATTTTATACATTTTCTATGTAAAAGTCTGTCAATATTAGACCAAAACTTCTCAATATCCATTGTTTAACCAAAGGACACTATGACATTATAGAAATGGTGGCTATATATACTCGTTACTATGGATACACTGTGAAGCTGGTATTACCTTTAGGTATCACGGTACCAATTGTTTTTCCATAGACCTCAATGCTAATATTTGGAGTGATAACTATATTTTCTATCCTAATTTAGCGTGCATCTCACACACTGTTATAGAGAACAATGTTAGATTGTCAATTTGACGATGACAAAACCAGGTACTCCATTGCATTTAAGAGAGATAACTCTGCTGGAACTAGACAGGGGTATGAGTTATCTAGTCACAACATACTTATTTTCAGTCATGTCTATGACATTTTCAAAAAATCATAAAAAATACAAAATATGATCTATATAGGAATTAACATAAATTCACATGTTGCCAAGAGACTAAACTATTTTTTAAGCCTAACAGAAAGTACAACTCTTACATAATCCACCAATCATAGCTTGTCTTGTCCTTTAGTACTGCCTGCAATGGACCCTACACTTTAAGCTCCACCCATCTGGACTTGCGCAATTGGTACCGTTATACCTATAGCAAACCTTGATTTTTCCAATAATCTGTGAAATAGCTTGGGACTATATAAGTAACAAATGTACCTAGTCTCGCTTGTCAAAAACAATTTTATGAGGTACTAAGCTATGTTTTATATGATTGTGTATAGAAATGTTATTCAGCTGTTTTAACTCTTGCTTTCATATCTTTGCTCCACTATCAAACTCATCTTTTGAAATAAAATGAATTCTTTTAACTATGAGTTGTGTTTTATTCATATTAGCACTTATCATACTTCACTTTGGTGATATGGGATAAATCACATTATGTCATATTATGTAATAGTAAGGTCAAAGGTCAATGCACTAGTTAGCATGTACCAGTTTTACTCTTAAAGAGACATTTTGATATAAAGTAAAGGACTTATATTTGTTTCACAAACACAGAAAGTAACAGCAGGGACAGGTGGACATGACCTAATCTTTAAAAACAGTCTAGGCTATCAACAACTTTCACTGCCTCTAAATGAATGAGGTCACTAACCCCAGTCCTTTCACACAGTTCAGCCTCCCAAATCCCTTCTGTAACATAAACAACAAACTTTCCTCCCTTAAATAGCAACTAATATTCATGTAATGAACCATTCTGTGATCACACCTTGTATAATACAACTTATAAGCACTTTTGGTTTAGAATTTTGAATACTTTGGGGAATAAAGAACAGAAAATGCCAAGAAAAAGTAATAAGTCTAGCACTTCCAAGGGAGTTAAAAACAGGAGGAGAGTCTGTTTCCAAAAGGGATGTGTACCTTTCAATAAAGGAATCAGATTTGAAAACAGCAATGTACAGAAATCAGAGAATAGAAAGTTTATTAGACTCACACGGGATCAGTATGTGGAGGCTATGCCGACAAATAAGAGTGACAATGCATTGGCACCAGTACTGCTGCGGCCCTTAGTTTCATCAAAACTGCAGGTGGAACAGTCTGCATATCCATCTGAAATAAAAGGGTAAATAATTTAATGCATACAGACACATGCAATTGGTACTGGTTCCACACAATAAGTTAATATTAATTGGCTTTGATTAAACCAGTGAAAGAATAATTGTTTATAAAAAGACAACACACAAACAGTAAGCTTTGCTCTGACAAATTATGAAAGCAATTCTACAGTAATTTGCATAATTATCCAGTGATTTAGTTAATATTGTATTATTAATCTTCTCATTATTGACAGAACAAGTACTGAAAATGTCACTTTTTATTTCTTGAAAAGATTTGTTCCATGAAGGGAGATAACTTAGTGAGATACCTACACATGTGTAATAATTTTCTTTCCATGTCTTAATTCTCCATATAATAAAACTCAGTTCACTTAAATGTGATTTAAATTATATGCATTACATCAAAGAAAAAAAACAACAATATCAGAATGTGAGTGCTTACATAATCAGAGATCTATACATATATAAGTATTGTAGAGTGCCTGACAGTAGTTATTTTATTATTTGGCAGAGATGAGGAGTCCTCTACCAATCGAAAAATAAATGTCCACCAGAATGAATTAATGTGGAATGCTGTATTCCGAGAACATACAAAAGTATCCCCAACGTGTTTGGGTTTTCTGAAATGGGACCAGCACTCTGAGGAGCAATGGGGCCTTGGTTGGAGGGAACGGGCAATTTGTAACAAATGTAGTTACAAATCAAAGATGTTTAATCTATTTCAAGAAATTGAAAATAAAAGTTCTGGACGCAAAGCAGCCAATATAAACAGAGGGCTACAAGTTGGGTTGACACAAGTGTCAATGGGAAATGCTGGCCTAAGGAAATTACTCTTGTCTGCCAGCATCCCTGCCCCTTCCACAAAGGGGATGCAAAAGGTTTCAAACAAAATTTGTAAAGAAATCATAAAAGAAAATATTTTGGATATGAGATGTCGGAGACAAAAGCTAAGAGAAATTAATATTGCAAGGGGAAATCCACCTGATATCATTGATGTACAAGGAGATGGTTCATATAAGAATCCTTTGTATTCTGGTGTTGGAAAAACTCCATTTCAGCCAGCAACACAAGTCTGCTACATACAGGCTGAAAATGTTACATCAAAGAATGACATTATTGCCCTAACAACTAAAAATAAATAGTGTTCTCATCGCATACAACACCAATCAGATGAATTTAATATGACAAACAAAACCTGTGATTGTATTGCAAATATCAGTATGGAAACTAATATTGGTGATGAGGAAACTTGGGCCTCAGAATGTCTTCTTAACCTAAAAGAAGACAATTTTGAAGTGCGAAACATAACAACTGATCCAGATACAAGCAGCTATAGGGCTGCAGTCAACCTATACAGTCAGGGGATCACTCAGACTATCCCTAAAAACTTTATCGACACCAGACATTTCTCTGAAAACCACAGGAAATATATAAAAAGGTGCCCAAATTTGGTTCACATGATGCCAGGACTGACCAAAGCTGCTAGACAGAAAATGTGTGACAGGCTTGCCATTGATTTGAGTCAGAGGTGTCAGGTGGAGTTTGAAAATGTGTTTAATAAACTTAACGGGGATGCTGACAGAGTCAAGGGTTGCCTATCATACAGTGTCGATGCTATTGTACAGTGTTACCAGGGAGATCATAGTCTGTGTACTGATAATTCATATGCATGCAAGAGTAACTGGTTGGAGAAAAGTCCATATTTGCCATTTAATTTTAAAATACATGTAACAAAACAGTCTAAGGGCATTTTGCGGGATTGTATTAATTATCGTTTGGGACCATTAAATTTGGAAAAAACAAAATTGAACACGAATACTCAAAAGGTTGAGGCAGCCAACAGGGTTTTAAGGCGTTCATTGCCAAGAAATATAACATGGACTAGAAATTTTCCTGGTAGAGCACACAGTGCAGTGCACTCTTTAAATAATGGGCCTGGGGAATCAATACTAAAATTATGCAATGCAGTTGGCTGTAGAATTTCATTTGGAACTAGGGTTGCTAAAAATCTAGCTCAGGAGCAGAACATTTTTACGCGATATAAAGGTTACAAAAAATCACAAGCATTTAAAAAAAGGAGATGTGAGAAAAGAACTTATCTGTATAAATTGTATGAAGAATTTCAAGAGAGGAAAAATTACAAGAAAGGGTTATTGTTGTCAAATGTTAAAAAGAAAAGGGGAAAAGAAGACCATATATATATAATAAATTACCAAAGATCACTTAATCCAGCATTTCTTATATGACACAAACCGGTCTATGACAACCGGAACACCTTCCCTGAGCCTTACAATGTTCTCTATCCTGGTTTATGGCATGCTGCTCTAGAACTAAATGTTTACTATTTATACATGATTTATTATGACATATATGTGAAATATGCAATAGGTGACCACAGTCATCCATACGTGGTATATTGTGTTTAAATAAATTATTTTGCTGTATGTATGACAGCCTATGAGCAGACTCCACTGATACTGAGCCATCTGGCCATACAACTTTCTGTCTGCCATAGCCGTCTTTATCAAATGCCCCCCTCCAAAGCCAGCATGTGTCTTCATCTGAAGATTTTATACATTTTCTATGTAAAAGTCTGTCAATATTAGACCAAAACTTCTCAATATCCATTGTTTAACCAAATGACACTATGACATTATAGAAATGGTGGCTATATATACTCGTTACTATGGATACACTGTGAAGCTGGTATTACCTTTATAGCAAACCTTGATTTTTCCAATAATCTGTGAAATAGCTTGGGACTATATAAGTAACAAATGTACCTAGTCTCGCTTGTCAAAAACAATTTTATGAGGTACTAAGCTATGTTTTATATGATTGTGTATAGAAATGTTATTCAGCTGTTTTAACTCTTGCTTTCATATCTTTGCTCCACTATCAAACTCATCTTTTGAAATAAAATGAATTCTTTTAACTATGAGTTGTGTTTTATTCATATTAGCACTTATCATACTTCACTTTGGTGATATGGGATAAATCACATTATGTCATATTATGTAATAGTAAGGTCAAAGGTCAATGCACTAGTTAGCATGTACCAGTTTTACTCTTAAAGAGACATTTTGATATAAAGTAAAGGACTTATATTTGTTTCACAAACACAGAAAGTAACAGCAGGGACAGGTGGACATGACCTAATCTTTAAAAACAGTCTAGGCTATCAACAACTTTCACTGCCTCTAAATGAATGAGGTCACTAACCCCAGTCCTTTCACACAGTTCAGCCTCCCAAATCCCTTCTGTAACATAAACAACAAACTTTCCTCCCTTAAATAGCAACTAATATTCATGTAATGAACCATTCTGTGATCACACCTTGTATAATACAACTTATAAGCACTTTTGGTTTAGAATTTTGAATACTTTGGGGAATAAAGAACAGAAAATGCCAAGAAAAAGTAATAAGTCTAGCACTTCCAAGGGAGTTAAAAACAGGAGGAGAGTCTGTTTCCAAAAGGGATGTGTACCTTTCAATAAAGGAATCAGATTTGAAAACAGCAATGTACAGAAATCAGAGAATAGAAAGTTTATTAGACTCACACGGGATCAGTATGTGGAGGCTATGCCGACAAATAAGAGTGACAATGCATTGGCACCAGTACTGCTGCGGCCCTTAGTTTCATCAAAACTGCAGGTGGAACAGTCTGCATATCCATCTGAAATAAAAGGGTAAATAATTTAATGCATACAGACACATGCAATTGGTACTGGTTCCACACAATAAGTTAATATTAATTGGCTTTGATTAAACCAGTGAAAGAATAATTGTTTATAAAAAGACAACACACAAACAGTAAGCTTTGCTCTGACAAATTATGAAAGCAATTCTACAGTAATTTGCATAATTATCCAGTGATTTAGTTAATATTGTATTATTAATCTTCTCATTATTGACAGAACAAGTACTGAAAATGTCACTTTTTATTTCTTGAAAAGATTTGTTCCATGAAGGGAGATAACTTAGTGAGATACCTACACATGTGTAATAATTTTCTTTCCATGTCTTAATTCTCCATATAATAAAACTCAGTTCACTTAAATGTGATTTAAATTATATGCATTACATCAAAGAAAAAAAACAACAATATCAGAATGTGAGTGCTTACATAATCAGAGATCTATACATATATAAGTATTGTAGAGTGCCTGACAGTAGTTATTTTATTATTTGGCAGAGATGAGGAGTCCTCTACCAATCGAAAAATAAATGTCCACCAGAATGAATTAATGTGGAATGCTGTATTCCGAGAACATACAAAAGTATCCCCAACGTGTTTGGGTTTTCTGAAATGGGACCAGCACTCTGAGGAGCAATGGGGCCTTGGTTGGAGGGAACGGGCAATTTGTAACAAATGTAGTTACAAATCAAAGATGTTTAATCTATTTCAAGAAATTGAAAATAAAAGTTCTGGACGCAAAGCAGCCAATATAAACAGAGGGCTACAAGTTGGGTTGACACAAGTGTCAATGGGAAATGCTGGCCTAAGGAAATTACTCTTGTCTGCCAGCATCCCTGCCCCTTCCACAAAGGGGATGCAAAAGGTTTCAAACAAAATTTGTAAAGAAATCATAAAAGAAAATATTTTGGATATGAGATGTCGGAGACAAAAGCTAAGAGAAATTAATATTGCAAGGGGAAATCCACCTGATATCATTGATGTACAAGGAGATGGTTCATATAAGAATCCTTTGTATTCTGGTGTTGGAAAAACTCCATTTCAGCCAGCAACACAAGTCTGCTACATATAGGCTGAAAATGTTACATCAAAGAATGACATTATTGCCCTAACAACTAAAAATAAATAGTGTTCTCATCGCATACAACACCAATCAGATGAATTTAATATGACAAACAAAACCTGTGATTGTATTGCAAATATCAGTATGGAAACTAATATTGGTGATGAGGAAACTTGGGCCTCAGAATGTCTTCTTAACCTAAAAGAAGACAATTTTGAAGTGCGAAACATAACAACTGATCCAGATACAAGCAGCTATAGGGCTGCAGTCAACCTATACAGTCAGGGGATCACTCAGACTATCCCTAAAAACTTTATCGACACCAGACATTTCTCTGAAAACCACAGGAAATATATAAAAAGGTGCCCAAATTTGGTTCACATGATGCCAGGACTGACCAAAGCTGCTAGACAGAAAATGTGTGACAGGCTTGCCATTGATTTGAGTCAGAGGTGTCAGGTGGAGTTTGAAAATGTGTTTAATAAACTTAACGGGGATGCTGACAGAGTCAAGGGTTGCCTATCATACAGTGTCGATGCTATTGTACAGTGTTACCAGGGAGATCATAGTCTGTGTACTGATAATTCATATGCATGCAAGAGTAACTGGTTGGAGAAAAGTCCATATTTGCCATTTAATTTTAAAATACATGTAACAAAACAGTCTAAGGGCATTTTGCGGGATTGTATTAATTATCGTTTGGGACCATTAAATTTGGAAAAAACAAAATTGAACACAAATACTCAAAAGGTTGAGGCAGCCAACAGGGTTTTAAGGCGTTCATTGCCAAGAAATATAACATGGACTAGAAATTTTCCTGGTAGAGCACACAGTGCAGTGCACTCTTTAAATAATGGGCCTGGGGAATCAATACTAAAATTATGCAATGCAGTTGGCTGTAGAATTTCATTTGGAACTAGGGTTGCTAAAAATCTAGCTCAGGAGCAGAACATTTTTACGCGATATAAAGGTTACAAAAAATCACAAGCATTTAAAAAAAGGAGATGTGAGAAAAGAACTTATCTGTATAAATTGTATGAAGAATTTCAAGAGAGGAAAAATTACAAGAAAGGGTTATTGTTGTCAAATGTTAAAAAGAAAAGGGGAAAAGAAGACCATATATATAATAAATTACCAAAGATCACTTAATCCAGCATTTCTTATATGACACAAACCGGTCTATGACAACCGGAACACCTTCCCTGAGCCTTACAATGTTCTCTATCCTGGTTTATGGCATGCTGCTCTAGAACTAAATGTTTACTATTTATACATGATTTATTATGACATATATGTGAAATATGCAATAGGTGACCACAGTCATCCATACGTGGTATATTGTGTTTAAATAAATTATTTTGCTGTATGTATGACAGCCTATGAGCAGACTCCACTGATACTGAGCCATCTGGCCATACAACTTTCTGGCTGCCATAGCCGTCTTTATCAAATGCCCCCCTCCAAAGCCAGCATGTGTCTTCATCTGAAGATTTTATACATTTTCTATGTAAAAGTCTGTCAATATTAGACCAAAACTTCTCAATATCCATTGTTTAACCAAAGGACACTATGACATTATAGAAATGGTGGCTATATATACTCGTTACTATGGATACACTGTGAAGCTGGTATTACCTTTAGGTATCACGGTACCAATTGTTTTTCCATAGACCTCAATGCTAATATTTGGAGTGATAACTATATTTTCTATCCTAATTTAGCGTGCATCTCACACACTGTTATAGAGAACAATGTTAGATTGTCAATTTGACGATGACAAAACCAGGTACTCCATTGCATTTAAGAGAGATAACTCTGCTGGAACTAGACAGGGGTATGAGTTATCTAGTCACAACATACTTATTTTCAGTCATGTCTATGACATTTTCAAAAAATCATAAAAAATACAAAATATGATCTATATAGGAATTAACATAAATTCACATGTTGCCAAGAGACTAAACTATTTTTTAAGCCTAACAGAAAGTACAACTCTTACATAATCCACCAATCATAGCTTGTCTTGTCCTTTAGTACTGCCTGCAATGGACCCTACACTTTAAGCTCCACCCATCTGGACTTGCGCAATTGGTACCGTTATACCTATAGCAAACCTTGATTTTTCCAATAATCTGTGAAATAGCTTGGGACTATATAAGTAACAAATGTACCTAGTCTCGCTTGTCAAAAACAATTTTATGAGGTACTAAGCTATGTTTTATATGATTGTGTATAGAAATGTTATTCAGCTGTTTTAACTCTTGCTTTCATATCTTTGCTCCACTATCAAACTCATCTTTTGAAATAAAATGAATTCTTTTAACTATGAGTTGTGTTTTATTCATATTAGCACTTATCATACTTCACTTTGGTGATATGGGATAAATCACATTATGTCATATTATGTAATAGTAAGGTCAAAGGTCAATGCACTAGTTAGCATGTACCAGTTTTACTCTTAAAGAGACATTTTGATATAAAGTAAAGGACTTATATTTGTTTCACAAACACAGAAAGTAACAGCAGGGACAGGTGGACATGACCTAATCTTTAAAAACAGTCTAGGCTATCAACAACTTTCACTGCCTCTAAATGAATGAGGTCACTAACCCCAGTCCTTTCACACAGTTCAGCCTCCCAAATCCCTTCTGTAACATAAACAACAAACTTTCCTCCCTTAAATAGCAACTAATATTCATGTAATGAACCATTCTGTGATCACACCTTGTATAATACAACTTATAAGCACTTTTGGTTTAGAATTTTGAATACTTTGGGGAATAAAGAACAGAAAATGCCAAGAAAAAGTAATAAGTCTAGCACTTCCAAGGGAGTTAAAAACAGGAGGAGAGTCTGTTTCCAAAAGGGATGTGTACCTTTCAATAAAGGAATCAGATTTGAAAACAGCAATGTACAGAAATCAGAGAATAGAAAGTTTATTAGACTCACACGGGATCAGTATGTGGAGGCTATGCCGACAAATAAGAGTGACAATGCATTGGCACCAGTACTGCTGCGGCCCTTAGTTTCATCAAAACTGCAGGTGGAACAGTCTGCATATCCATCTGAAATAAAAGGGTAAATAATTTAATGCATACAGACACATGCAATTGGTACTGGTTCCACACAATAAGTTAATATTAATTGGCTTTGATTAAACCAGTGAAAGAATAATTGTTTATAAAAAGACAACACACAAACAGTAAGCTTTGCTCTGACAAATTATGAAAGCAATTCTACAGTAATTTGCATAATTATCCAGTGATTTAGTTAATATTGTATTATTAATCTTCTCATTATTGACAGAACAAGTACTGAAAATGTCACTTTTTATTTCTTGAAAAGATTTGTTCCATGAAGGGAGATAACTTAGTGAGATACCTACACATGTGTAATAATTTTCTTTCCATGTCTTAATTCTCCATATAATAAAACTCAGTTCACTTAAATGTGATTTAAATTATATGCATTACATCAAAGAAAAAAAACAACAATATCAGAATGTGAGTGCTTACATAATCAGAGATCTATACATATATAAGTATTGTAGAGTGCCTGACAGTAGTTATTTTATTATTTGGCAGAGATGAGGAGTCCTCTACCAATCGAAAAATAAATGTCCACCAGAATGAATTAATGTGGAATGCTGTATTCCGAGAACATACAAAAGTATCCCCAACGTGTTTGGGTTTTCTGAAATGGGACCAGCACTCTGAGGAGCAATGGGGCCTTGGTTGGAGGGAACGGGCAATTTGTAACAAATGTAGTTACAAATCAAAGATGTTTAATCTATTTCAAGAAATTGAAAATAAAAGTTCTGGACGCAAAGCAGCCAATATAAACAGAGGGCTACAAGTTGGGTTGACACAAGTGTCAATGGGAAATGCTGGCCTAAGGAAATTACTCTTGTCTGCCAGCATCCCTGCCCCTTCCACAAAGGGGATGCAAAAGGTTTCAAACAAAATTTGTAAAGAAATCATAAAAGAAAATATTTTGGATATGAGATGTCGGAGACAAAAGCTAAGAGAAATTAATATTGCAAGGGGAAATCCACCTGATATCATTGATGTACAAGGAGATGGTTCATATAAGAATCCTTTGTATTCTGGTGTTGGAAAAACTCCATTTCAGCCAGCAACACAAGTCTGCTACATACAGGCTGAAAATGTTACATCAAAGAATGACATTATTGCCCTAACAACTAAAAATAAATAGTGTTCTCATCGCATACAACACCAATCAGATGAATTTAATATGACAAACAAAACCTGTGATTGTATTGCAAATATCAGTATGGAAACTAATATTGGTGATGAGGAAACTTGGGCCTCAGAATGTCTTCTTAACCTAAAAGAAGACAATTTTGAAGTGCGAAACATAACAACTGATCCAGATACAAGCAGCTATAGGGCTGCAGTCAACCTATACAGTCAGGGGATCACTCAGACTATCCCTAAAAACTTTATCGACACCAGACATTTCTCTGAAAACCACAGGAAATATATAAAAAGGTGCCCAAATTTGGTTCACATGATGCCAGGACTGACCAAAGCTGCTAGACAGAAAATGTGTGACAGGCTTGCCATTGATTTGAGTCAGAGGTGTCAGGTGGAGTTTGAAAATGTGTTTAATAAACTTAACGGGGATGCTGACAGAGTCAAGGGTTGCCTATCATACAGTGTCGATGCTATTGTACAGTGTTACCAGGGAGATCATAGTCTGTGTACTGATAATTCATATGCATGCAAGAGTAACTGGTTGGAGAAAAGTCCATATTTGCCATTTAATTTTAAAATACATGTAACAAAACAGTCTTAGGGCATTTTGCGGGATTGTATTAATTATCGTTTGGGACCATTAAATTTGGAAAAAACAAAATTGAACACAAATACTCAAAAGGTTGAGGCAGCCAACAGGGTTTTAAGGCGTTCATTGCCAAGAAATATAACATGGACTAGAAATTTTCCTGGTAGAGCACACAGTGCAGTGCACTCTTTAAATAATGGGCCTGGGGAATCAATACTAAAATTATGCAATGCAGTTGGCTGTAGAATTTCATTTGGAACTAGGGTTGCTAAAAATCTAGCTCAGGAGCAGAACATTTTTACGCGATATAAAGGTTACAAAAAATCACAAGCATTTAAAAAAAGGAGATGTGAGAAAAGAACTTATCTGTATAAATTGTATGAAGAATTTCAAGAGAGGAAAAATTACAAGAAAGGGTTATTGTTGTCAAATGTTAAAAAGAAAAGGGGAAAAGAAGACCATATATATAATAAATTACCAAAGATCACTTAATCCAGCATTTCTTATATGACACAAACCGGTCTATGACAACCGGAACACCTTCCCTGAGCCTTACAATGTTCTCTATCCTGGTTTATGGCATGCTGCTCTAGAACTAAATGTTTACTATTTATACATGATTTATTATGACATATATGTGAAATATGCAATAGGTGACCACAGTCATCCATACGTGGTATATTGTGTTTAAATAAATTATTTTGCTGTATGTATGACAGCCTATGAGCAGACTCCACTGATACTGAGCCATCTGGCCATACAACTTTCTGTCTGCCATAGCCGTCTTTATCAAATGCCCCCCTCCAAAGCCAGCATGTGTCTTCATCTGAAGATTTTATACATTTTCTATGTAAAAGTCTGTCAATATTAGACCAAAACTTCTCAATATCCATTGTTTAACCAAATGACACTATGACATTATAGAAATGGTGGCTATATATACTCGTTACTATGGATACACTGTGAAGCTGGTATTACCTTTATAGCAAACCTTGATTTTTCCAATAATCTGTGAAATAGCTTGGGACTATATAAGTAACAAATGTACCTAGTCTCGCTTGTCAAAAACAATTTTATGAGGTACTAAGCTATGTTTTATATGATTGTGTATAGAAATGTTATTCAGCTGTTTTAACTCTTGCTTTCATATCTTTGCTCCACTATCAAACTCATCTTTTGAAATAAAATGAATTCTTTTAACTATGAGTTGTGTTTTATTCATATTAGCACTTATCATACTTCACTTTGGTGATATGGGATAAATCACATTATGTCATATTATGTAATAGTAAGGTCAAAGGTCAATGCACTAGTTAGCATGTACCAGTTTTACTCTTAAAGAGACATTTTGATATAAAGTAAAGGACTTATATTTGTTTCACAAACACAGAAAGTAACAGCAGGGACAGGTGGACATGACCTAATCTTTAAAAACAGTCTAGGCTATCAACAACTTTCACTGCCTCTAAATGAATGAGGTCACTAACCCCAGTCCTTTCACACAGTTCAGCCTCCCAAATCCCTTCTGTAACATAAACAACAAACTTTCCTCCCTTAAATAGCAACTAATATTCATGTAATGAACCATTCTGTGATCACACCTTGTATAATACAACTTATAAGCACTTTTGGTTTAGAATTTTGAATACTTTGGGGAATAAAGAACAGAAAATGCCAAGAAAAAGTAATAAGTCTAGCACTTCCAAGGGAGTTAAAAACAGGAGGAGAGTCTGTTTCCAAAAGGGATGTGTACCTTTCAATAAAGGAATCAGATTTGAAAACAGCAATGTACAGAAATCAGAGAATAGAAAGTTTATTAGACTCACACGGGATCAGTATGTGGAGGCTATGCCGACAAATAAGAGTGACAATGCATTGGCACCAGTACTGCTGCGGCCCTTAGTTTCATCAAAACTGCAGGTGGAACAGTCTGCATATCCATCTGAAATAAAAGGGTAAATAATTTAATGCATACAGACACATGCAATTGGTACTGGTTCCACGCAATAAGTTAATATTAATTGGCTTTGATTAAACCAGTGAAAGAATAATTGTTTATAAAAAGACAACACACAAACAGTAAGCTTTGCTCTGACAAATTATGAAAGCAATTCTACAGTAATTTGCATAATTATCCAGTGATTTAGTTAATATTGTATTATTAATCTTCTCATTATTGACAGAACAAGTACTGAAAATGTCACTTTTTATTTCTTGAAAAGATTTGTTCCATGAAGGGAGATAACTTAGTGAGATACCTACACATGTGTAATAATTTTCTTTCCATGTCTTAATTCTCCATATAATAAAACTCAGTTCACTTAAATGTGATTTAAATTATATGCATTACATCAAAGAAAAAAAACAACAATATCAGAATGTGAGTGCTTACATAATCAGAGATCTATACATATATAAGTATTGTAGAGTGCCTGACAGTAGTTATTTTATTATTTGGCAGAGATGAGGAGTCCTCTACCAATCGAAAAATAAATGTCCACCAGAATGAATTAATGTGGAATGCTGTATTCCGAGAACATACAAAAGTATCCCCAACGTGTTTGGGTTTTCTGAAATGGGACCAGCACTCTGAGGAGCAATGGGGCCTTGGTTGGAGGGAACGGGCAATTTGTAACAAATGTAGTTACAAATCAAAGATGTTTAATCTATTTCAAGAAATTGAAAATAAAAGTTCTGGACGCAAAGCAGCCAATATAAACAGAGGGCTACAAGTTGGGTTGACACAAGTGTCAATGGGAAATGCTGGCCTAAGGAAATTACTCTTGTCTGCCAGCATCCCTGCCCCTTCCACAAAGGGGATGCAAAAGGTTTCAAACAAAATTTGTAAAGAAATCATAAAAGAAAATATTTTGGATATGAGTGTCACAGAATTAGGCGAAAATTTGAACTGATTTTTGTTGTACTTGAATTGCAAACGAAACTCACCATTTTCTTGATTTCGTCGTACACGCATTACCTGGGGTGATTAAGTGGCGTGTAACGATTTGCATGTGCCAATTTGTAATTTACATGAAATCCGAAATACTCGTTGTACGTGGTGCACGTTAAGCTCGATGTGATTTATGTTCACCTATAGAGAGTATATAAGGCGATGGATTTCTCATTATTATTTACGGGAACTAAAATATCTAATCAAAGGATAGATAACCTCGTCTTGCAAATCTCCAGCCAAAGGGGTGAGTGTTAAATTTACATTTCGTTTTATTGTGAATTTTATTCAGATTATCATTTCGTATAATGATGCCTTTATTGCAATGAACGTGGAATATTTGGAATTACTAGTCACTTTTAGACTTTAAATACAATATCGTAATCTACGGCTTAGATTATTTTTGAGACAACTATTATTAGTCTGGTTTTGTTTATTATAGCTGATTCAGTCTGATTCCAGCTGATTCCGTCGTTAATTCAGTCTGATTCAGTCTGATTCCAGCTGATTCCGTCGTTGATACCGTAGAAGTTCATCACTGATAGCGCATCTAATAACATCGTTGATACCGTCTCTGATACCGTAGCTGCTAACATAGTTGTTACATTGTTTCTGGTACCGTAGCTGCTAATAACATCGTTGATACCGTAGCTGCTAATAACATCGTTGATACCGTAGCTGCTAATAACATCGTTGATACCGTAGCTGCTAATAACATCGTTGATACCGTAGCTGTTAAACACATCTGATACCATCTTTTGATAAACGTCTTTGAAATCGTTTGATTTGTTGTGGGACATCTATTGTTTGTTCTGGAACATCTCTGTATAAATATCTGAATGTGATTGTGCCGTTAATTTGTGCAAACGGAATTGAAGTATCTGTCTGTGTGTCGAACTGTCTGTTCGTCAACATCTGTGTAACATGTAAATATCCGGAAAGCTAGAAGTCCGAGTGTCGGAGCTGTCTTAGAGTTGTAAAACGTCCGGGTCGACATCTAGGGGAGTGAGGAACCGTTGGTTCGGGTAGATGTTGTATGCTGTCTGAACGTATAACTGTGGTGGATCCGTGTAGGGAAACGTCCGATAATAGTATTGGTCAACCCTCGGTTCTCGGGGAAACTGGGAGACGATTCAACTGTTGCTGAATCGTGCGGTTATACAGGGGAGACACATAGGTGTATTGAAATTGTGATATAATTTAATACATTGTTGTATTTGCATGTTTATGTCAGATCGCAATAATATTTCAAGTGATCACATAGATATCAATAAAAGCTAGCAACTTGATTGAATACAAGTATATGATCGTGCTAGTTATCGCAATCCATCGTGCGATAGATAGTTTGTCGTTTGTGTTTATTTTTTTCGTGAATCATACTTGCATTTATTTAACTTTCGTAAAGGATTCTTGGATCTGTGTATAATCCAAGAGATCCCTTTACATCTGAGATTCCTTTTGTATTGTTATTTAATTTATTCATGTATTGTGAATGGTTGTGAGTGTAATTGTGGGTTGAGTGCATGAATTATTGTGTTGTTACATCTGTATTTTTTTCATTTACAATTTATTACATAAATTTATATTTTCTTTCACAAATTGTGTTTGTACTGTTCATTTAATCCACCCTCCTCTCGGTAACAATTCTGTTACAATGAGATGTCGGAGACAAAAGCTAAGAGAAATTAATATTGCAAGGGGAAATCCACCTGATATCATTGATGTACAAGGAGATGGTTCATATAAGAATCCTTTGTATTCTGGTGTTGGAAAAACTCCATTTCAGCCAGCAACACAAGTCTGCTACATACAGGCTGAAAATGTTACATCAAAGAATGACATTATTGCCCTAACAACTAAAAATAAATAGTGTTCTCATCGCATACAACACCAATCAGATGAATTTAATATGACAAACAAAACCTGTGATTGTATTGCAAATATCAGTATGGAAACTAATATTGGTGATGAGGAAACTTGGGCCTCAGAATGTCTTCTTAACCTAAAAGAAGACAATTTTGAAGTGCGAAACATAACAACTGATCCAGATACAAGCAGCTATAGGGCTGCAGTCAACCTATACAGTCAGGGGATCACTCAGACTATCCCTAAAAACTTTATCGACACCAGACATTTCTCTGAAAACCACAGGAAATATATAAAAAGGTGCCCAAATTTGGTTCACATGATGCCAGGACTGACCAAAGCTGCTAGACAGAAAATGTGTGACAGGCTTGCCATTGATTTGAGTCAGAGGTGTCAGGTGGAGTTTGAAAATGTGTTTAATAAACTTAACGGGGATGCTGACAGAGTCAAGGGTTGCCTATCATACAGTGTCGATGCTATTGTACAGTGTTACCAGGGAGATCATAGTCTGTGTACTGATAATTCATATGCATGCAAGAGTAACTGGTTGGAGAAAAGTCCATATTTGCCATTTAATTTTAAAATACATGTAACAAAACAGTCTAAGGGCATTTTGCGGGATTGTATTAATTATCGTTTGGGACCATTAAATTTGGAAAAAACAAAATTGAACACAAATACTCAAAAGGTTGAGGCAGCCAACAGGGTTTTAAGGCGTTCATTGCCAAGAAATATAACATGGACTAGAAATTTTCCTGGTAGAGCACACAGTGCAGTGCACTCTTTAAATAATGGGCCTGGGGAATCAATACTAAAATTATGCAATGCAGTTGGCTGTAGAATTTCATTTGGAACTAGGGTTGCTAAAAATCTAGCTCAGGAGCAGAACATTTTTACGCGATATAAAGGTTACAAAAAATCACAAGCATTTAAAAAAAGGAGATGTGAGAAAAGAACTTATCTGTATAAATTGTATGAAGAATTTCAAGAGAGGAAAAATTACAAGAAAGGGTTATTGTTGTCAAATGTTAAAAAGAAAAGGGGAAAAGAAGACCATATATATAATAAATTACCAAAGATCACTTAATCCAGCATTTCTTATATGACACAAACCGGTCTATGACAACCGGAACACCTTCCCTGAGCCTTACAATGTTCTCTATCCTGGTTTATGGCATGCTGCTCTAGAACTAAATGTTTACTATTTATACATGATTTATTATGACATATATGTGAAATATGCAATAGGTGACCACAGTCATCCATACGTGGTATATTGTGTTTAAATAAATTATTTTGCTGTATGTATGACAGCCTATGAGCAGACTCCACTGATACTGAGCCATCTGGCCATACAACTTTCTGTCTGCCATAGCCGTCTTTATCAAATGCCCCCCTCCAAAGCCAGCATGTGTCTTCATCTGAAGATTTTATACATTTTCTATGTAAAAGTCTGTCAATATTAGACCAAAACTTCTCAATATCCATTGTTTAACCAAATGACACTATGACATTATAGAAATGGTGGCTATATATACTCGTTACTATGGATACACTGTGAAGCTGGTATTACCTTTAGGTATCACGGTACCAATTGTTTTTCCATAGACCTCAATGCTAATATTTGGAGTGATAACTATATTTTCTATCCTAATTTAGCGTGCATCTCACACACTGTTATAGAGAACAATGTTAGATTGTCAATTTGACGATGACAAAACCAGGTACTCCATTGCATTTAAGAGAGATAACTCTGCTGGAACTAGACAGGGGTATGAGTTATCTAGTCACAACATACTTATTTTCAGTCATGTCTATGACATTTTCAAAAAATCATAAAAAATACAAAATATGATCTATATAGGAATTAACATAAATTCACATGTTGCCAAGAGACTAAACTATTTTTTAAGCCTAACAGAAAGTACAACTCTTACATAATCCACCAATCATAGCTTGTCTTGTCCTTTAGTACTGCCTGCAATGGACCCTACACTTTAAGCTCCACCCATCTGGACTTGCGCAATTGGTACCGTTATACCTATAGCAAACCTTGATTTTTCCAATAATCTGTGAAATAGCTTGGGACTATATAAGTAACAAATGTACCTAGTCTCGCTTGTCAAAAACAATTTTATGAGGTACTAAGCTATGTTTTATATGATTGTGTATAGAAATGTTATTCAGCTGTTTTAACTCTTGCTTTCATATCTTTGCTCCACTATCAAACTCATCTTTTGAAATAAAATGAATTCTTTTAACTATGAGTTGTGTTTTATTCATATTAGCACTTATCATACTTCACTTTGGTGATATGGGATAAATCACATTATGTCATATTATGTAATAGTAAGGTCAAAGGTCAATGCACTAGTTAGCATGTACCAGTTTTACTCTTAAAGAGACATTTTGATATAAAGTAAAGGACTTATATTTGTTTCACAAACACAGAAAGTAACAGCAGGGACAGGTGGACATGACCTAATCTTTAAAAACAGTCTAGGCTATCAACAACTTTCACTGCCTCTAAATGAATGAGGTCACTAACCCCAGTCCTTTCACACAGTTCAGCCTCCCAAATCCCTTCTGTAACATAAACAACAAACTTTCCTCCCTTAAATAGCAACTAATATTCATGTAATGAACCATTCTGTGATCACACCTTGTATAATACAACTTATAAGCACTTTTGGTTTAGAATTTTGAATACTTTGGGGAATAAAGAACAGAAAATGCCAAGAAAAAGTAATAAGTCTAGCACTTCCAAGGGAGTTAAAAACAGGAGGAGAGTCTGTTTCCAAAAGGGATGTGTACCTTTCAATAAAGGAATCAGATTTGAAAACAGCAATGTACAGAAATCAGAGAATAGAAAGTTTATTAGACTCACACGGGATCAGTATGTGGAGGCTATGCCGACAAATAAGAGTGACAATGCATTGGCACCAGTACTGCTGCGGCCCTTAGTTTCATCAAAACTGCAGGTGGAACAGTCTGCATATCCATCTGAAATAAAAGGGTAAATAATTTAATGCATACAGACACATGCAATTGGTACTGGTTCCACACAATAAGTTAATATTAATTGGCTTTGATTAAACCAGTGAAAGAATAATTGTTTATAAAAAGACAACACACAAACAGTAAGCTTTGCTCTGACAAATTATGAAAGCAATTCTACAGTAATTTGCATAATTATCCAGTGATTTAGTTAATATTGTATTATTAATCTTCTCATTATTGACAGAACAAGTACTGAAAATGTCACTTTTTATTTCTTGAAAAGATTTGTTCCATGAAGGGAGATAACTTAGTGAGATACCTACACATGTGTAATAATTTTCTTTCCATGTCTTAATTCTCCATATAATAAAACTCAGTTCACTTAAATGTGATTTAAATTATATGCATTACATCAAAGAAAAAAAACAACAATATCAGAATGTGAGTGCTTACATAATCAGAGATCTATACATATATAAGTATTGTAGAGTGCCTGACAGTAGTTATTTTATTATTTGGCAGAGATGAGGAGTCCTCTACCAATCGAAAAATAAATGTCCACCAGAATGAATTAATGTGGAATGCTGTATTCCGAGAACATACAAAAGTATCCCCAACGTGTTTGGGTTTTCTGAAATGGGACCAGCACTCTGAGGAGCAATGGGGCCTTGGTTGGAGGGAACGGGCAATTTGTAACAAATGTAGTTACAAATCAAAGATGTTTAATCTATTTCAAGAAATTGAAAATAAAAGTTCTGGACGCAAAGCAGCCAATATAAACAGAGGGCTACAAGTTGGGTTGACACAAGTGTCAATGGGAAATGCTGGCCTAAGGAAATTACTCTTGTCTGCCAGCATCCCTGCCCCTTCCACAAAGGGGATGCAAAAGGTTTCAAACAAAATTTGTAAAGAAATCATAAAAGAAAATATTTTGGATATGAGTGTCACAGAATTAGGCGAAAATTTGAACTGATTTTTGTTGTACTTGAATTGCAAACGAAACTCACCATTTTCTTGATTTCGTCGTACACGCATTACCTGGGGTGATTAAGTGGCGTGTAACGATTTGCATGTGCCAATTTGTAATTTACATGAAATCCGAAATACTCGTTGTACGTGGTGCACGTTAAGCTCGATGTGATTTATGTTCACCTATAGAGAGTATATAAGGCGATGGATTTCTCATTATTATTTACGGGAACTAAAATATCTAATCAAAGGATAGATAACCTCGTCTTGCAAATCTCCAGCCAAAGGGGTGAGTGTTAAATTTACATTTCGTTTTATTGTGAATTTTATTCAGATTATCATTTCGTATAATGATGCCTTTATTGCAATGAACGTGGAATATTTGGAATTACTAGTCACTTTTAGACTTTAAATACAATATCGTAATCTACGGCTTAGATTATTTTTGAGACAACTATTATTAGTCTGGTTTTGTTTATTATAGCTGATTCAGTCTGATTCCAGCTGATTCCGTCGTTAATTCAGTCTGATTCAGTCTGATTCCAGCTGATTCCGTCGTTGATACCGTAGAAGTTCATCACTGATAGCGCATCTAATAACATCGTTGATACCGTCTCTGATACCGTAGCTGCTAACATAGTTGTTACATTGTTTCTGGTACCGTAGCTGCTAATAACATCGTTGATACCGTAGCTGCTAATAACATCGTTGATACCGTAGCTGCTAATAACATCGTTGATACCGTAGCTGCTAATAACATCGTTGATACCGTAGCTGTTAAACACATCTGATACCATCTTTTGATAAACGTCTTTGAAATCGTTTGATTTGTTGTGGGACATCTATTGTTTGTTCTGGAACATCTCTGTATAAATATCTGAATGTGATTGTGCCGTTAATTTGTGCAAACGGAATTGAAGTATCTGTCTGTGTGTCGAACTGTCTGTTCGTCAACATCTGTGTAACATGTAAATATCCGGAAAGCTAGAAGTCCGAGTGTCGGAGCTGTCTTAGAGTTGTAAAACGTCCGGGTCGACATCTAGGGGAGTGAGGAACCGTTGGTTCGGGTAGATGTTGTATGCTGTCTGAACGTATAACTGTGGTGGATCCGTGTAGGGAAACGTCCGATAATAGTATTGGTCAACCCTCGGTTCTCGGGGAAACTGGGAGACGATTCAACTGTTGCTGAATCGTGCGGTTATACAGGGGAGACACATAGGTGTATTGAAATTGTGATATAATTTAATACATTGTTGTATTTGCATGTTTATGTCAGATCGCAATAATATTTCAAGTGATCACATAGATATCAATAAAAGCTAGCAACTTGATTGAATACAAGTATATGATCGTGCTAGTTATCGCAATCCATCGTGCGATAGATAGTTTGTCGTTTGTGTTTATTTTTTTCGTGAATCATACTTGCATTTATTTAACTTTCGTAAAGGATTCTTGGATCTGTGTATAATCCAAGAGATCCCTTTACATCTGAGATTCCTTTTGTATTGTTATTTAATTTATTCATGTATTGTGAATGGTTGTGAGTGTAATTGTGGGTTGAGTGCATGAATTATTGTGTTGTTACATCTGTATTTTTTTCATTTACAATTTATTACATAAATTTATATTTTCTTTCACAAATTGTGTTTGTACTGTTCATTTAATCCACCCTCCTCTCGGTAACAATTCTGTTACAATGAGATGTCGGAGACAAAAGCTAAGAGAAATTAATATTGCAAGGGGAAATCCACCTGATATCATTGATGTACAAGGAGATGGTTCATATAAGAATCCTTTGTATTCTGGTGTTGGAAAAACTCCATTTCAGCCAGCAACACAAGTCTGCTACATACAGGCTGAAAATGTTACATCAAAGAATGACATTATTGCCCTAACAACTAAAAATAAATAGTGTTCTCATCGCATACAACACCAATCAGATGAATTTAATATGACAAACAAAACCTGTGATTGTATTGCAAATATCAGTATGGAAACTAATATTGGTGATGAGGAAACTTGGGCCTCAGAATGTCTTCTTAACCTAAAAGAAGACAATTTTGAAGTGCGAAACATAACAACTGATCCAGATACAAGCAGCTATAGGGCTGCAGTCAACCTATACAGTCAGGGGATCACTCAGACTATCCCTAAAAACTTTATCGACACCAGACATTTCTCTGAAAACCACAGGAAATATATAAAAAGGTGCCCAAATTTGGTTCACATGATGCCAGGACTGACCAAAGCTGCTAGACAGAAAATGTGTGACAGGCTTGCCATTGATTTGAGTCAGAGGTGTCAGGTGGAGTTTGAAAATGTGTTTAATAAACTTAACGGGGATGCTGACAGAGTCAAGGGTTGCCTATCATACAGTGTCGATGCTATTGTACAGTGTTACCAGGGAGATCATAGTCTGTGTACTGATAATTCATATGCATGCAAGAGTAACTGGTTGGAGAAAAGTCCATATTTGCCATTTAATTTTAAAATACATGTAACAAAACAGTCTAAGGGCATTTTGCGGGATTGTATTAATTATCGTTTGGGACCATTAAATTTGGAAAAAACAAAATTGAACACAAATACTCAAAAGGTTGAGGCAGCCAACAGGGTTTTAAGGCGTTCATTGCCAAGAAATATAACATGGACTAGAAATTTTCCTGGTAGAGCACACAGTGCAGTGCACTCTTTAAATAATGGGCCTGGGGAATCAATACTAAAATTATGCAATGCAGTTGGCTGTAGAATTTCATTTGGAACTAGGGTTGCTAAAAATCTAGCTCAGGAGCAGAACATTTTTACGCGATATAAAGGTTACAAAAAATCACAAGCATTTAAAAAAAGGAGATGTGAGAAAAGAACTTATCTGTATAAATTGTATGAAGAATTTCAAGAGAGGAAAAATTACAAGAAAGGGTTATTGTTGTCAAATGTTAAAAAGAAAAGGGGAAAAGAAGACCATATATATAATAAATTACCAAAGATCACTTAATCCAGCATTTCTTATATGACACAAACCGGTCTATGACAACCGGAACACCTTCCCTGAGCCTTACAATGTTCTCTATCCTGGTTTATGGCATGCTGCTCTAGAACTAAATGTTTACTATTTATACATGATTTATTATGACATATATGTGAAATATGCAATAGGTGACCACAGTCATCCATACGTGGTATATTGTGTTTAAATAAATTATTTTGCTGTATGTATGACAGCCTATGAGCAGACTCCACTGATACTGAGCCATCTGGCCATACAACTTTCTGTCTGCCATAGCCGTCTTTATCAAATGCCCCCCTCCAAAGCCAGCATGTGTCTTCATCTGAAGATTTTATACATTTTCTATGTAAAAGTCTGTCAATATTAGACCAAAACTTCTCAATATCCATTGTTTAACCAAATGACACTATGACATTATAGAAATGGTGGCTATATATACTCGTTACTATGGATACACTGTGAAGCTGGTATTACCTTTAGGTATCACGGTACCAATTGTTTTTCCATAGACCTCAATGCTAATATTTGGAGTGATAACTATATTTTCTATCCTAATTTAGCGTGCATCTCACACACTGTTATAGAGAACAATGTTAGATTGTCAATTTGACGATGACAAAACCAGGTACTCCATTGCATTTAAGAGAGATAACTCTGCTGGAACTAGACAGGGGTATGAGTTATCTAGTCACAACATACTTATTTTCAGTCATGTCTATGACATTTTCAAAAAATCATAAAAAATACAAAATATGATCTATATAGGAATTAACATAAATTCACATGTTGCCAAGAGACTAAACTATTTTTTAAGCCTAACAGAAAGTACAACTCTTACATAATCCACCAATCATAGCTTGTCTTGTCCTTTAGTACTGCCTGCAATGGACCCTACACTTTAAGCTCCACCCATCTGGACTTGCGCAATTGGTACCGTTATACCTATAGCAAACCTTGATTTTTCCAATAATCTGTGAAATAGCTTGGGACTATATAAGTAACAAATGTACCTAGTCTCGCTTGTCAAAAACAATTTTATGAGGTACTAAGCTATGTTTTATATGATTGTGTATAGAAATGTTATTCAGCTGTTTTAACTCTTGCTTTCATATCTTTGCTCCACTATCAAACTCATCTTTTGAAATAAAATGAATTCTTTTAACTATGAGTTGTGTTTTATTCATATTAGCACTTATCATACTTCACTTTGGTGATATGGGATAAATCACATTATGTCATATTATGTAATAGTAAGGTCAAAGGTCAATGCACTAGTTAGCATGTACCAGTTTTACTCTTAAAGAGACATTTTGATATAAAGTAAAGGACTTATATTTGTTTCACAAACACAGAAAGTAACAGCAGGGACAGGTGGACATGACCTAATCTTTAAAAACAGTCTAGGCTATCAACAACTTTCACTGCCTCTAAATGAATGAGGTCACTAACCCCAGTCCTTTCACACAGTTCAGCCTCCCAAATCCCTTCTGTAACATAAACAACAAACTTTCCTCCCTTAAATAGCAACTAATATTCATGTAATGAACCATTCTGTGATCACACCTTGTATAATACAACTTATAAGCACTTTTGGTTTAGAATTTTGAATACTTTGGGGAATAAAGAACAGAAAATGCCAAGAAAAAGTAATAAGTCTAGCACTTCCAAGGGAGTTAAAAACAGGAGGAGAGTCTGTTTCCAAAAGGGATGTGTACCTTTCAATAAAGGAATCAGATTTGAAAACAGCAATGTACAGAAATCAGAGAATAGAAAGTTTATTAGACTCACACGGGATCAGTATGTGGAGGCTATGCCGACAAATAAGAGTGACAATGCATTGGCACCAGTACTGCTGCGGCCCTTAGTTTCATCAAAACTGCAGGTGGAACAGTCTGCATATCCATCTGAAATAAAAGGGTAAATAATTTAATGCATACAGACACATGCAATTGGTACTGGTTCCACACAATAAGTTAATATTAATTGGCTTTGATTAAACCAGTGAAAGAATAATTGTTTATAAAAAGACAACACACAAACAGTAAGCTTTGCTCTGACAAATTATGAAAGCAATTCTACAGTAATTTGCATAATTATCCAGTGATTTAGTTAATATTGTATTATTAATCTTCTCATTATTGACAGAACAAGTACTGAAAATGTCACTTTTTATTTCTTGAAAAGATTTGTTCCATGAAGGGAGATAACTTAGTGAGATACCTACACATGTGTAATAATTTTCTTTCCATGTCTTAATTCTCCATATAATAAAACTCAGTTCACTTAAATGTGATTTAAATTATATGCATTACATCAAAGAAAAAAAACAACAATATCAGAATGTGAGTGCTTACATAATCAGAGATCTATACATATATAAGTATTGTAGAGTGCCTGACAGTAGTTATTTTATTATTTGGCAGAGATGAGGAGTCCTCTACCAATCGAAAAATAAATGTCCACCAGAATGAATTAATGTGGAATGCTGTATTCCGAGAACATACAAAAGTATCCCCAACGTGTTTGGGTTTTCTGAAATGGGACCAGCACTCTGAGGAGCAATGGGGCCTTGGTTGGAGGGAACGGGCAATTTGTAACAAATGTAGTTACAAATCAAAGATGTTTAATCTATTTCAAGAAATTGAAAATAAAAGTTCTGGACGCAAAGCAGCCAATATAAACAGAGGGCTACAAGTTGGGTTGACACAAGTGTCAATGGGAAATGCTGGCCTAAGGAAATTACTCTTGTCTGCCAGCATCCCTGCCCCTTCCACAAAGGGGATGCAAAAGGTTTCAAACAAAATTTGTAAAGAAATCATAAAAGAAAATATTTTGGATATGAGATGTCGGAGACAAAAGCTAAGAGAAATTAATATTGCAAGGGGAAATCCACCTGATATCATTGATGTACAAGGAGATGGTTCATATAAGAATCCTTTGTATTCTGGTGTTGGAAAAACTCCATTTCAGCCAGCAACACAAGTCTGCTACATACAGGCTGAAAATGTTACATCAAAGAATGACATTATTGCCCTAACAACTAAAAATAAATAGTGTTCTCATCGCATACAACACCAATCAGATGAATTTAATATGACAAACAAAACCTGTGATTGTATTGCAAATATCAGTATGGAAACTAATATTGGTGATGAGGAAACTTGGGCCTCAGAATGTCTTCTTAACCTAAAAGAAGACAATTTTGAAGTGCGAAACATAACAACTGATCCAGATACAAGCAGCTATAGGGCTGCAGTCAACCTATACAGTCAGGGGATCACTCAGACTATCCCTAAAAACTTTATCGACACCAGACATTTCTCTGAAAACCACAGGAAATATATAAAAAGGTGCCCAAATTTGGTTCACATGATGCCAGGACTGACCAAAGCTGCTAGACAGAAAATGTGTGACAGGCTTGCCATTGATTTGAGTCAGAGGTGTCAGGTGGAGTTTGAAAATGTGTTTAATAAACTTAACGGGGATGCTGACAGAGTCAAGGGTTGCCTATCATACAGTGTCGATGCTATTGTACAGTGTTACCAGGGAGATCATAGTCTGTGTACTGATAATTCATATGCATGCAAGAGTAACTGGTTGGAGAAAAGTCCATATTTGCCATTTAATTTTAAAATACATGTAACAAAACAGTCTTAGGGCATTTTGCGGGATTGTATTAATTATCGTTTGGGACCATTAAATTTGGAAAAAACAAAATTGAACACAAATACTCAAAAGGTTGAGGCAGCCAACAGGGTTTTAAGGCGTTCATTGCCAAGAAATATAACATGGACTAGAAATTTTCCTGGTAGAGCACACAGTGCAGTGCACTCTTTAAATAATGGGCCTGGGGAATCAATACTAAAATTATGCAATGCAGTTGGCTGTAGAATTTCATTTGGAACTAGGGTTGCTAAAAATCTAGCTCAGGAGCAGAACATTTTTACGCGATATAAAGGTTACAAAAAATCACAAGCATTTAAAAAAAGGAGATGTGAGAAAAGAACTTATCTGTATAAATTGTATGAAGAATTTCAAGAGAGGAAAAATTACAAGAAAGGGTTATTGTTGTCAAATGTTAAAAAGAAAAGGGGAAAAGAAGACCATATATATAATAAATTACCAAAGATCACTTAATCCAGCATTTCTTATATGACACAAACCGGTCTATGACAACCGGAACACCTTCCCTGAGCCTTACAATGTTCTCTATCCTGGTTTATGGCATGCTGCTCTAGAACTAAATGTTTACTATTTATACATGATTTATTATGACATATATGTGAAATATGCAATAGGTGACCACAGTCATCCATACGTGGTATATTGTGTTTAAATAAATTATTTTGCTGTATGTATGACAGCCTATGAGCAGACTCCACTGATACTGAGCCATCTGGCCATACAACTTTCTGTCTGCCATAGCCGTCTTTATCAAATGCCCCCCTCCAAAGCCAGCATGTGTCTTCATCTGAAGATTTTATACATTTTCTATGTAAAAGTCTGTCAATATTAGACCAAAACTTCTCAATATCCATTGTTTAACCAAATGACACTATGACATTATAGAAATGGTGGCTATATATACTCGTTACTATGGATACACTGTGAAGCTGGTATTACCTTTATAGCAAACCTTGATTTTTCCAATAATCTGTGAAATAGCTTGGGACTATATAAGTAACAAATGTACCTAGTCTCGCTTGTCAAAAACAATTTTATGAGGTACTAAGCTATGTTTTATATGATTGTGTATAGAAATGTTATTCAGCTGTTTTAACTCTTGCTTTCATATCTTTGCTCCACTATCAAACTCATCTTTTGAAATAAAATGAATTCTTTTAACTATGAGTTGTGTTTTATTCATATTAGCACTTATCATACTTCACTTTGGTGATATGGGATAAATCACATTATGTCATATTATGTAATAGTAAGGTCAAAGGTCAATGCACTAGTTAGCATGTACCAGTTTTACTCTTAAAGAGACATTTTGATATAAAGTAAAGGACTTATATTTGTTTCACAAACACAGAAAGTAACAGCAGGGACAGGTGGACATGACCTAATCTTTAAAAACAGTCTAGGCTATCAACAACTTTCACTGCCTCTAAATGAATGAGGTCACTAACCCCAGTCCTTTCACACAGTTCAGCCTCCCAAATCCCTTCTGTAACATAAACAACAAACTTTCCTCCCTTAAATAGCAACTAATATTCATGTAATGAACCATTCTGTGATCACACCTTGTATAATACAACTTATAAGCACTTTTGGTTTAGAATTTTGAATACTTTGGGGAATAAAGAACAGAAAATGCCAAGAAAAAGTAATAAGTCTAGCACTTCCAAGGGAGTTAAAAACAGGAGGAGAGTCTGTTTCCAAAAGGGATGTGTACCTTTCAATAAAGGAATCAGATTTGAAAACAGCAATGTACAGAAATCAGAGAATAGAAAGTTTATTAGACTCACACGGGATCAGTATGTGGAGGCTATGCCGACAAATAAGAGTGACAATGCATTGGCACCAGTACTGCTGCGGCCCTTAGTTTCATCAAAACTGCAGGTGGAACAGTCTGCATATCCATCTGAAATAAAAGGGTAAATAATTTAATGCATACAGACACATGCAATTGGTACTGGTTCCACACAATAAGTTAATATTAATTGGCTTTGATTAAACCAGTGAAAGAATAATTGTTTATAAAAAGACAACACACAAACAGTAAGCTTTGCTCTGACAAATTATGAAAGCAATTCTACAGTAATTTGCATAATTATCCAGTGATTTAGTTAATATTGTATTATTAATCTTCTCATTATTGACAGAACAAGTACTGAAAATGTCACTTTTTATTTCTTGAAAAGATTTGTTCCATGAAGGGAGATAACTTAGTGAGATACCTACACATGTGTAATAATTTTCTTTCCATGTCTTAATTCTCCATATAATAAAACTCAGTTCACTTAAATGTGATTTAAATTATATGCATTACATCAAAGAAAAAAAACAACAATATCAGAATGTGAGTGCTTACATAATCAGAGATCTATACATATATAAGTATTGTAGAGTGCCTGACAGTAGTTATTTTATTATTTGGCAGAGATGAGGAGTCCTCTACCAATCGAAAAATAAATGTCCACCAGAATGAATTAATGTGGAATGCTGTATTCCGAGAACATACAAAAGTATCCCCAACGTGTTTGGGTTTTCTGAAATGGGACCAGCACTCTGAGGAGCAATGGGGCCTTGGTTGGAGGGAACGGGCAATTTGTAACAAATGTAGTTACAAATCAAAGATGTTTAATCTATTTCAAGAAATTGAAAATAAAAGTTCTGGACGCAAAGCAGCCAATATAAACAGAGGGCTACAAGTTGGGTTGACACAAGTGTCAATGGGAAATGCTGGCCTAAGGAAATTACTCTTGTCTGCCAGCATCCCTGCCCCTTCCACAAAGGGGATGCAAAAGGTTTCAAACAAAATTTGTAAAGAAATCATAAAAGAAAATATTTTGGATATGAGTGTCACAGAATTAGGCGAAAATTTGAACTGATTTTTGTTGTACTTGAATTGCAAACGAAACTCACCATTTTCTTGATTTCGTCGTACACGCATTACCTGGGGTGATTAAGTGGCGTGTAACGATTTGCATGTGCCAATTTGTAATTTACATGAAATCCGAAATACTCGTTGTACGTGGTGCACGTTAAGCTCGATGTGATTTATGTTCACCTATAGAGAGTATATAAGGCGATGGATTTCTCATTATTATTTACGGGAACTAAAATATCTAATCAAAGGATAGATAACCTCGTCTTGCAAATCTCCAGCCAAAGGGGTGAGTGTTAAATTTACATTTCGTTTTATTGTGAATTTTATTCAGATTATCATTTCGTATAATGATGCCTTTATTGCAATGAACGTGGAATATTTGGAATTACTAGTCACTTTTAGACTTTAAATACAATATCGTAATCTACGGCTTAGATTATTTTTGAGACAACTATTATTAGTCTGGTTTTGTTTATTATAGCTGATTCAGTCTGATTCCAGCTGATTCCGTCGTTAATTCAGTCTGATTCAGTCTGATTCCAGCTGATTCCGTCGTTGATACCGTAGAAGTTCATCACTGATAGCGCATCTAATAACATCGTTGATACCGTCTCTGATACCGTAGCTGCTAACATAGTTGTTACATTGTTTCTGGTACCGTAGCTGCTAATAACATCGTTGATACCGTAGCTGCTAATAACATCGTTGATACCGTAGCTGCTAATAACATCGTTGATACCGTAGCTGCTAATAACATCGTTGATACCGTAGCTGTTAAACACATCTGATACCATCTTTTGATAAACGTCTTTGAAATCGTTTGATTTGTTGTGGGACATCTATTGTTTGTTCTGGAACATCTCTGTATAAATATCTGAATGTGATTGTGCCGTTAATTTGTGCAAACGGAATTGAAGTATCTGTCTGTGTGTCGAACTGTCTGTTCGTCAACATCTGTGTAACATGTAAATATCCGGAAAGCTAGAAGTCCGAGTGTCGGAGCTGTCTTAGAGTTGTAAAACGTCCGGGTCGACATCTAGGGGAGTGAGGAACCGTTGGTTCGGGTAGATGTTGTATGCTGTCTGAACGTATAACTGTGGTGGATCCGTGTAGGGAAACGTCCGATAATAGTATTGGTCAACCCTCGGTTCTCGGGGAAACTGGGAGACGATTCAACTGTTGCTGAATCGTGCGGTTATACAGGGGAGACACATAGGTGTATTGAAATTGTGATATAATTTAATACATTGTTGTATTTGCATGTTTATGTCAGATCGCAATAATATTTCAAGTGATCACATAGATATCAATAAAAGCTAGCAACTTGATTGAATACAAGTATATGATCGTGCTAGTTATCGCAATCCATCGTGCGATAGATAGTTTGTCGTTTGTGTTTATTTTTTTCGTGAATCATACTTGCATTTATTTAACTTTCGTAAAGGATTCTTGGATCTGTGTATAATCCAAGAGATCCCTTTACATCTGAGATTCCTTTTGTATTGTTATTTAATTTATTCATGTATTGTGAATGGTTGTGAGTGTAATTGTGGGTTGAGTGCATGAATTATTGTGTTGTTACATCTGTATTTTTTTCATTTACAATTTATTACATAAATTTATATTTTCTTTCACAAATTGTGTTTGTACTGTTCATTTAATCCACCCTCCTCTCGGTAACAATTCTGTTACAATGAGATGTCGGAGACAAAAGCTAAGAGAAATTAATATTGCAAGGGGAAATCCACCTGATATCATTGATGTACAAGGAGATGGTTCATATAAGAATCCTTTGTATTCTGGTGTTGGAAAAACTCCATTTCAGCCAGCAACACAAGTCTGCTACATACAGGCTGAAAATGTTACATCAAAGAATGACATTATTGCCCTAACAACTAAAAATAAATAGTGTTCTCATCGCATACAACACCAATCAGATGAATTTAATATGACAAACAAAACCTGTGATTGTATTGCAAATATCAGTATGGAAACTAATATTGGTGATGAGGAAACTTGGGCCTCAGAATGTCTTCTTAACCTAAAAGAAGACAATTTTGAAGTGCGAAACATAACAACTGATCCAGATACAAGCAGCTATAGGGCTGCAGTCAACCTATACAGTCAGGGGATCACTCAGACTATCCCTAAAAACTTTATCGACACCAGACATTTCTCTGAAAACCACAGGAAATATATAAAAAGGTGCCCAAATTTGGTTCACATGATGCCAGGACTGACCAAAGCTGCTAGACAGAAAATGTGTGACAGGCTTGCCATTGATTTGAGTCAGAGGTGTCAGGTGGAGTTTGAAAATGTGTTTAATAAACTTAACGGGGATGCTGACAGAGTCAAGGGTTGCCTATCATACAGTGTCGATGCTATTGTACAGTGTTACCAGGGAGATCATAGTCTGTGTACTGATAATTCATATGCATGCAAGAGTAACTGGTTGGAGAAAAGTCCATATTTGCCATTTAATTTTAAAATACATGTAACAAAACAGTCTAAGGGCATTTTGCGGGATTGTATTAATTATCGTTTGGGACCATTAAATTTGGAAAAAACAAAATTGAACACAAATACTCAAAAGGTTGAGGCAGCCAACAGGGTTTTAAGGCGTTCATTGCCAAGAAATATAACATGGACTAGAAATTTTCCTGGTAGAGCACACAGTGCAGTGCACTCTTTAAATAATGGGCCTGGGGAATCAATACTAAAATTATGCAATGCAGTTGGCTGTAGAATTTCATTTGGAACTAGGGTTGCTAAAAATCTAGCTCAGGAGCAGAACATTTTTACGCGATATAAAGGTTACAAAAAATCACAAGCATTTAAAAAAAGGAGATGTGAGAAAAGAACTTATCTGTATAAATTGTATGAAGAATTTCAAGAGAGGAAAAATTACAAGAAAGGGTTATTGTTGTCAAATGTTAAAAAGAAAAGGGGAAAAGAAGACCATATATATAATAAATTACCAAAGATCACTTAATCCAGCATTTCTTATATGACACAAACCGGTCTATGACAACCGGAACACCTTCCCTGAGCCTTACAATGTTCTCTATCCTGGTTTATGGCATGCTGCTCTAGAACTAAATGTTTACTATTTATACATGATTTATTATGACATATATGTGAAATATGCAATAGGTGACCACAGTCATCCATACGTGGTATATTGTGTTTAAATAAATTATTTTGCTGTATGTATGACAGCCTATGAGCAGACTCCACTGATACTGAGCCATCTGGCCATACAACTTTCTGTCTGCCATAGCCGTCTTTATCAAATGCCCCCCTCCAAAGCCAGCATGTGTCTTCATCTGAAGATTTTATACATTTTCTATGTAAAAGTCTGTCAATATTAGACCAAAACTTCTCAATATCCATTGTTTAACCAAATGACACTATGACATTATAGAAATGGTGGCTATATATACTCGTTACTATGGATACACTGTGAAGCTGGTATTACCTTTAGGTATCACGGTACCAATTGTTTTTCCATAGACCTCAATGCTAATATTTGGAGTGATAACTATATTTTCTATCCTAATTTAGCGTGCATCTCACACACTGTTATAGAGAACAATGTTAGATTGTCAATTTGACGATGACAAAACCAGGTACTCCATTGCATTTAAGAGAGATAACTCTGCTGGAACTAGACAGGGGTATGAGTTATCTAGTCACAACATACTTATTTTCAGTCATGTCTATGACATTTTCAAAAAATCATAAAAAATACAAAATATGATCTATATAGGAATTAACATAAATTCACATGTTGCCAAGAGACTAAACTATTTTTTAAGCCTAACAGAAAGTACAACTCTTACATAATCCACCAATCATAGCTTGTCTTGTCCTTTAGTACTGCCTGCAATGGACCCTACACTTTAAGCTCCACCCATCTGGACTTGCGCAATTGGTACCGTTATACCTATAGCAAACCTTGATTTTTCCAATAATCTGTGAAATAGCTTGGGACTATATAAGTAACAAATGTACCTAGTCTCGCTTGTCAAAAACAATTTTATGAGGTACTAAGCTATGTTTTATATGATTGTGTATAGAAATGTTATTCAGCTGTTTTAACTCTTGCTTTCATATCTTTGCTCCACTATCAAACTCATCTTTTGAAATAAAATGAATTCTTTTAACTATGAGTTGTGTTTTATTCATATTAGCACTTATCATACTTCACTTTGGTGATATGGGATAAATCACATTATGTCATATTATGTAATAGTAAGGTCAAAGGTCAATGCACTAGTTAGCATGTACCAGTTTTACTCTTAAAGAGACATTTTGATATAAAGTAAAGGACTTATATTTGTTTCACAAACACAGAAAGTAACAGCAGGGACAGGTGGACATGACCTAATCTTTAAAAACAGTCTAGGCTATCAACAACTTTCACTGCCTCTAAATGAATGAGGTCACTAACCCCAGTCCTTTCACACAGTTCAGCCTCCCAAATCCCTTCTGTAACATAAACAACAAACTTTCCTCCCTTAAATAGCAACTAATATTCATGTAATGAACCATTCTGTGATCACACCTTGTATAATACAACTTATAAGCACTTTTGGTTTAGAATTTTGAATACTTTGGGGAATAAAGAACAGAAAATGCCAAGAAAAAGTAATAAGTCTAGCACTTCCAAGGGAGTTAAAAACAGGAGGAGAGTCTGTTTCCAAAAGGGATGTGTACCTTTCAATAAAGGAATCAGATTTGAAAACAGCAATGTACAGAAATCAGAGAATAGAAAGTTTATTAGACTCACACGGGATCAGTATGTGGAGGCTATGCCGACAAATAAGAGTGACAATGCATTGGCACCAGTACTGCTGCGGCCCTTAGTTTCATCAAAACTGCAGGTGGAACAGTCTGCATATCCATCTGAAATAAAAGGGTAAATAATTTAATGCATACAGACACATGCAATTGGTACTGGTTCCACACAATAAGTTAATATTAATTGGCTTTGATTAAACCAGTGAAAGAATAATTGTTTATAAAAAGACAACACACAAACAGTAAGCTTTGCTCTGACAAATTATGAAAGCAATTCTACAGTAATTTGCATAATTATCCAGTGATTTAGTTAATATTGTATTATTAATCTTCTCATTATTGACAGAACAAGTACTGAAAATGTCACTTTTTATTTCTTGAAAAGATTTGTTCCATGAAGGGAGATAACTTAGTGAGATACCTACACATGTGTAATAATTTTCTTTCCATGTCTTAATTCTCCATATAATAAAACTCAGTTCACTTAAATGTGATTTAAATTATATGCATTACATCAAAGAAAAAAAACAACAATATCAGAATGTGAGTGCTTACATAATCAGAGATCTATACATATATAAGTATTGTAGAGTGCCTGACAGTAGTTATTTTATTATTTGGCAGAGATGAGGAGTCCTCTACCAATCGAAAAATAAATGTCCACCAGAATGAATTAATGTGGAATGCTGTATTCCGAGAACATACAAAAGTATCCCCAACGTGTTTGGGTTTTCTGAAATGGGACCAGCACTCTGAGGAGCAATGGGGCCTTGGTTGGAGGGAACGGGCAATTTGTAACAAATGTAGTTACAAATCAAAGATGTTTAATCTATTTCAAGAAATTGAAAATAAAAGTTCTGGACGCAAAGCAGCCAATATAAACAGAGGGCTACAAGTTGGGTTGACACAAGTGTCAATGGGAAATGCTGGCCTAAGGAAATTACTCTTGTCTGCCAGCATCCCTGCCCCTTCCACAAAGGGGATGCAAAAGGTTTCAAACAAAATTTGTAAAGAAATCATAAAAGAAAATATTTTGGATATGAGATGTCGGAGACAAAAGCTAAGAGAAATTAATATTGCAAGGGGAAATCCACCTGATATCATTGATGTACAAGGAGATGGTTCATATAAGAATCCTTTGTATTCTGGTGTTGGAAAAACTCCATTTCAGCCAGCAACACAAGTCTGCTACATACAGGCTGAAAATGTTACATCAAAGAATGACATTATTGCCCTAACAACTAAAAATAAATAGTGTTCTCATCGCATACAACACCAATCAGATGAATTTAATATGACAAACAAAACCTGTGATTGTATTGCAAATATCAGTATGGAAACTAATATTGGTGATGAGGAAACTTGGGCCTCAGAATGTCTTCTTAACCTAAAAGAAGACAATTTTGAAGTGCGAAACATAACAACTGATCCAGATACAAGCAGCTATAGGGCTGCAGTCAACCTATACAGTCAGGGGATCACTCAGACTATCCCTAAAAACTTTATCGACACCAGACATTTCTCTGAAAACCACAGGAAATACTAAAATTATGCAATGCAGTTGGCTGTAGAATTTCATTTGGAACTAGGGTTGCTAAAAATCTAGCTCAGGAGCAGAACATTTTTACGCGATATAAAGGTTACAAAAAATCACAAGCATTTAAAAAAAGGAGATGTGAGAAAAGAACTTATCTGTATAAATTGTATGAAGAATTTCAAGAGAGGAAAAATTACAAGAAAGGGTTATTGTTGTCAAATGTTAAAAAGAAAAGGGGAAAAGAAGACCATATATATAATAAATTACCAAAGATCACTTAATCCAGCATTTCTTATATGACACAAACCGGTCTATGACAACCGGAACACCTTCCCTGAGCCTTACAATGTTCTCTATCCTGGTTTATGGCATGCTGCTCTAGAACTAAATGTTTACTATTTATACATGATTTATTATGACATATATGTGAAATATGCAATAGGTGACCACAGTCATCCATACGTGGTATATTGTGTTTAAATAAATTATTTTGCTGTATGTATGACAGCCTATGAGCAGACTCCACTGATACTGAGCCATCTGGCCATACAACTTTCTGTCTGCCATAGCCGTCTTTATCAAATGCCCCCCTCCAAAGCCAGCATGTGTCTTCATCTGAAGATTTTATACATTTTCTATGTAAAAGTCTGTCAATATTAGACCAAAACTTCTCAATATCCATTGTTTAACCAAATGACACTATGACATTATAGAAATGGTGGCTATATATACTCGTTACTATGGATACACTGTGAAGCTGGTATTACCTTTAGGTATCACGGTACCAATTGTTTTTCCATAGACCTCAATGCTAATATTTGGAGTGATAACTATATTTTCTATCCTAATTTAGCGTGCATCTCACACACTGTTATAGAGAACAATGTTAGATTGTCAATTTGACGATGACAAAACCAGGTACTCCATTGCATTTAAGAGAGATAACTCTGCTGGAACTAGACAGGGGAATGAGTTATCTAGTCACAACATACTTATTTTCAGTCATGTCTATGACATTTTCAAAAAATCATAAAAAATACAAAATATGATCTATATAGGAATTAACATAAATTCACATGTTGCCAAGAGACTAAACTATTTTTTAAGCCTAACAGAAAGTACAACTCTTACATAATCCACCAATCATAGCTTGTCTTGTCCTTTAGTACTGCCTGCAATGGACCCTACACTTTAAGCTCCACCCATCTGGACTTGCGCAATTGGTACCGTTATACCTATAGCAAACCTTGATTTTTCCAATAATCTGTGAAATAGCTTGGGACTATATAAGTAACAAATGTACCTAGTCTCGCTTGTCAAAAACAATTTTATGAGGTACTAAGCTATGTTTTATATGATTGTGTATAGAAATGTTATTCAGCTGTTTTAACTCTTGCTTTCATATCTTTGCTCCACTATCAAACTCATCTTTTGAAATAAAATGAATTCTTTTAACTATGAGTTGTGTTTTATTCATATTAGCACTTATCATACTTCACTTTGGTGATATGGGATAAATCACATTATGTCATATTATGTAATAGTAAGGTCAAAGGTCAATGCACTAGTTAGCATGTACCAGTTTTACTCTTAAAGAGACATTTTGATATAAAGTAAAGGACTTATATTTGTTTCACAAACACAGAAAGTAACAGCAGGGACAGGTGGACATGACCTAATCTTTAAAAACAGTCTAGGCTATCAACAACTTTCACTGCCTCTAAATGAATGAGGTCACTAACCCCAGTCCTTTCACACAGTTCAGCCTCCCAAATCCCTTCTGTAACATAAACAACAAACTTTCCTCCCTTAAATAGCAACTAATATTCATGTAATGAACCATTCTGTGATCACACCTTGTATAATACAACTTATAAGCACTTTTGGTTTAGAATTTTGAATACTTTGGGGAATAAAGAACAGAAAATGCCAAGAAAAAGTAATAAGTCTAGCACTTCCAAGGGAGTTAAAAACAGGAGGAGAGTCTGTTTCCAAAAGGGATGTGTACCTTTCAATAAAGGAATCAGATTTGAAAACAGCAATGTACAGAAATCAGAGAATAGAAAGTTTATTAGACTCACACGGGATCAGTATGTGGAGGCTATGCCGACAAATAAGAGTGACAATGCATTGGCACCAGTACTGCTGCGGCCCTTAGTTTCATCAAAACTGCAGGTGGAACAGTCTGCATATCCATCTGAAATAAAAGGGTAAATAATTTAATGCATACAGACACATGCAATTGGTACTGGTTCCACACAATAAGTTAATATTAATTGGCTTTGATTAAACCAGTGAAAGAATAATTGTTTATAAAAAGACAACACACAAACAGTAAGCTTTGCTCTGACAAATTATGAAAGCAATTCTACAGTAATTTGCATAATTATCCAGTGATTTAGTTAATATTGTATTATTAATCTTCTCATTATTGACAGAACAAGTACTGAAAATGTCACTTTTTATTTCTTGAAAAGATTTGTTCCATGAAGGGAGATAACTTAGTGAGATACCTACACATGTGTAATAATTTTCTTTCCATGTCTTAATTCTCCATATAATAAAACTCAGTTCACTTAAATGTGATTTAAATTATATGCATTACATCAAAGAAAAAAAACAACAATATCAGAATGTGAGTGCTTACATAATCAGAGATCTATACATATATAAGTATTGTAGAGTGCCTGACAGTAGTTATTTTATTATTTGGCAGAGATGAGGAGTCCTCTACCAATCGAAAAATAAATGTCCACCAGAATGAATTAATGTGGAATGCTGTATTCCGAGAACATACAAAAGTATCCCCAACGTGTTTGGGTTTTCTGAAATGGGACCAGCACTCTGAGGAGCAATGGGGCCTTGGTTGGAGGGAACGGGCAATTTGTAACAAATGTAGTTACAAATCAAAGATGTTTAATCTATTTCAAGAAATTGAAAATAAAAGTTCTGGACGCAAAGCAGCCAATATAAACAGAGGGCTACAAGTTGGGTTGACACAAGTGTCAATGGGAAATGCTGGCCTAAGGAAATTACTCTTGTCTGCCAGCATCCCTGCCCCTTCCACAAAGGGGATGCAAAAGGTTTCAAACAAAATTTGTAAAGAAATCATAAAAGAAAATATTTTGGATATGAGATGTCGGAGACAAAAGCTAAGAGAAATTAATATTGCAAGGGGAAATCCACCTGATATCATTGATGTACAAGGAGATGGTTCATATAAGAATCCTTTGTATTCTGGTGTTGGAAAAACTCCATTTCAGCCAGCAACACAAGTCTGCTACATACAGGCTGAAAATGTTACATCAAAGAATGACATTATTGCCCTAACAACTAAAAATAAATAGTGTTCTCATCGCATACAACACCAATCAGATGAATTTAATATGACAAACAAAACCTGTGATTGTATTGCAAATATCAGTATGGAAACTAATATTGGTGATGAGGAAACTTGGGCCTCAGAATGTCTTCTTAACCTAAAAGAAGACAATTTTGAAGTGCGAAACATAACAACTGATCCAGATACAAGCAGCTATAGGGCTGCAGTCAACCTATACAGTCAGGGGATCACTCAGACTATCCCTAAAAACTTTATCGACACCAGACATTTCTCTGAAAACCACAGGAAATATATAAAAAGGTGCCCAAATTTGGTTCACATGATGCCAGGACTGACCAAAGCTGCTAGACAGAAAATGTGTGACAGGCTTGCCATTGATTTGAGTCAGAGGTGTCAGGTGGAGTTTGAAAATGTGTTTAATAAACTTAACGGGGATGCTGACAGAGTCAAGGGTTGCCTATCATACAGTGTCGATGCTATTGTACAGTGTTACCAGGGAGATCATAGTCTGTGTACTGATAATTCATATGCATGCAAGAGTAACTGGTTGGAGAAAAGTCCATATTTGCCATTTAATTTTAAAATACATGTAACAAAACAGTCTAAGGGCATTTTGCGGGATTGTATTAATTATCGTTTGGGACCATTAAATTTGGAAAAAACAAAATTGAACACAAATACTCAAAAGGTTGAGGCAGCCAACAGGGTTTTAAGGCGTTCATTGCCAAGAAATATAACATGGACTAGAAATTTTCCTGGTAGAGCACACAGTGCAGTGCACTCTTTAAATAATGGGCCTGGGGAATCAATACTAAAATTATGCAATGCAGTTGGCTGTAGAATTTCATTTGGAACTAGGGTTGCTAAAAATCTAGCTCAGGAGCAGAACATTTTTACGCGATATAAAGGTTACAAAAAATCACAAGCATTTAAAAAAAGGAGATGTGAGAAAAGAACTTATCTGTATAAATTGTATGAAGAATTTCAAGAGAGGAAAAATTACAAGAAAGGGTTATTGTTGTCAAATGTTAAAAAGAAAAGGGGAAAAGAAGACCATATATATAATAAATTACCAAAGATCACTTAATCCAGCATTTCTTATATGACACAAACCGGTCTATGACAACCGGAACACCTTCCCTGAGCCTTACAATGTTCTCTATCCTGGTTTATGGCATGCTGCTCTAGAACTAAATGTTTACTATTTATACATGATTTATTATGACATATATGTGAAATATGCAATAGGTGACCACAGTCATCCATACGTGGTATATTGTGTTTAAATAAATTATTTTGCTGTATGTATGACAGCCTATGAGCAGACTCCACTGATACTGAGCCATCTGGCCATACAACTTTCTGTCTGCCATAGCCGTCTTTATCAAATGCCCCCCTCCAAAGCCAGCATGTGTCTTCATCTGAAGATTTTATACATTTTCTATGTAAAAGTCTGTCAATATTAGACCAAAACTTCTCAATATCCATTGTTTAACCAAATGACACTATGACATTATAGAAATGGTGGCTATATATACTCGTTACTATGGATACACTGTGAAGCTGGTATTACCTTTAGGTATCACGGTACCAATTGTTTTTCCATAGACCTCAATGCTAATATTTGGAGTGATAACTATATTTTCTATCCTAATTTAGCGTGCATCTCACACACTGTTATAGAGAACAATGTTAGATTGTCAATTTGACGATGACAAAACCAGGTACTCCATTGCATTTAAGAGAGATAACTCTGCTGGAACTAGACAGGGGAATGAGTTATCTAGTCACAACATACTTATTTTCAGTCATGTCTATGACATTTTCAAAAAATCATAAAAAATACAAAATATGATCTATATAGGAATTAACATAAATTCACATGTTGCCAAGAGACTAAACTATTTTTTAAGCCTAACAGAAAGTACAACTCTTACATAATCCACCAATCATAGCTTGTCTTGTCCTTTAGTACTGCCTGCAATGGACCCTACACTTTAAGCTCCACCCATCTGGACTTGCGCAATTGGTACCGTTATACCTATAGCAAACCTTGATTTTTCCAATAATCTGTGAAATAGCTTGGGACTATATAAGTAACAAATGTACCTAGTCTCGCTTGTCAAAAACAATTTTATGAGGTACTAAGCTATGTTTTATATGATTGTGTATAGAAATGTTATTCAGCTGTTTTAACTCTTGCTTTCATATCTTTGCTCCACTATCAAACTCATCTTTTGAAATAAAATGAATTCTTTTAACTATGAGTTGTGTTTTATTCATATTAGCACTTATCATACTTCACTTTGGTGATATGGGATAAATCACATTATGTCATATTATGTAATAGTAAGGTCAAAGGTCAATGCACTAGTTAGCATGTACCAGTTTTACTCTTAAAGAGACATTTTGATATAAAGTAAAGGACTTATATTTGTTTCACAAACACAGAAAGTAACAGCAGGGACAGGTGGACATGACCTAATCTTTAAAAACAGTCTAGGCTATCAACAACTTTCACTGCCTCTAAATGAATGAGGTCACTAACCCCAGTCCTTTCACACAGTTCAGCCTCCCAAATCCCTTCTGTAACATAAACAACAAACTTTCCTCCCTTAAATAGCAACTAATATTCATGTAATGAACCATTCTGTGATCACACCTTGTATAATACAACTTATAAGCACTTTTGGTTTAGAATTTTGAATACTTTGGGGAATAAAGAACAGAAAATGCCAAGAAAAAGTAATAAGTCTAGCACTTCCAAGGGAGTTAAAAACAGGAGGAGAGTCTGTTTCCAAAAGGGATGTGTACCTTTCAATAAAGGAATCAGATTTGAAAACAGCAATGTACAGAAATCAGAGAATAGAAAGTTTATTAGACTCACACGGGATCAGTATGTGGAGGCTATGCCGACAAATAAGAGTGACAATGCATTGGCACCAGTACTGCTGCGGCCCTTAGTTTCATCAAAACTGCAGGTGGAACAGTCTGCATATCCATCTGAAATAAAAGGGTAAATAATTTAATGCATACAGACACATGCAATTGGTACTGGTTCCACACAATAAGTTAATATTAATTGGCTTTGATTAAACCAGTGAAAGAATAATTGTTTATAAAAAGACAACACACAAACAGTAAGCTTTGCTCTGACAAATTATGAAAGCAATTCTACAGTAATTTGCATAATTATCCAGTGATTTAGTTAATATTGTATTATTAATCTTCTCATTATTGACAGAACAAGTACTGAAAATGTCACTTTTTATTTCTTGAAAAGATTTGTTCCATGAAGGGAGATAACTTAGTGAGATACCTACACATGTGTAATAATTTTCTTTCCATGTCTTAATTCTCCATATAATAAAACTCAGTTCACTTAAATGTGATTTAAATTATATGCATTACATCAAAGAAAAAAAACAACAATATCAGAATGTGAGTGCTTACATAATCAGAGATCTATACATATATAAGTATTGTAGAGTGCCTGACAGTAGTTATTTTATTATTTGGCAGAGATGAGGAGTCCTCTACCAATCGAAAAATAAATGTCCACCAGAATGAATTAATGTGGAATGCTGTATTCCGAGAACATACAAAAGTATCCCCAACGTGTTTGGGTTTTCTGAAATGGGACCAGCACTCTGAGGAGCAATGGGGCCTTGGTTGGAGGGAACGGGCAATTTGTAACAAATGTAGTTACAAATCAAAGATGTTTAATCTATTTCAAGAAATTGAAAATAAAAGTTCTGGACGCAAAGCAGCCAATATAAACAGAGGGCTACAAGTTGGGTTGACACAAGTGTCAATGGGAAATGCTGGCCTAAGGAAATTACTCTTGTCTGCCAGCATCCCTGCCCCTTCCACAAAGGGGATGCAAAAGGTTTCAAACAAAATTTGTAAAGAAATCATAAAAGAAAATATTTTGGATATGAGTGTCACAGAATTAGGCGAAAATTTGAACTGATTTTTGTTGTACTTGAATTGCAAACGAAACTCACCATTTTCTTGATTTCGTCGTACACGCATTACCTGGGGTGATTAAGTGGCGTGTAACGATTTGCATGTGCCAATTTGTAATTTACATGAAATCCGAAATACTCGTTGTACGTGGTGCACGTTAAGCTCGATGTGATTTATGTTCACCTATAGAGAGTATATAAGGCGATGGATTTCTCATTATTATTTACGGGAACTAAAATATCTAATCAAAGGATAGATAACCTCGTCTTGCAAATCTCCAGCCAAAGGGGTGAGTGTTAAATTTACATTTCGTTTTATTGTGAATTTTATTCAGATTATCATTTCGTATAATGATGCCTTTATTGCAATGAACGTGGAATATTTGGAATTACTAGTCACTTTTAGACTTTAAATACAATATCGTAATCTACGGCTTAGATTATTTTTGAGACAACTATTATTAGTCTGGTTTTGTTTATTATAGCTGATTCAGTCTGATTCCAGCTGATTCCGTCGTTAATTCAGTCTGATTCAGTCTGATTCCAGCTGATTCCGTCGTTGATACCGTAGAAGTTCATCACTGATAGCGCATCTAATAACATCGTTGATACCGTCTCTGATACCGTAGCTGCTAACATAGTTGTTACATTGTTTCTGGTACCGTAGCTGCTAACATAGTTGTTACATTGTTTCTGGTACCGTAGCTGCTAATAACATCGTTGATACCGTAGCTGCTAATAACATCGTTGATACCGTAGCTGCTAATAACATCGTTGATACCGTAGCTGCTAATAACATCGTTGATACCGTAGCTGTTAAACACATCTGATACCATCTTTTGATAAACGTCTTTGAAATCGTTTGATTTGTTGTGGGACATCTATTGTTTGTTCTGGAACATCTCTGTATAAATATCTGAATGTGATTGTGCCGTTAATTTGTGCAAACGGAATTGAAGTATCTGTCTGTGTGTCGAACTGTCTGTTCGTCAACATCTGTGTAACATGTAAATATCCGGAAAGCTAGAAGTCCGAGTGTCGGAGCTGTCTTAGAGTTGTAAAACGTCCGGGTCGACATCTAGGGGAGTGAGGAACCGTTGGTTCGGGTAGATGTTGTATGCTGTCTGAACGTATAACTGTGGTGGATCCGTGTAGGGAAACGTCCGATAATAGTATTGGTCAACCCTCGGTTCTCGGGGAAACTGGGAGACGATTCAACTGTTGCTGAATCGTGCGGTTATACAGGGGAGACACATAGGTGTATTGAAATTGTGATATAATTTAATACATTGTTGTATTTGCATGTTTATGTCAGATCGCAATAATATTTCAAGTGATCACATAGATATCAATAAAAGCTAGCAACTTGATTGAATACAAGTATATGATCGTGCTAGTTATCGCAATCCATCGTGCGATAGATAGTTTGTCGTTTGTGTTTATTTTTTTCGTGAATCATACTTGCATTTATTTAACTTTCGTAAAGGATTCTTGGATCTGTGTATAATCCAAGAGATCCCTTTACATCTGAGATTCCTTTTGTATTGTTATTTAATTTATTCATGTATTGTGAATGGTTGTGAGTGTAATTGTGGGTTGAGTGCATGAATTATTGTGTTGTTACATCTGTATTTTTTTCATTTACAATTTATTACATAAATTTATATTTTCTTTCACAAATTGTGTTTGTACTGTTCATTTAATCCACCCTCCTCTCGGTAACAATTCTGTTACAATGAGATGTCGGAGACAAAAGCTAAGAGAAATTAATATTGCAAGGGGAAATCCACCTGATATCATTGATGTACAAGGAGATGGTTCATATAAGAATCCTTTGTATTCTGGTGTTGGAAAAACTCCATTTCAGCCAGCAACACAAGTCTGCTACATACAGGCTGAAAATGTTACATCAAAGAATGACATTATTGCCCTAACAACTAAAAATAAATAGTGTTCTCATCGCATACAACACCAATCAGATGAATTTAATATGACAAACAAAACCTGTGATTGTATTGCAAATATCAGTATGGAAACTAATATTGGTGATGAGGAAACTTGGGCCTCAGAATGTCTTCTTAACCTAAAAGAAGACAATTTTGAAGTGCGAAACATAACAACTGATCCAGATACAAGCAGCTATAGGGCTGCAGTCAACCTATACAGTCAGGGGATCACTCAGACTATCCCTAAAAACTTTATCGACACCAGACATTTCTCTGAAAACCACAGGAAATATATAAAAAGGTGCCCAAATTTGGTTCACATGATGCCAGGACTGACCAAAGCTGCTAGACAGAAAATGTGTGACAGGCTTGCCATTGATTTGAGTCAGAGGTGTCAGGTGGAGTTTGAAAATGTGTTTAATAAACTTAACGGGGATGCTGACAGAGTCAAGGGTTGCCTATCATACAGTGTCGATGCTATTGTACAGTGTTACCAGGGAGATCATAGTCTGTGTACTGATAATTCATATGCATGCAAGAGTAACTGGTTGGAGAAAAGTCCATATTTGCCATTTAATTTTAAAATACATGTAACAAAACAGTCTAAGGGCATTTTGCGGGATTGTATTAATTATCGTTTGGGACCATTAAATTTGGAAAAAACAAAATTGAACACAAATACTCAAAAGGTTGAGGCAGCCAACAGGGTTTTAAGGCGTTCATTGCCAAGAAATATAACATGGACTAGAAATTTTCCTGGTAGAGCACACAGTGCAGTGCACTCTTTAAATAATGGGCCTGGGGAATCAATACTAAAATTATGCAATGCAGTTGGCTGTAGAATTTCATTTGGAACTAGGGTTGCTAAAAATCTAGCTCAGGAGCAGAACATTTTTACGCGATATAAAGGTTACAAAAAATCACAAGCATTTAAAAAAAGGAGATGTGAGAAAAGAACTTATCTGTATAAATTGTATGAAGAATTTCAAGAGAGGAAAAATTACAAGAAAGGGTTATTGTTGTCAAATGTTAAAAAGAAAAGGGGAAAAGAAGACCATATATATAATAAATTACCAAAGATCACTTAATCCAGCATTTCTTATATGACACAAACCGGTCTATGACAACCGGAACACCTTCCCTGAGCCTTACAATGTTCTCTATCCTGGTTTATGGCATGCTGCTCTAGAACTAAATGTTTACTATTTATACATGATTTATTATGACATATATGTGAAATATGCAATAGGTGACCACAGTCATCCATACGTGGTATATTGTGTTTAAATAAATTATTTTGCTGTATGTATGACAGCCTATGAGCAGACTCCACTGATACTGAGCCATCTGGCCATACAACTTTCTGTCTGCCATAGCCGTCTTTATCAAATGCCCCCCTCCAAAGCCAGCATGTGTCTTCATCTGAAGATTTTATACATTTTCTATGTAAAAGTCTGTCAATATTAGACCAAAACTTCTCAATATCCATTGTTTAACCAAATGACACTATGACATTATAGAAATGGTGGCTATATATACTCGTTACTATGGATACACTGTGAAGCTGGTATTACCTTTAGGTATCACGGTACCAATTGTTTTTCCATAGACCTCAATGCTAATATTTGGAGTGATAACTATATTTTCTATCCTAATTTAGCGTGCATCTCACACACTGTTATAGAGAACAATGTTAGATTGTCAATTTGACGATGACAAAACCAGGTACTCCATTGCATTTAAGAGAGATAACTCTGCTGGAACTAGACAGGGGTATGAGTTATCTAGTCACAACATACTTATTTTCAGTCATGTCTATGACATTTTCAAAAAATCATAAAAAATACAAAATATGATCTATATAGGAATTAACATAAATTCACATGTTGCCAAGAGACTAAACTATTTTTTAAGCCTAACAGAAAGTACAACTCTTACATAATCCACCAATCATAGCTTGTCTTGTCCTTTAGTACTGCCTGCAATGGACCCTACACTTTAAGCTCCACCCATCTGGACTTGCGCAATTGGTACCGTTATACCTATAGCAAACCTTGATTTTTCCAATAATCTGTGAAATAGCTTGGGACTATATAAGTAACAAATGTACCTAGTCTCGCTTGTCAAAAACAATTTTATGAGGTACTAAGCTATGTTTTATATGATTGTGTATAGAAATGTTATTCAGCTGTTTTAACTCTTGCTTTCATATCTTTGCTCCACTATCAAACTCATCTTTTGAAATAAAATGAATTCTTTTAACTATGAGTTGTGTTTTATTCATATTAGCACTTATCATACTTCACTTTGGTGATATGGGATAAATCACATTATGTCATATTATGTAATAGTAAGGTCAAAGGTCAATGCACTAGTTAGCATGTACCAGTTTTACTCTTAAAGAGACATTTTGATATAAAGTAAAGGACTTATATTTGTTTCACAAACACAGAAAGTAACAGCAGGGACAGGTGGACATGACCTAATCTTTAAAAACAGTCTAGGCTATCAACAACTTTCACTGCCTCTAAATGAATGAGGTCACTAACCCCAGTCCTTTCACACAGTTCAGCCTCCCAAATCCCTTCTGTAACATAAACAACAAACTTTCCTCCCTTAAATAGCAACTAATATTCATGTAATGAACCATTCTGTGATCACACCTTGTATAATACAACTTATAAGCACTTTTGGTTTAGAATTTTGAATACTTTGGGGAATAAAGAACAGAAAATGCCAAGAAAAAGTAATAAGTCTAGCACTTCCAAGGGAGTTAAAAACAGGAGGAGAGTCTGTTTCCAAAAGGGATGTGTACCTTTCAATAAAGGAATCAGATTTGAAAACAGCAATGTACAGAAATCAGAGAATAGAAAGTTTATTAGACTCACACGGGATCAGTATGTGGAGGCTATGCCGACAAATAAGAGTGACAATGCATTGGCACCAGTACTGCTGCGGCCCTTAGTTTCATCAAAACTGCAGGTGGAACAGTCTGCATATCCATCTGAAATAAAAGGGTAAATAATTTAATGCATACAGACACATGCAATTGGTACTGGTTCCACACAATAAGTTAATATTAATTGGCTTTGATTAAACCAGTGAAAGAATAATTGTTTATAAAAAGACAACACACAAACAGTAAGCTTTGCTCTGACAAATTATGAAAGCAATTCTACAGTAATTTGCATAATTATCCAGTGATTTAGTTAATATTGTATTATTAATCTTCTCATTATTGACAGAACAAGTACTGAAAATGTCACTTTTTATTTCTTGAAAAGATTTGTTCCATGAAGGGAGATAACTTAGTGAGATACCTACACATGTGTAATAATTTTCTTTCCATGTCTTAATTCTCCATATAATAAAACTCAGTTCACTTAAATGTGATTTAAATTATATGCATTACATCAAAGAAAAAAAACAACAATATCAGAATGTGAGTGCTTACATAATCAGAGATCTATACATATATAAGTATTGTAGAGTGCCTGACAGTAGTTATTTTATTATTTGGCAGAGATGAGGAGTCCTCTACCAATCGAAAAATAAATGTCCACCAGAATGAATTAATGTGGAATGCTGTATTCCGAGAACATACAAAAGTATCCCCAACGTGTTTGGGTTTTCTGAAATGGGACCAGCACTCTGAGGAGCAATGGGGCCTTGGTTGGAGGGAACGGGCAATTTGTAACAAATGTAGTTACAAATCAAAGATGTTTAATCTATTTCAAGAAATTGAAAATAAAAGTTCTGGACGCAAAGCAGCCAATATAAACAGAGGGCTACAAGTTGGGTTGACACAAGTGTCAATGGGAAATGCTGGCCTAAGGAAATTACTCTTGTCTGCCAGCATCCCTGCCCCTTCCACAAAGGGGATGCAAAAGGTTTCAAACAAAATTTGTAAAGAAATCATAAAAGAAAATATTTTGGATATGAAATGTCGGAGACAAAAGCTAAGAGAAATTAATATTGCAAGGGGAAATCCACCTGATATCATTGATGTACAAGGAGATGGTTCATATAAGAATCCTTTGTATTCTGGTGTTGGAAAAACTCCATTTCAGCCAGCAACACAAGTCTGCTACATACAGGCTGAAAATGTTACATCAAAGAATGACATTATTGCCCTAACAACTAAAAATAAATAGTGTTCTCATCGCATACAACACCAATCAGATGAATTTAATATGACAAACAAAACCTGTGATTGTATTGCAAATATCAGTATGGAAACTAATATTGGTGATGAGGAAACTTGGGCCTCAGAATGTCTTCTTAACCTAAAAGAAGACAATTTTGAAGTGCGAAACATAACAACTGATCCAGATACAAGCAGCTATAGGGCTGCAGTCAACCTATACAGTCAGGGGATCACTCAGACTATCCCTAAAAACTTTATCGACACCAGACATTTCTCTGAAAACCACAGGAAATATATAAAAAGGTGCCCAAATTTGGTTCACATGATGCCAGGACTGACCAAAGCTGCTAGACAGAAAATGTGTGACAGGCTTGCCATTGATTTGAGTCAGAGGTGTCAGGTGGAGTTTGAAAATGTGTTTAATAAACTTAACGGGGATGCTGACAGAGTCAAGGGTTGCCTATCATACAGTGTCGATGCTATTGTACAGTGTTACCAGGGAGATCATAGTCTGTGTACTGATAATTCATATGCATGCAAGAGTAACTGGTTGGAGAAAAGTCCATATTTGCCATTTAATTTTAAAATACATGTAACAAAACAGTCTAAGGGCATTTTGCGGGATTGTATTAATTATCGTTTGGGACCATTAAATTTGGAAAAAACAAAATTGAACACAAATACTCAAAAGGTTGAGGCAGCCAACAGGGTTTTAAGGCGTTCATTGCCAAGAAATATAACATGGACTAGAAATTTTCCTGGTAGAGCACACAGTGCAGTGCACTCTTTAAATAATGGGCCTGGGGAATCAATACTAAAATTATGCAATGCAGTTGGCTGTAGAATTTCATTTGGAACTAGGGTTGCTAAAAATCTAGCTCAGGAGCAGAACATTTTTACGCGATATAAAGGTTACAAAAAATCACAAGCATTTAAAAAAAGGAGATGTGAGAAAAGAACTTATCTGTATAAATTGTATGAAGAATTTCAAGAGAGGAAAAATTACAAGAAAGGGTTATTGTTGTCAAATGTTAAAAAGAAAAGGGGAAAAGAAGACCATATATATAATAAATTACCAAAGATCACTTAATCCAGCATTTCTTATATGACACAAACCGGTCTATGACAACCGGAACACCTTCCCTGAGCCTTACAATGTTCTCTATCCTGGTTTATGGCATGCTGCTCTAGAACTAAATGTTTACTATTTATACATGATTTATTATGACATATATGTGAAATATGCAATAGGTGACCACAGTCATCCATACGTGGTATATTGTGTTTAAATAAATTATTTTGCTGTATGTATGACAGCCTATGAGCAGACTCCACTGATACTGAGCCATCTGGCCATACAACTTTCTGTCTGCCATAGCCGTCTTTATCAAATGCCCCCCTCCAAAGCCAGCATGTGTCTTCATCTGAAGATTTTATACATTTTCTATGTAAAAGTCTGTCAATATTAGACCAAAACTTCTCAATATCCATTGTTTAACCAAATGACACTATGACATTATAGAAATGGTGGCTATATATACTCGTTACTATGGATACACTGTGAAGCTGGTATTACCTTTAGGTATCACGGTACCAATTGTTTTTCCATAGACCTCAATGCTAATATTTGGAGTGATAACTATATTTTCTATCCTAATTTAGCGTGCATCTCACACACTGTTATAGAGAACAATGTTAGATTGTCAATTTGACGATGACAAAACCAGGTACTCCATTGCATTTAAGAGAGATAACTCTGCTGGAACTAGACAGGGGTATGAGTTATCTAGTCACAACATACTTATTTTCAGTCATGTCTATGACATTTTCAAAAAATCATAAAAAATACAAAATATGATCTATATAGGAATTAACATAAATTCACATGTTGCCAAGAGACTAAACTATTTTTTAAGCCTAACAGAAAGTACAACTCTTACATAATCCACCAATCATAGCTTGTCTTGTCCTTTAGTACTGCCTGCAATGGACCCTACACTTTAAGCTCCACCCATCTGGACTTGCGCAATTGGTACCGTTATACCTATAGCAAACCTTGATTTTTCCAATAATCTGTGAAATAGCTTGGGACTATATAAGTAACAAATGTACCTAGTCTCGCTTGTCAAAAACAATTTTATGAGGTACTAAGCTATGTTTTATATGATTGTGTATAGAAATGTTATTCAGCTGTTTTAACTCTTGCTTTCATATCTTTGCTCCACTATCAAACTCATCTTTTGAAATAAAATGAATTCTTTTAACTATGAGTTGTGTTTTATTCATATTAGCACTTATCATACTTCACTTTGGTGATATGGGATAAATCACATTATGTCATATTATGTAATAGTAAGGTCAAAGGTCAATGCACTAGTTAGCATGTACCAGTTTTACTCTTAAAGAGACATTTTGATATAAAGTAAAGGACTTATATTTGTTTCACAAACACAGAAAGTAACAGCAGGGACAGGTGGACATGACCTAATCTTTAAAAACAGTCTAGGCTATCAACAACTTTCACTGCCTCTAAATGAATGAGGTCACTAACCCCAGTCCTTTCACACAGTTCAGCCTCCCAAATCCCTTCTGTAACATAAACAACAAACTTTCCTCCCTTAAATAGCAACTAATATTCATGTAATGAACCATTCTGTGATCACACCTTGTATAATACAACTTATAAGCACTTTTGGTTTAGAATTTTGAATACTTTGGGGAATAAAGAACAGAAAATGCCAAGAAAAAGTAATAAGTCTAGCACTTCCAAGGGAGTTAAAAACAGGAGGAGAGTCTGTTTCCAAAAGGGATGTGTACCTTTCAATAAAGGAATCAGATTTGAAAACAGCAATGTACAGAAATCAGAGAATAGAAAGTTTATTAGACTCACACGGGATCAGTATGTGGAGGCTATGCCGACAAATAAGAGTGACAATGCATTGGCACCAGTACTGCTGCGGCCCTTAGTTTCATCAAAACTGCAGGTGGAACAGTCTGCATATCCATCTGAAATAAAAGGGTAAATAATTTAATGCATACAGACACATGCAATTGGTACTGGTTCCACACAATAAGTTAATATTAATTGGCTTTGATTAAACCAGTGAAAGAATAATTGTTTATAAAAAGACAACACACAAACAGTAAGCTTTGCTCTGACAAATTATGAAAGCAATTCTACAGTAATTTGCATAATTATCCAGTGATTTAGTTAATATTGTATTATTAATCTTCTCATTATTGACAGAACAAGTACTGAAAATGTCACTTTTTATTTCTTGAAAAGATTTGTTCCATGAAGGGAGATAACTTAGTGAGATACCTACACATGTGTAATAATTTTCTTTCCATGTCTTAATTCTCCATATAATAAAACTCAGTTCACTTAAATGTGATTTAAATTATATGCATTACATCAAAGAAAAAAAACAACAATATCAGAATGTGAGTGCTTACATAATCAGAGATCTATACATATATAAGTATTGTAGAGTGCCTGACAGTAGTTATTTTATTATTTGGCAGAGATGAGGAGTCCTCTACCAATCGAAAAATAAATGTCCACCAGAATGAATTAATGTGGAATGCTGTATTCCGAGAACATACAAAAGTATCCCCAACGTGTTTGGGTTTTCTGAAATGGGACCAGCACTCTGAGGAGCAATGGGGCCTTGGTTGGAGGGAACGGGCAATTTGTAACAAATGTAGTTACAAATCAAAGATGTTTAATCTATTTCAAGAAATTGAAAATAAAAGTTCTGGACGCAAAGCAGCCAATATAAACAGAGGGCTACAAGTTGGGTTGACACAAGTGTCAATGGGAAATGCTGGCCTAAGGAAATTACTCTTGTCTGCCAGCATCCCTGCCCCTTCCACAAAGGGGATGCAAAAGGTTTCAAACAAAATTTGTAAAGAAATCATAAAAGAAAATATTTTGGATATGAAATGTCGGAGACAAAAGCTAAGAGAAATTAATATTGCAAGGGGAAATCCACCTGATATCATTGATGTACAAGGAGATGGTTCATATAAGAATCCTTTGTATTCTGGTGTTGGAAAAACTCCATTTCAGCCAGCAACACAAGTCTGCTACATACAGGCTGAAAATGTTACATCAAAGAATGACATTATTGCCCTAACAACTAAAAATAAATAGTGTTCTCATCGCATACAACACCAATCAGATGAATTTAATATGACAAACAAAACCTGTGATTGTATTGCAAATATCAGTATGGAAACTAATATTGGTGATGAGGAAACTTGGGCCTCAGAATGTCTTCTTAACCTAAAAGAAGACAATTTTGAAGTGCGAAACATAACAACTGATCCAGATACAAGCAGCTATAGGGCTGCAGTCAACCTATACAGTCAGGGGATCACTCAGACTATCCCTAAAAACTTTATCGACACCAGACATTTCTCTGAAAACCACAGGAAATATATAAAAAGGTGCCCAAATTTGGTTCACATGATGCCAGGACTGACCAAAGCTGCTAGACAGAAAATGTGTGACAGGCTTGCCATTGATTTGAGTCAGAGGTGTCAGGTGGAGTTTGAAAATGTGTTTAATAAACTTAACGGGGATGCTGACAGAGTCAAGGGTTGCCTATCATACAGTGTCGATGCTATTGTACAGTGTTACCAGGGAGATCATAGTCTGTGTACTGATAATTCATATGCATGCAAGAGTAACTGGTTGGAGAAAAGTCCATATTTGCCATTTAATTTTAAAATACATGTAACAAAACAGTCTAAGGGCATTTTGCGGGATTGTATTAATTATCGTTTGGGACCATTAAATTTGGAAAAAACAAAATTGAACACAAATACTCAAAAGGTTGAGGCAGCCAACAGGGTTTTAAGGCGTTCATTGCCAAGAAATATAACATGGACTAGAAATTTTCCTGGTAGAGCACACAGTGCAGTGCACTCTTTAAATAATGGGCCTGGGGAATCAATACTAAAATTATGCAATGCAGTTGGCTGTAGAATTTCATTTGGAACTAGGGTTGCTAAAAATCTAGCTCAGGAGCAGAACATTTTTACGCGATATAAAGGTTACAAAAAATCACAAGCATTTAAAAAAAGGAGATGTGAGAAAAGAACTTATCTGTATAAATTGTATGAAGAATTTCAAGAGAGGAAAAATTACAAGAAAGGGTTATTGTTGTCAAATGTTAAAAAGAAAAGGGGAAAAGAAGACCATATATATAATAAATTACCAAAGATCACTTAATCCAGCATTTCTTATATGACACAAACCGGTCTATGACAACCGGAACACCTTCCCTGAGCCTTACAATGTTCTCTATCCTGGTTTATGGCATGCTGCTCTAGAACTAAATGTTTACTATTTATACATGATTTATTATGACATATATGTGAAATATGCAATAGGTGACCACAGTCATCCATACGTGGTATATTGTGTTTAAATAAATTATTTTGCTGTATGTATGACAGCCTATGAGCAGACTCCACTGATACTGAGCCATCTGGCCATACAACTTTCTGTCTGCCATAGCCGTCTTTATCAAATGCCCCCCTCCAAAGCCAGCATGTGTCTTCATCTGAAGATTTTATACATTTTCTATGTAAAAGTCTGTCAATATTAGACCAAAACTTCTCAATATCCATTGTTTAACCAAATGACACTATGACATTATAGAAATGGTGGCTATATATACTCGTTACTATGGATACACTGTGAAGCTGGTATTACCTTTATAGCAAACCTTGATTTTTCCAATAATCTGTGAAATAGCTTGGGACTATATAAGTAACAAATGTACCTAGTCTCGCTTGTCAAAAACAATTTTATGAGGTACTAAGCTATGTTTTATATGATTGTGTATAGAAATGTTATTCAGCTGTTTTAACTCTTGCTTTCATATCTTTGCTCCACTATCAAACTCATCTTTTGAAATAAAATGAATTCTTTTAACTATGAGTTGTGTTTTATTCATATTAGCACTTATCATACTTCACTTTGGTGATATGGGATAAATCACATTATGTCATATTATGTAATAGTAAGGTCAAAGGTCAATGCACTAGTTAGCATGTACCAGTTTTACTCTTAAAGAGACATTTTGATATAAAGTAAAGGACTTATATTTGTTTCACAAACACAGAAAGTAACAGCAGGGACAGGTGGACATGACCTAATCTTTAAAAACAGTCTAGGCTATCAACAACTTTCACTGCCTCTAAATGAATGAGGTCACTAACCCCAGTCCTTTCACACAGTTCAGCCTCCCAAATCCCTTCTGTAACATAAACAACAAACTTTCCTCCCTTAAATAGCAACTAATATTCATGTAATGAACCATTCTGTGATCACACCTTGTATAATACAACTTATAAGCACTTTTGGTTTAGAATTTTGAATACTTTGGGGAATAAAGAACAGAAAATGCCAAGAAAAAGTAATAAGTCTAGCACTTCCAAGGGAGTTAAAAACAGGAGGAGAGTCTGTTTCCAAAAGGGATGTGTACCTTTCAATAAAGGAATCAGATTTGAAAACAGCAATGTACAGAAATCAGAGAATAGAAAGTTTATTAGACTCACACGGGATCAGTATGTGGAGGCTATGCCGACAAATAAGAGTGACAATGCATTGGCACCAGTACTGCTGCGGCCCTTAGTTTCATCAAAACTGCAGGTGGAACAGTCTGCATATCCATCTGAAATAAAAGGGTAAATAATTTAATGCATACAGACACATGCAATTGGTACTGGTTCCACACAATAAGTTAATATTAATTGGCTTTGATTAAACCAGTGAAAGAATAATTGTTTATAAAAAGACAACACACAAACAGTAAGCTTTGCTCTGACAAATTATGAAAGCAATTCTACAGTAATTTGCATAATTATCCAGTGATTTAGTTAATATTGTATTATTAATCTTCTCATTATTGACAGAACAAGTACTGAAAATGTCACTTTTTATTTCTTGAAAAGATTTGTTCCATGAAGGGAGATAACTTAGTGAGATACCTACACATGTGTAATAATTTTCTTTCCATGTCTTAATTCTCCATATAATAAAACTCAGTTCACTTAAATGTGATTTAAATTATATGCATTACATCAAAGAAAAAAAACAACAATATCAGAATGTGAGTGCTTACATAATCAGAGATCTATACATATATAAGTATTGTAGAGTGCCTGACAGTAGTTATTTTATTATTTGGCAGAGATGAGGAGTCCTCTACCAATCGAAAAATAAATGTCCACCAGAATGAATTAATGTGGAATGCTGTATTCCGAGAACATACAAAAGTATCCCCAACGTGTTTGGGTTTTCTGAAATGGGACCAGCACTCTGAGGAGCAATGGGGCCTTGGTTAGAGGGAACGGGCAATTTGTAACAAATGTAGTTACAAATCAAAGATGTTTAATCTATTTCAAGAAATTGAAAATAAAAGTTCTGGACGCAAAGCAGCCAATATAAACAGAGGGCTACAAGTTGGGTTGACACAAGTGTCAATGGGAAATGCTGGCCTAAGGAAATTACTCTTGTCTGCCAGCATCCCTGCCCCTTCCACAAAGGGGATGCAAAAGGTTTCAAACAAAATTTGTAAAGAAATCATAAAAGAAAATATTTTGGATATGAGATGTCGGAGACAAAAGCTAAGAGAAATTAATATTGCAAGGGGAAATCCACCTGATATCATTGATGTACAAGGAGATGGTTCATATAAGAATCCTTTGTATTCTGGTGTTGGAAAAACTCCATTTCAGCCAGCAACACAAGTCTGCTACATACAGGCTGAAAATGTTACATCAAAGAATGACATTATTGCCCTAACAACTAAAAATAAATAGTGTTCTCATCGCATACAACACCAATCAGATGAATTTAATATGACAAACAAAACCTGTGATTGTATTGCAAATATCAGTATGGAAACTAATATTGGTGATGAGGAAACTTGGGCCTCAGAATGTCTTCTTAACCTAAAAGAAGACAATTTTGAAGTGCGAAACATAACAACTGATCCAGATACAAGCAGCTATAGGGCTGCAGTCAACCTATACAGTCAGGGGATCACTCAGACTATCCCTAAAAACTTTATCGACACCAGACATTTCTCTGAAAACCACAGGAAATATATAAAAAGGTGCCCAAATTTGGTTCACATGATGCCAGGACTGACCAAAGCTGCTAGACAGAAAATGTGTGACAGGCTTGCCATTGATTTGAGTCAGAGGTGTCAGGTGGAGTTTGAAAATGTGTTTAATAAACTTAACGGGGATGCTGACAGAGTCAAGGGTTGCCTATCATACAGTGTCGATGCTATTGTACAGTGTTACCAGGGAGATCATAGTCTGTGTACTGATAATTCATATGCATGCAAGAGTAACTGGTTGGAGAAAAGTCCATATTTGCCATTTAATTTTAAAATACATGTAACAAAACAGTCTAAGGGCATTTTGCGGGATTGTATTAATTATCGTTTGGGACCATTAAATTTGGAAAAAACAAAATTGAACACAAATACTCAAAAGGTTGAGGCAGCCAACAGGGTTTTAAGGCGTTCATTGCCAAGAAATATAACATGGACTAGAAATTTTCCTGGTAGAGCACACAGTGCAGTGCACTCTTTAAATAATGGGCCTGGGGAATCAATACTAAAATTATGCAATGCAGTTGGCTGTAGAATTTCATTTGGAACTAGGGTTGCTAAAAATCTAGCTCAGGAGCAGAACATTTTTACGCGATATAAAGGTTACAAAAAATCACAAGCATTTAAAAAAAGGAGATGTGAGAAAAGAACTTATCTGTATAAATTGTATGAAGAATTTCAAGAGAGGAAAAATTACAAGAAAGGGTTATTGTTGTCAAATGTTAAAAAGAAAAGGGGAAAAGAAGACCATATATATAATAAATTACCAAAGATCACTTAATCCAGCATTTCTTATATGACACAAACCGGTCTATGACAACCGGAACACCTTCCCTGAGCCTTACAATGTTCTCTATCCTGGTTTATGGCATGCTGCTCTAGAACTAAATGTTTACTATTTATACATGATTTATTATGACATATATGTGAAATATGCAATAGGTGACCACAGTCATCCATACGTGGTATATTGTGTTTAAATAAATTATTTTGCTGTATGTATGACAGCCTATGAGCAGACTCCACTGATACTGAGCCATCTGGCCATACAACTTTCTGTCTGCCATAGCCGTCTTTATCAAATGCCCCCCTCCAAAGCCAGCATGTGTCTTCATCTGAAGATTTTATACATTTTCTATGTAAAAGTCTGTCAATATTAGACCAAAACTTCTCAATATCCATTGTTTAACCAAATGACACTATGACATTATAGAAATGGTGGCTATATATACTCGTTACTATGGATACACTGTGAAGCTGGTATTACCTTTAGGTATCACGGTACCAATTGTTTTTCCATAGACCTCAATGCTAATATTTGGAGTGATAACTATATTTTCTATCCTAATTTAGCGTGCATCTCACACACTGTTATAGAGAACAATGTTAGATTGTCAATTTGACGATGACAAAACCAGGTACTCCATTGCATTTAAGAGAGATAACTCTGCTGGAACTAGACAGGGGTATGAGTTATCTAGTCACAACATACTTATTTTCAGTCATGTCTATGACATTTTCAAAAAATCATAAAAAATACAAAATATGATCTATATAGGAATTAACATAAATTCACATGTTGCCAAGAGACTAAACTATTTTTTAAGCCTAACAGAAAGTACAACTCTTACATAATCCACCAATCATAGCTTGTCTTGTCCTTTAGTACTGCCTGCAATGGACCCTACACTTTAAGCTCCACCCATCTGGACTTGCGCAATTGGTACCGTTATACCTATAGCAAACCTTGATTTTTCCAATAATCTGTGAAATAGCTTGGGACTATATAAGTAACAAATGTACCTAGTCTCGCTTGTCAAAAACAATTTTATGAGGTACTAAGCTATGTTTTATATGATTGTGTATAGAAATGTTATTCAGCTGTTTTAACTCTTGCTTTCATATCTTTGCTCCACTATCAAACTCATCTTTTGAAATAAAATGAATTCTTTTAACTATGAGTTGTGTTTTATTCATATTAGCACTTATCATACTTCACTTTGGTGATATGGGATAAATCACATTATGTCATATTATGTAATAGTAAGGTCAAAGGTCAATGCACTAGTTAGCATGTACCAGTTTTACTCTTAAAGAGACATTTTGATATAAAGTAAAGGACTTATATTTGTTTCACAAACACAGAAAGTAACAGCAGGGACAGGTGGACATGACCTAATCTTTAAAAACGGTCTAGGCTATCAACAACTTTCACTGCCTCTAAATGAATGAGGTCACTAACCCCAGTCCTTTCACACAGTTCAGCCTCCCAAATCCCTTCTGTAACATAAACAACAAACTTTCCTCCCTTAAATAGCAACTAATATTCATGTAATGAACCATTCTGTGATCACACCTTGTATAATACAACTTATAAGCACTTTTGGTTTAGAATTTTGAATACTTTGGGGAATAAAGAACAGAAAATGCCAAGAAAAAGTAATAAGTCTAGCACTTCCAAGGGAGTTAAAAACAGGAGGAGAGTCTGTTTCCAAAAGGGATGTGTACCTTTCAATAAAGGAATCAGATTTGAAAACAGCAATGTACAGAAATCAGAGAATAGAAAGTTTATTAGACTCACACGGGATCAGTATGTGGAGGCTATGCCGACAAATAAGAGTGACAATGCATTGGCACCAGTACTGCTGCGGCCCTTAGTTTCATCAAAACTGCAGGTGGAACAGTCTGCATATCCATCTGAAATAAAAGGGTAAATAATTTAATGCATACAGACACATGCAATTGGTACTGGTTCCACACAATAAGTTAATATTAATTGGCTTTGATTAAACCAGTGAAAGAATAATTGTTTATAAAAAGACAACACACAAACAGTAAGCTTTGCTCTGACAAATTATGAAAGCAATTCTACAGTAATTTGCATAATTATCCAGTGATTTAGTTAATATTGTATTATTAATCTTCTCATTATTGACAGAACAAGTACTGAAAATGTCACTTTTTATTTCTTGAAAAGATTTGTTCCATGAAGGGAGATAACTTAGTGAGATACCTACACATGTGTAATAATTTTCTTTCCATGTCTTAATTCTCCATATAATAAAACTCAGTTCACTTAAATGTGATTTAAATTATATGCATTACATCAAAGAAAAAAAACAACAATATCAGAATGTGAGTGCTTACATAATCAGAGATCTATACATATATAAGTATTGTAGAGTGCCTGACAGTAGTTATTTTATTATTTGGCAGAGATGAGGAGTCCTCTACCAATCGAAAAATAAATGTCCACCAGAATGAATTAATGTGGAATGCTGTATTCCGAGAACATACAAAAGTATCCCCAACAAGTTTGGGTTTTCTGAAATGGGACCAGCACTCTGAGGAGCAATGGGGCCTTGGTTGGAGGGAACGGGCAATTTGTAACAAATGTAGTTACAAATCAAAGATGTTTAATCTATTTCAAGAAATTGAAAATAAAAGTTCTGGACGCAAAGCAGCCAATATAAACAGAGGGCTACAAGTTGGGTTGACACAAGTGTCAATGGGAAATGCTGGCCTAAGGAAATTACTCTTGTCTGCCAGCATCCCTGCCCCTTCCACAAAGGGGATGCAAAAGGTTTCAAACAAAATTTGTAAAGAAATCATAAAAGAAAATATTTTGGATATGAGATGTCGGAGACAAAAGCTAAGAGAAATTAATATTGCAAGGGGAAATCCACCTGATATCATTGATGTACAAGGAGATGGTTCATATAAGAATCCTTTGTATTCTGGTGTTGGAAAAACTCCATTTCAGCCAGCAACACAAGTCTGCTACATACAGGCTGAAAATGTTACATCAAAGAATGACATTATTGCCCTAACAACTAAAAATAAATAGTGTTCTCATCGCATACAACACCAATCAGATGAATTTAATATGACAAACAAAACCTGTGATTGTATTGCAAATATCAGTATGGAAACTAATATTGGTGATGAGGAAACTTGGGCCTCAGAATGTCTTCTTAACCTAAAAGAAGACAATTTTGAAGTGCGAAACATAACAACTGATCCAGATACAAGCAGCTATAGGGCTGCAGTCAACCTATACAGTCAGGGGATCACTCAGACTATCCCTAAAAACTTTATCGACACCAGACATTTCTCTGAAAACCACAGGAAATATATAAAAAGGTGCCCAAATTTGGTTCACATGATGCCAGGACTGACCAAAGCTGCTAGACAGAAAATGTGTGACAGGCTTGCCATTGATTTGAGTCAGAGGTGTCAGGTGGAGTTTGAAAATGTGTTTAATAAACTTAACGGGGATGCTGACAGAGTCAAGGGTTGCCTATCATACAGTGTCGATGCTATTGTACAGTGTTACCAGGGAGATCATAGTCTGTGTACTGATAATTCATATGCATGCAAGAGTAACTGGTTGGAGAAAAGTCCATATTTGCCATTTAATTTTAAAATACATGTAACAAAACAGTCTAAGGGCATTTTGCGGGATTGTATTAATTATCGTTTGGGACCATTAAATTTGGAAAAAACAAAATTGAACACAAATACTCAAAAGGTTGAGGCAGCCAACAGGGTTTTAAGGCGTTCATTGCCAAGAAATATAACATGGACTAGAAATTTTCCTGGTAGAGCACACAGTGCAGTGCACTCTTTAAATAATGGGCCTGGGGAATCAATACTAAAATTATGCAATGCAGTTGGCTGTAGAATTTCATTTGGAACTAGGGTTGCTAAAAATCTAGCTCAGGAGCAGAACATTTTTACGCGATATAAAGGTTACAAAAAATCACAAGCATTTAAAAAAAGGAGATGTGAGAAAAGAACTTATCTGTATAAATTGTATGAAGAATTTCAAGAGAGGAAAAATTACAAGAAAGGGTTATTGTTGTCAAATGTTAAAAAGAAAAGGGGAAAAGAAGACCATATATATAATAAATTACCAAAGATCACTTAATCCAGCATTTCTTATATGACACAAACCGGTCTATGACAACCGGAACACCTTCCCTGAGCCTTACAATGTTCTCTATCCTGGTTTATGGCATGCTGCTCTAGAACTAAATGTTTACTATTTATACATGATTTATTATGACATATATGTGAAATATGCAATAGGTGACCACAGTCATCCATACGTGGTATATTGTGTTTAAATAAATTATTTTGCTGTATGTATGACAGCCTATGAGCAGACTCCACTGATACTGAGCCATCTGGCCATACAACTTTCTGTCTGCCATAGCCGTCTTTATCAAATGCCCCCCTCCAAAGCCAGCATGTGTCTTCATCTGAAGATTTTATACATTTTCTATGTAAAAGTCTGTCAATATTAGACCAAAACTTCTCAATATCCATTGTTTAACCAAATGACACTATGACATTATAGAAATGGTGGCTATATATACTCGTTACTATGGATACACTGTGAAGCTGGTATTACCTTTATAGCAAACCTTGATTTTTCCAATAATCTGTGAAATAGCTTGGGACTATATAAGTAACAAATGTACCTAGTCTCGCTTGTCAAAAACAATTTTATGAGGTACTAAGCTATGTTTTATATGATTGTGTATAGAAATGTTATTCAGCTGTTTTAACTCTTGCTTTCATATCTTTGCTCCACTATCAAACTCATCTTTTGAAATAAAATGAATTCTTTTAACTATGAGTTGTGTTTTATTCATATTAGCACTTATCATACTTCACTTTGGTGATATGGGATAAATCACATTATGTCATATTATGTAATAGTAAGGTCAAAGGTCAATGCACTAGTTAGCATGTACCAGTTTTACTCTTAAAGAGACATTTTGATATAAAGTAAAGGACTTATATTTGTTTCACAAACACAGAAAGTAACAGCAGGGACAGGTGGACATGACCTAATCTTTAAAAACAGTCTAGGCTATCAACAACTTTCACTGCCTCTAAATGAATGAGGTCACTAACCCCAGTCCTTTCACACAGTTCAGCCTCCCAAATCCCTTCTGTAACATAAACAACAAACTTTCCTCCCTTAAATAGCAACTAATATTCATGTAATGAACCATTCTGTGATCACACCTTGTATAATACAACTTATAAGCACTTTTGGTTTAGAATTTTGAATACTTTGGGGAATAAAGAACAGAAAATGCCAAGAAAAAGTAATAAGTCTAGCACTTCCAAGGGAGTTAAAAACAGGAGGAGAGTCTGTTTCCAAAAGGGATGTGTACCTTTCAATAAAGGAATCAGATTTGAAAACAGCAATGTACAGAAATCAGAGAATAGAAAGTTTATTAGACTCACACGGGATCAGTATGTGGAGGCTATGCCGACAAATAAGAGTGACAATGCATTGGCACCAGTACTGCTGCGGCCCTTAGTTTCATCAAAACTGCAGGTGGAACAGTCTGCATATCCATCTGAAATAAAAGGGTAAATAATTTAATGCATACAGACACATGCAATTGGTACTGGTTCCACACAATAAGTTAATATTAATTGGCTTTGATTAAACCAGTGAAAGAATAATTGTTTATAAAAAGACAACACACAAACAGTAAGCTTTGCTCTGACAAATTATGAAAGCAATTCTACAGTAATTTGCATAATTATCCAGTGATTTAGTTAATATTGTATTATTAATCTTCTCATTATTGACAGAACAAGTACTGAAAATGTCACTTTTTATTTCTTGAAAAGATTTGTTCCATGAAGGGAGATAACTTAGTGAGATACCTACACATGTGTAATAATTTTCTTTCCATGTCTTAATTCTCCATATAATAAAACTCAGTTCACTTAAATGTGATTTAAATTATATGCATTACATCAAAGAAAAAAAACAACAATATCAGAATGTGAGTGCTTACATAATCAGAGATCTATACATATATAAGTATTGTAGAGTGCCTGACAGTAGTTATTTTATTATTTGGCAGAGATGAGGAGTCCTCTACCAATCGAAAATTAAATGTCCACCAGAATGAATTAATGTGGAATGCTGTATTCCGAGAACATACAAAAGTATCCCCAACGTGTTTGGGTTTTCTGAAATGGGACCAGCACTCTGAGGAGCAATGGGGCCTTGGTTGGAGGGAACGGGCAATTTGTAACAAATGTAGTTACAAATCAAAGATGTTTAATCTATTTCAAGAAATTGAAAATAAAAGTTCTGGACGCAAAGCAGCCAATATAAACAGAGGGCTACAAGTTGGGTTGACACAAGTGTCAATGGGAAATGCTGGCCTAAGGAAATTACTCTTGTCTGCCAGCATCCCTGCCCCTTCCACAAAGGGGATGCAAAAGGTTTCAAACAAAATTTGTAAAGAAATCATAAAAGAAAATATTTTGGATATGAGATGTCGGAGACAAAAGCTAAGAGAAATTAATATTGCAAGGGGAAATCCACCTGATATCATTGATGTACAAGGAGATGGTTCATATAAGAATCCTTTGTATTCTGGTGTTGGAAAAACTCCATTTCAGCCAGCAACACAAGTCTGCTACATACAGGCTGAAAATGTTACATCAAAGAATGACATTATTGCCCTAACAACTAAAAATAAATAGTGTTCTCATCGCATACAACACCAATCAGATGAATTTAATATGACAAACAAAACCTGTGATTGTATTGCAAATATCAGTATGGAAACTAATATTGGTGATGAGGAAACTTGGGCCTCAGAATGTCTTCTTAACCTAAAAGAAGACAATTTTGAAGTGCGAAACATAACAACTGATCCAGATACAAGCAGCTATAGGGCTGCAGTCAACCTATACAGTCAGGGGATCACTTAGACTATCCCTAAAAACTTTATCGACACCAGACATTTCTCTGAAAACCACAGGAAATATATAAAAAGGTGCCCAAATTTGGTTCACATGATGCCAGGACTGACCAAAGCTGCTAGACAGAAAATGTGTGACAGGCTTGCCATTGATTTGAGTCAGAGGTGTCAGGTGGAGTTTGAAAATGTGTTTAATAAACTTAACGGGGATGCTGACAGAGTCAAGGGTTGCCTATCATACAGTGTCGATGCTATTGTACAGTGTTACCAGGGAGATCATAGTCTGTGTACTGATAATTCATATGCATGCAAGAGTAACTGGTTGGAGAAAAGTCCATATTTGCCATTTAATTTTAAAATACATGTAACAAAACAGTCTAAGGGCATTTTGCGGGATTGTATTAATTATCGTTTGGGACCATTAAATTTGGAAAAAACAAAATTGAACACAAATACTCAAAAGGTTGAGGCAGCCAACAGGGTTTTAAGGCGTTCATTGCCAAGAAATATAACATGGACTAGAAATTTTCCTGGTAGAGCACACAGTGCAGTGCACTCTTTAAATAATGGGCCTGGGGAATCAATACTAAAATTATGCAATGCAGTTGGCTGTAGAATTTCATTTGGAACTAGGGTTGCTAAAAATCTAGCTCAGGAGCAGAACATTTTTACGCGATATAAAGGTTACAAAAAATCACAAGCATTTAAAAAAAGGAGATGTGAGAAAAGAACTTATCTGTATAAATTGTATGAAGAATTTCAAGAGAGGAAAAATTACAAGAAAGGGTTATTGTTGTCAAATGTTAAAAAGAAAAGGGGAAAAGAAGACCATATATATAATAAATTACCAAAGATCACTTAATCCAGCATTTCTTATATGACACAAACCGGTCTATGACAACCGGAACACCTTCCCTGAGCCTTACAATGTTCTCTATCCTGGTTTATGGCATGCTGCTCTAGAACTAAATGTTTACTATTTATACATGATTTATTATGACATATATGTGAAATATGCAATAGGTGACCACAGTCATCCATACGTGGTATATTGTGTTTAAATAAATTATTTTGCTGTATGTATGACAGCCTATGAGCAGACTCCACTGATACTGAGCCATCTGGCCATACAACTTTCTGTCTGCCATAGCCGTCTTTATCAAATGCCCCCCTCCAAAGCCAGCATGTGTCTTCATCTGAAGATTTTATACATTTTCTATGTAAAAGTCTGTCAATATTAGACCAAAACTTCTCAATATCCATTGTTTAACCAAATGACACTATGACATTATAGAAATGGTGGCTATATATACTCGTTACTATGGATACACTGTGAAGCTGGTATTACCTTTATAGCAAACCTTGATTTTTCCAATAATCTGTGAAATAGCTTGGGACTATATAAGTAACAAATGTACCTAGTCTCGCTTGTCAAAAACAATTTTATGAGGTACTAAGCTATGTTTTATATGATTGTGTATAGAAATGTTATTCAGCTGTTTTAACTCTTGCTTTCATATCTTTGCTCCACTATCAAACTCATCTTTTGAAATAAAATGAATTCTTTTAACTATGAGTTGTGTTTTATTCATATTAGCACTTATCATACTTCACTTTGGTGATATGGGATAAATCACATTATGTCATATTATGTAATAGTAAGGTCAAAGGTCAATGCACTAGTTAGCATGTACCAGTTTTACTCTTAAAGAGACATTTTGATATAAAGTAAAGGACTTATATTTGTTTCACAAACACAGAAAGTAACAGCAGGGACAGGTGGACATGACCTAATCTTTAAAAACAGTCTAGGCTATCAACAACTTTCACTGCCTCTAAATGAATGAGGTCACTAACCCCAGTCCTTTCACACAGTTCAGCCTCCCAAATCCCTTCTGTAACATAAACAACAAACTTTCCTCCCTTAAATAGCAACTAATATTCATGTAATGAACCATTCTGTGATCACACCTTGTATAATACAACTTATAAGCACTTTTGGTTTAGAATTTTGAATACTTTGGGGAATAAAGAACAGAAAATGCCAAGAAAAAGTAATAAGTCTAGCACTTCCAAGGGAGTTAAAAACAGGAGGAGAGTCTGTTTCCAAAAGGGATGTGTACCTTTCAATAAAGGAATCAGATTTGAAAACAGCAATGTACAGAAATCAGAGAATAGAAAGTTTATTAGACTCACACGGGATCAGTATGTGGAGGCTATGCCGACAAATAAGAGTGACAATGCATTGGCACCAGTACTGCTGCGGCCCTTAGTTTCATCAAAACTGCAGGTGGAACAGTCTGCATATCCATCTGAAATAAAAGGGTAAATAATTTAATGCATACAGACACATGCAATTGGTACTGGTTCCACACAATAAGTTAATATTAATTGGCTTTGATTAAACCAGTGAAAGAATAATTGTTTATAAAAAGACAACACACAAACAGTAAGCTTTGCTCTGACAAATTATGAAAGCAATTCTACAGTAATTTGCATAATTATCCAGTGATTTAGTTAATATTGTATTATTAATCTTCTCATTATTGACAGAACAAGTACTGAAAATGTCACTTTTTATTTCTTGAAAAGATTTGTTCCATGAAGGGAGATAACTTAGTGAGATACCTACACATGTGTAATAATTTTCTTTCCATGTCTTAATTCTCCATATAATAAAACTCAGTTCACTTAAATGTGATTTAAATTATATGCATTACATCAAAGAAAAAAAACAACAATATCAGAATGTGAGTGCTTACATAATCAGAGATCTATACATATATAAGTATTGTAGAGTGCCTGACAGTAGTTATTTTATTATTTGGCAGAGATGAGGAGTCCTCTACCAATCGAAAAATAAATGTCCACCAGAATGAATTAATGTGGAATGCTGTATTCCGAGAACATACAAAAGTATCCCCAACGTGTTTGGGTTTTCTGAAATGGGACCAGCACTCTGAGGAGCAATGGGGCCTTGGTTGGAGGGAACGGGCAATTTGTAACAAATGTAGTTACAAATCAAAGATGTTTAATCTATTTCAAGAAATTGAAAATAAAAGTTCTGGACGCAAAGCAGCCAATATAAACAGAGGGCTACAAGTTGGGTTGACACAAGTGTCAATGGGAAATGCTGGCCTAAGGAAATTACTCTTGTCTGCCAGCATCCCTGCCCCTTCCACAAAGGGGATGCAAAAGGTTTCAAACAAAATTTGTAAAGAAATCATAAAAGAAAATATTTTGGATATGAGATGTCGGAGACAAAAGCTAAGAGAAATTAATATTGCAAGGGGAAATCCACCTGATATCATTGATGTACAAGGAGATGGTTCATATAAGAATCCTTTGTATTCTGGTGTTGGAAAAACTCCATTTCAGCCAGCAACACAAGTCTGCTACATACAGGCTGAAAATGTTACATCAAAGAATGACATTATTGCCCTAACAACTAAAAATAAATAGTGTTCTCATCGCATACAACACCAATCAGATGAATTTAATATGACAAACAAAACCTGTGATTGTATTGCAAATATCAGTATGGAAACTAATATTGGTGATGAGGAAACTTGGGCCTCAGAATGTCTTCTTAACCTAAAAGAAGACAATTTTGAAGTGCGAAACATAACAACTGATCCAGATACAAGCAGCTATAGGGCTGCAGTCAACCTATACAGTCAGGGGATCACTCAGACTATCCCTAAAAACTTTATCGACACCAGACATTTCTCTGAAAACCACAGGAAATATATAAAAAGGTGCCCAAATTTGGTTCACATGATGCCAGGACTGACCAAAGCTGCTAGACAGAAAATGTGTGACAGGCTTGCCATTGATTTGAGTCAGAGGTGTCAGGTGGAGTTTGAAAATGTGTTTAATAAACTTAACGGGGATGCTGACAGAGTCAAGGGTTGCCTATCATACAGTGTCGATGCTATTGTACAGTGTTACCAGGGAGATCATAGTCTGTGTACTGATAATTCATATGCATGCAAGAGTAACTGGTTGGAGAAAAGTCCATATTTGCCATTTAATTTTAAAATACATGTAACAAAACAGTCTAAGGGCATTTTGCGGGATTGTATTAATTATCGTTTGGGACCATTAAATTTGGAAAAAACAAAATTGAACACAAATACTCAAAAGGTTGAGGCAGCCAACAGGGTTTTAAGGCGTTCATTGCCAAGAAATATAACATGGACTAGAAATTTTCCTGGTAGAGCACACAGTGCAGTGCACTCTTTAAATAATGGGCCTGGGGAATCAATACTAAAATTATGCAATGCAGTTGGCTGTAGAATTTCATTTGGAACTAGGGTTGCTAAAAATCTAGCTCAGGAGCAGAACATTTTTACGCGATATAAAGGTTACAAAAAATCACAAGCATTTAAAAAAAGGAGATGTGAGAAAAGAACTTATCTGTATAAATTGTATGAAGAATTTCAAGAGAGGAAAAATTACAAGAAAGGGTTATTGTTGTCAAATGTTAAAAAGAAAAGGGGAAAAGAAGACCATATATATAATAAATTACAAAAGATCACTTAATCCAGCATTTCTTATATGACACAAACCGGTCTATGACAACCGGAACACCTTCCCTGAGCCTTACAATGTTCTCTATCCTGGTTTATGGCATGCTGCTCTAGAACTAAATGTTTACTATTTATACATGATTTATTATGACATATATGTGAAATATGCAATAGGTGACCACAGTCATCCATACGTGGTATATTGTGTTTAAATAAATTATTTTGCTGTATGTATGACAGCCTATGAGCAGACTCCACTGATACTGAGCCATCTGGCCATACAACTTTCTGTCTGCCATAGCCGTCTTTATCAAATGCCCCCCTCCAAAGCCAGCATGTGTCTTCATCTGAAGATTTTATACATTTTCTATGTAAAAGTCTGTCAATATTAGACCAAAACTTCTCAATATCCATTGTTTAACCAAATGACACTATGACATTATAGAAATGGTGGCTATATATACTCGTTACTATGGATACACTGTGAAGCTGGTATTACCTTTAGGTATCACGGTACCAATTGTTTTTCCATAGACCTCAATGCTAATATTTGGAGTGATAACTATATTTTCTATCCTAATTTAGCGTGCATCTCACACACTGTTATAGAGAACAATGTTAGATTGTCAATTTGACGATGACAAAACCAGGTACTCCATTGCATTTAAGAGAGATAACTCTGCTGGAACTAGACAGGGGTATGAGTTATCTAGTCACAACATACTTATTTTCAGTCATTTCTATGACATTTTCAAAAAATCATAAAAAATACAAAATATGATCTATATAGGAATTAACATAAATTCACATGTTGCCAAGAGACTAAACTATTTTTTAAGCCTAACAGAAAGTACAACTCTTACATAATCCACCAATCATAGCTTGTCTTGTCCTTTAGTACTGCCTGCAATGGACCCTACACTTTAAGCTCCACCCATCTGGACTTGCGCAATTGGTACCGTTATACCTATAGCAAACCTTGATTTTTCCAATAATCTGTGAAATAGCTTGGGACTATATAAGTAACAAATGTACCTAGTCTCGCTTGTCAAAAACAATTTTATGAGGTACTAAGCTATGTTTTATATGATTGTGTATAGAAATGTTATTCAGCTGTTTTAACTCTTGCTTTCATATCTTTGCTCCACTATCAAACTCATCTTTTGAAATAAAATGAATTCTTTTAACTATGAGTTGTGTTTTATTCATATTAGCACTTATCATACTTCACTTTGGTGATATGGGATAAATCACATTATGTCATATTATGTAATAGTAAGGTCAAAGGTCAATGCACTAGTTAGCATGTACCAGTTTTACTCTTAAAGAGACATTTTGATATAAAGTAAAGGACTTATATTTGTTTCACAAACACAGAAAGTAACAGCAGGGACAGGTGGACATGACCTAATCTTTAAAAACAGTCTAGGCTATCAACAACTTTCACTGCCTCTAAATGAATGAGGTCACTAACCCCAGTCCTTTCACACAGTTCAGCCTCCCAAATCCCTTCTGTAACATAAACAACAAACTTTCCTCCCTTAAATAGCAACTAATATTCATGTAATGAACCATTCTGTGATCACACCTTGTATAATACAACTTATAAGCACTTTTGGTTTAGAATTTTGAATACTTTGGGGAATAAAGAACAGAAAATGCCAAGAAAAAGTAATAAGTCTAGCACTTCCAAGGGAGTTAAAAACAGGAGGAGAGTCTGTTTCCAAAAGGGATGTGTACCTTTCAATAAAGGAATCAGATTTGAAAACAGCAATGTACAGAAATCAGAGAATAGAAAGTTTATTAGACTCACACGGGATCAGTATGTGGAGGCTATGCCGACAAATAAGAGTGACAATGCATTGGCACCAGTACTGCTGCGGCCCTTAGTTTCATCAAAACTGCAGGTGGAACAGTCTGCATATCCATCTGAAATAAAAGGGTAAATAATTTAATGCATACAGACACATGCAATTGGTACTGGTTCCACACAATAAGTTAATATTAATTGGCTTTGATTAAACCAGTGAAAGAATAATTGTTTATAAAAAGACAACACACAAACAGTAAGCTTTGCTCTGACAAATTATGAAAGCAATTCTACAGTAATTTGCATAATTATCCAGTGATTTAGTTAATATTGTATTATTAATCTTCTCATTATTGACAGAACAAGTACTGAAAATGTCACTTTTTATTTCTTGAAAAGATTTGTTCCATGAAGGGAGATAACTTAGTGAGATACCTACACATGTGTAATAATTTTCTTTCCATGTCTTAATTCTCCATATAATAAAACTCAGTTCACTTAAATGTGATTTAAATTATATGCATTACATCAAAGAAAAAAAACAACAATATCAGAATGTGAGTGCTTACATAATCAGAGATCTATACATATATAAGTATTGTAGAGTGCCTGACAGTAGTTATTTTATTATTTGGCAGAGATGAGGAGTCCTCTACCAATCGAAAAATAAATGTCCACCAGAATGAATTAATGTGGAATGCTGTATTCCGAGAACATACAAAAGTATCCCCAACGTGTTTGGGTTTTCTGAAATGGGACCAGCACTCTGAGGAGCAATGGGGCCTTGGTTGGAGGGAACGGGCAATTTGTAACAAATGTAGTTACAAATCAAAGATGTTTAATCTATTTCAAGAAATTGAAAATAAAAGTTCTGGACGCAAAGCAGCCAATATAAACAGAGGGCTACAAGTTGGGTTGACACAAGTGTCAATGGGAAATGCTGGCCTAAGGAAATTACTCTTGTCTGCCAGCATCCCTGCCCCTTCCACAAAGGGGATGCAAAAGGTTTCAAACAAAATTTGTAAAGAAATCATAAAAGAAAATATTTTGGATATGAGATGTCGGAGACAAAAGCTAAGAGAAATTAATATTGCAAGGGGAAATCCACCTGATATCATTGATGTACAAGGAGATGGTTCATATAAGAATCCTTTGTATTCTGGTGTTGGTAAAACTCCATTTCAGCCAGCAACACAAGTCTGCTACATACAGGCTGAAAATGTTACATCAAAGAATGACATTATTGCCCTAACAACTAAAAATAAATAGTGTTCTCATCGCATACAACACCAATCAGATGAATTTAATATGACAAACAAAACCTGTGATTGTATTGCAAATATCAGTATGGAAACTAATATTGGTGATGAGGAAACTTGGGCCTCAGAATGTCTTCTTAACCTAAAAGAAGACAATTTTGAAGTGCGAAACATAACAACTGATCCAGATACAAGCAGCTATAGGGCTGCAGTCAACCTATACAGTCAGGGGATCACTCAGACTATCCCTAAAAACTTTATCGACACCAGACATTTCTCTGAAAACCACAGGAAATATATAAAAAGGTGCCCAAATTTGGTTCACATGATGCCAGGACTGACCAAAGCTGCTAGACAGAAAATGTGTGACAGGCTTGCCATTGATTTGAGTCAGAGGTGTCAGGTGGAGTTTGAAAATGTGTTTAATAAACTTAACGGGGATGCTGACAGAGTCAAGGGTTGCCTATCATACAGTGTCGATGCTATTGTACAGTGTTACCAGGGAGATCATAGTCTGTGTACTGATAATTCATATGCATGCAAGAGTAACTGGTTGGAGAAAAGTCCATATTTGCCATTTAATTTTAAAATACATGTAACAAAACAGTCTAAGGGCATTTTGCGGGATTGTATTAATTATCGTTTGGGACCATTAAATTTGGAAAAAACAAAATTGAACACAAATACTCAAAAGGTTGAGGCAGCCAACAGGGTTTTAAGGCGTTCATTGCCAAGAAATATAACATGGACTAGAAATTTTCCTGGTAGAGCACACAGTGCAGTGCACTCTTTAAATAATGGGCCTGGGGAATCAATACTAAAATTATGCAATGCAGTTGGCTGTAGAATTTCATTTGGAACTAGGGTTGCTAAAAATCTAGCTCAGGAGCAGAACATTTTTACGCGATATAAAGGTTACAAAAAATCACAAGCATTTAAAAAAAGGAGATGTGAGAAAAGAACTTATCTGTATAAATTGTATGAAGAATTTCAAGAGAGGAAAAATTACAAGAAAGGGTTATTGTTGTCAAATGTTAAAAAGAAAAGGGGAAAAGAAGACCATATATATAATAAATTACCAAAGATCACTTAATCCAGCATTTCTTATATGACACAAACCGGTCTATGACAACCGGAACACCTTCCCTGAGCCTTACAATGTTCTCTATCCTGGTTTATGGCATGCTGCTCTAGAACTAAATGTTTATTATTTATACATGATTTATTATGACATATATGTGAAATATGCAATAGGTGACCACAGTCATCCATACGTGGTATATTGTGTTTAAATAAATTATTTTGCTGTATGTATGACAGCCTATGAGCAGACTCCACTGATACTGAGCCATCTGGCCATACAACTTTCTGTCTGCCATAGCCGTCTTTATCAAATGCCCCCCTCCAAAGCCAGCATGTGTCTTCATCTGAAGATTTTATACATTTTCTATGTAAAAGTCTGTCAATATTAGACCAAAACTTCTCAATATCCATTGTTTAACCAAATGACACTATGACATTATAGAAATGGTGGCTATATATACTCGTTACTATGGATACACTGTGAAGCTGGTATTACCTTTAGGTATCACGGTACCAATTGTTTTTCCATAGACCTCAATGCTAATATTTGGAGTGATAACTATATTTTCTATCCTAATTTAGCGTGCATCTCACACACTGTTATAGAGAACAATGTTAGATTGTCAATTTGACGATGACAAAACCAGGTACTCCATTGCATTTAAGAGAGATAACTCTGCTGGAACTAGACAGGGGTATGAGTTATCTAGTCACAACATACTTATTTTCAGTCATGTCTATGACATTTTCAAAAAATCATAAAAAATACAAAATATGATCTATATAGGAATTAACATAAATTCACATGTTGCCAAGAGACTAAACTATTTTTTAAGCCTAACAGAAAGTACAACTCTTACATAATCCACCAATCATAGCTTGTCTTGTCCTTTAGTACTGCCTGCAATGGACCCTACACTTTAAGCTCCACCCATCTGGACTTGCGCAATTGGTACCGTTATACCTATAGCAAACCTTGATTTTTCCAATAATCTGTGAAATAGCTTGGGACTATATAAGTAACAAATGTACCTAGTCTCGCTTGTCAAAAACAATTTTATGAGGTACTAAGCTATGTTTTATATGATTGTGTATAGAAATGTTATTCAGCTGTTTTAACTCTTGCTTTCATATCTTTGCTCCACTATCAAACTCATCTTTTGAAATAAAATGAATTCTTTTAACTATGAGTTGTGTTTTATTCATATTAGCACTTATCATACTTCACTTTGGTGATATGGGATAAATCACATTATGTCATATTATGTAATAGTAAGGTCAAAGGTCAATGCACTAGTTAGCATGTACCAGTTTTACTCTTAAAGAGACATTTTGATATAAAGTAAAGGACTTATATTTGTTTCACAAACACAGAAAGTAACAGCAGGGACAGGTGGACATGACCTAATCTTTAAAAACAGTCTAGGCTATCAACAACTTTCACTGCCTCTAAATGAATGAGGTCACTAACCCCAGTCCTTTCACACAGTTCAGCCTCCCAAATCCCTTCTGTAACATAAACAACAAACTTTCCTCCCTTAAATAGCAACTTATATTCATGTAATGAACCATTCTGTGATCACACCTTGTATAATACAACTTATAAGCACTTTTGGTTTAGAATTTTGAATACTTTGGGGAATAAAGAACAGAAAATGCCAAGAAAAAGTAATAAGTCTAGCACTTCCAAGGGAGTTAAAAACAGGAGGAGAGTCTGTTTCCAAAAGGGATGTGTACCTTTCAATAAAGGAATCAGATTTGAGAACAGCAATGTACAGAAATCAGAGAATAGAAAGTTTATTAGACTCACACGGGATCAGTATGTGGAGGCTATGCCGACAAATAAGAGTGACAATGCATTGGCACCAGTACTGCTGCGGCCCTTAGTTTCATCAAAACTGCAGGTGGAACAGTCTGCATATCCATCTGAAATAAAAGGGTAAATAATTTAATGCATACAGACACATGCAATTGGTACTGGTTCCACACAATAAGTTAATATTAATTGGCTTTGATTAAACCAGTGAAAGAATAATTGTTTATAAAAAGACAACACAAAAACAGTAAGCTTTGCTCTGACAAATTATGAAAGCAATTCTACAGTAATTTGCATAATTATCCAGTGATTTAGTTAATATTGTATTATTAATCTTCTCATTATTGACAGAACAAGTACTGAAAATGTCACTTTTTATTTCTTGAAAAGATTTGTTCCATGAAGGGAGATAACTTAGTGAGATACCTACACATGTGTAATAATTTTCTTTCCATGTCTTAATTCTCCATATAATAAAACTCAGTTCACTTAAATGTGATTTAAATTATATGCATTACATCAAAGAAAAAAAAACAACAATATCAGAATGTGAGTGCTTACATAATCAGAGATCTATACATATATAAGTATTGTAGAGTGCCTGACAGTAGTTATTTTATTATTTGGCAGAGATGAGGAGTCCTCTACCAATCGAAAAATAAATGTCCACCAGAATGAATTAATGTGGAATGCTGTATTCCGAGAACATACAAAAGTATCCCCAACGTGTTTGGGTTTTCTGAAATGGGACCAGCACTCTGAGGAGCAATGGGGCCTTGGTTGGAGGGAACGGGCAATTTGTAACAAATGTAGTTACAAATCAAAGATGTTTAATCTATTTCAAGAAATTGAAAATAAAAGTTCTGGACGCAAAGCAGCCAATATAAACAGAGGGCTACAAGTTGGGTTGACACAAGTGTCAATGGGAAATGCTGGCCTAAGGAAATTACTCTTGTCTGCCAGCATCCCTGCCCCTTCCACAAAGGGGATGCAAAAGGTTTCAAACAAAATTTGTAAAGAAATCATAAAAGAAAATATTTTGGATATGAGATGTCGGAGACAAAAGCTAAGAGAAATTAATATTGCAAGGGGAAATCCACCTGATATCATTGATGTACAAGGAGATGGTTCATATAAGAATCCTTTGTATTCTGGTGTTGGAAAAACTCCATTTCAGCCAGCAACACAAGTCTGCTACATACAGGCTGAAAATGTTACATCAAAGAATGACATTATTGCCCTAACAACTAAAAATAAATAGTGTTCTCATCGCATACAACACCAATCAGATGAATTTAATATGACAAACAAAACCTGTGATTGTATTGCAAATATCAGTATGGAAACTAATATTGGTGATGAGGAAACTTGGGCCTCAGAATGTCTTCTTAACCTAAAAGAAGACAATTTTGAAGTGCGAAACATAACAACTGATCCAGATACAAGCAGCTATAGGGCTGCAGTCAACCTATACAGTCAGGGGATCACTCAGACTATCTCTAAAAACTTTATCGACACCAGACATTTCTCTGAAAACCACAGGAAATATATAAAAAGGTGCCCAAATTTGGTTCACATGATGCCAGGACTGACCAAAGCTGCAAGACAGAAAATGTGTGACAGGCTTGCCATTGATTTGAGTCAGAGGTGTCAGGTGGAGTTTGAAAATGTGTTTAATAAACTTAACGGGGATGCTGACAGAGTCAAGGGTTGCCTATCATACAGTGTCGATGCTATTGTACAGTGTTACCAGGGAGATCATAGTCTGTGTACTGATAATTCATATGCATGCAAGAGTAACTGGTTGGAGAAAAGTCCATATTTGCCATTTAATTTTAAAATACATGTAACAAAACAGTCTAAGGGCATTTTGCGGGATTGTATTAATTATCGTTTGGGACCATTAAATTTGGAAAAAACAAAATTGAACACAAATACTCAAAAGGTTGAGGCAGCCAACAGGGTTTTAAGGCGTTCATTGCCAAGAAATATAACATGGACTAGAAATTTTCCTGGTAGAGCACACAGTGCAGTGCACTCTTTAAATAATGGGCCTGGGGAATCAATACTAAAATTATGCAATGCAGTTGGCTGTAGAATTTCATTTGGAACTAGGGTTGCTAAAAATCTAGCTCAGGAGCAGAACATTTTTACGCGATATAAAGGTTACAAAAAATCACAAGCATTTAAAAAAAGGAGATGTGAGAAAAGAACTTATCTGTATAAATTGTATGAAGAATTTCAAGAGAGGAAAAATTACAAGAAAGGGTTATTGTTGTCAAATGTTAAAAAGAAAAGGGGAAAAGAAGACCATATATATAATAAATTACCAAAGATCACTTAATCCAGCATTTCTTATATGACACAAACCGGTCTATGACAACCGGAACACCTTCCCTGAGCCTTACAATGTTCTCTATCCTGGTTTATGGCATGCTGCTCTAGAACTAAATGTTTACTATTTATACATGATTTATTATGACATATATGTGAAATATGCAATAGGTGACCACAGTCATCCATACGTGGTATATTGTGTTTAAATAAATTATTTTGCTGTATGTATGACAGCCTATGAGCAGACTCCACTGATACTGAGCCATCTGGCCATACAACTTTCTGTCTGCCATAGCCGTCTTTATCAAATGCCCCCCTCCAAAGCCAGCATGTGTCTTCATCTGAAGATTTTATACATTTTCTATGTAAAAGTCTGTCAATATTAGACCAAAACTTCTCAATATCCATTGTTTAACCAAATGACACTATGACATTATAGAAATGGTGGCTATATATACTCGTTACTATGGATACACTGTGAAGCTGGTATTACCTTTAGGTATCACGGTACCAATTGTTTTTCCATAGACCTCAATGCTAATATTTGGAGTGATAACTATATTTTCTATCCTAATTTAGCGTGCATCTCACACACTGTTATAGAGAACAATGTTAGATTGTCAATTTGACGATGACAAAACCAGGTACTCCATTGCATTTAAGAGAGATAACTCTGCTGGAACTAGACAGGGGTATGAGTTATCTAGTCACAACATACTTATTTTCAGTCATGTCTATGACATTTTCAAAAAATCATAAAAAATACAAAATATGATCTATATAGGAATTAACATAAATTCACATGTTGCCAAGAGACTAAACTATTTTTTAAGCCTAACAGAAAGTACAACTCTTACATAATCCACCAATCATAGCTTGTCTTGTCCTTTAGTACTGCCTGCAATGGACCCTACACTTTAAGCTCCACCCATCTGGACTTGCGCAATTGGTACCGTTATACCTATAGCAAACCTTGATTTTTCCAATAATCTGTGAAATAGCTTGGGACTATATAAGTAACAAATGTACCTAGTCTCGCTTGTCAAAAACAATTTTATGAGGTACTAAGCTATGTTTTATATGATTGTGTATAGAAATGTTATTCAGCTGTTTTAACTCTTGCTTTCATATCTTTGCTCCACTATCAAACTCATCTTTTGAAATAAAATGAATTCTTTTAACTATGAGTTGTGTTTTATTCATATTAGCACTTATCATACTTCACTTTGGTGATATGGGATAAATCACATTATGTCATATTATGTAATAGTAAGGTCAAAGGTCAATGCACTAGTTAGCATGTACCAGTTTTACTCTTAAAGAGACATTTTGATATAAAGTAAAGGACTTATATTTGTTTCACAAACACAGAAAGTAACAGCAGGGACAGGTGGACATGACCTAATCTTTAAAAACAGTCTAGGCTATCAACAACTTTCACTGCCTCTAAATGAATGAGGTCACTAACCCCAGTCCTTTCACACAGTTCAGCCTCCCAAATCCCTTCTGTAACATAAACAACAAACTTTCCTCCCTTAAATAGCAACTAATATTCATGTAATGAACCATTCTGTGATCACACCTTGTATAATACAACTTATAAGCACTTTTGGTTTAGAATTTTGAATACTTTGGGGAATAAAGAACAGAAAATGCCAAGAAAAAGTAATAAGTCTAGCACTTCCAAGGGAGTTAAAAACAGGAGGAGAGTCTGTTTCCAAAAGGGATGTGTACCTTTCAATAAAGGAATCAGATTTGAAAACAGCAATGTACAGAAATCAGAGAATAGAAAGTTTATTAGACTCACACGGGATCAGTATGTGGAGGCTATGCCGACAAATAAGAGTGACAATGCATTGGCACCAGTACTGCTGCGGCCCTTAGTTTCATCAAAACTGCAGGTGGAACAGTCTGCATATCCATCTGAAATAAAAGGGTAAATAATTTGATGCATACAGACACATGCAATTGGTACTGGTTCCACACAATAAGTTAATATTAATTGGCTTTGATTAAACCAGTGAAAGAATAATTGTTTATAAAAAGACAACACACAAACAGTAAGCTTTGCTCTGACAAATTATGAAAGCAATTCTACAGTAATTTGCATAATTATCCAGTGATTTAGTTAATATTGTATTATTAATCTTCTCATTATTGACAGAACAAGTACTGAAAATGTCACTTTTTATTTCTTGAAAAGATTTGTTCCATGAAGGGAGATAACTTAGTGAGATACCTACACATGTGTAATAATTTTCTTTCCATGTCTTAATTCTCCATATAATAAAACTCAGTTCACTTAAATGTGATTTAAATTATATGCATTACATCAAAGAAAAAAAACAACAATATCAGAATGTGAGTGCTTACATAATCAGAGATCTATACATATATAAGTATTGTAGAGTGCCTGACAGTAGTTATTTTATTATTTGGCAGAGATGAGGAGTCCTCTACCAATCGAAAAATAAATGTCCACCAGAATGAATTAATGTGGAATGCTGTATTCCGAGAACATACAAAAGTATCCCCAACGTGTTTGGGTTTTCTGAAATGGGACCAGCACTCTGAGGAGCAATGGGGCCTTGGTTGGAGGGAACGGGCAATTTGTAACAAATGTAGTTACAAATCAAAGATGTTTAATCTATTTCAAGAAATTGAAAATAAAAGTTCTGGACGCAAAGCAGCCAATATAAACAGAGGGCTACAAGTTGGGTTGACACAAGTGTCAATGGGAAATGCTGGCCTAAGGAAATTACTCTTGTCTGCCAGCATCCCTGCCCCTTCCACAAAGGGGATGCAAAAGGTTTCAAACAAAATTTGTAAAGAAATCATAAAAGAAAATATTTTGGATATGAGATGTCGGAGACAAAAGCTAAGAGAAATTAATATTGCAAGGGGAAATCCACCTGATATCATTGATGTACAAGGAGATGGTTCATATAAGAATCCTTTGTATTCTGGTGTTGGAAAAACTCCATTTCAGCCAGCAACACAAGTCTGCTACATACAGGCTGAAAATGTTACATCAAAGAATGACATTATTGCCCTAACAACTAAAAATAAATAGTGTTCTCATCGCATACAACACCAATCAGATGAATTTAATATGACAAACAAAACCTGTGATTGTATTGCAAATATCAGTATGGAAACTAATATTGGTGATGAGGAAACTTGGGCCTCAGAATGTCTTCTTAACCTAAAAGAAGACAATTTTGAAGTGCGAAACATAACAACTGATCCAGATACAAGCAGCTATAGGGCTGCAGTCAACCTATACAGTCAGGGGATCACTCAGACTATCCCTAAAAACTTTATCGACACCAGACATTTCTCTGAAAACCACAGGAAATATATAAAAAGGTGCCCAAATTTGGTTCACATGATGCCAGGACTGACCAAAGCTGCTAGACAGAAAATGTGTGACAGGCTTGCCATTGATTTGAGTCAGAGGTGTCAGGTGGAGTTTGAAAATGTGTTTAATAAACTTAACGGGGATGCTGACAGAGTCAAGGGTTGCCTATCATACAGTGTCGATGCTATTGTACAGTGTTACCAGGGAGATCATAGTCTGTGTACTGATAATTCATATGCATGCAAGAGTAACTGGTTGGAGAAAAGTCCATATTTGCCATTTAATTTTAAAATACATGTAACAAAACAGTCTAAGGGCATTTTGCGGGATTGTATTAATTATCGTTTGGGACCATTAAATTTGGAAAAAACAAAATTGAACACAAATACTCAAAAGGTTGAGGCAGCCAACAGGGTTTTAAGGCGTTCATTGCCAAGAAATATAACATGGACTAGAAATTTTCCTGGTAGAGCACACAGTGCAGTGCACTCTTTAAATAATGGGCCTGGGGAATCAATACTAAAATTATGCAATGCAGTTGGCTGTAGAATTTCATTTGGAACTAGGGTTGCTAAAAATCTAGCTCAGGAGCAGAACATTTTTACGCGATATAAAGGTTACAAAAAATCACAAGCATTTAAAAAAAGGAGATGTGAGAAAAGAACTTATCTGTATAAATTGTATGAAGAATTTCAAGAGAGGAAAAATTACAAGAAAGGGTTATTGTTGTCAAATGTTAAAAAGAAAAGGGGAAAAGAAGACCATATATATAATAAATTACCAAAGATCACTTAATCCAGCATTTCTTATATGACACAAACCGGTCTATGACAACCGGAACACCTTCCCTGAGCCTTACAATGTTCTCTATCCTGGTTTATGGCATGCTGCTCTAGAACTAAATGTTTACTATTTATACATGATTTATTATGACATATATGTGAAATATGCAATAGGTGACCACAGTCATCCATACGTGGTATATTGTGTTTAAATAAATTATTTTGCTGTATGTATGACAGCCTATGAGCAGACTCCACTGATACTGAGCCATCTGGCCATACAACTTTCTGTCTGCCATAGCCGTCTTTATCAAATGCCCCCCTCCAAAGCCAGCATGTGTCTTCATCTGAAGATTTTATACATTTTCTATGTAAAAGTCTGTCAATATTAGACCAAAACTTCTCAATATCCATTGTTTAACCAAATGACACTATGACATTATAGAAATGGTGGCTATATATACTCGTTACTATGGATACACTGTGAAGCTGGTATTACCTTTAGGTATCACGGTACCAATTGTTTTTCCATAGACCTCAATGCTAATATTTGGAGTGATAACTATATTTTCTATCCTAATTTAGCGTGCATCTCACACACTGTTATAGAGAACAATGTTAGATTGTCAATTTGACGATGACAAAACCAGGTACTCCATTGCATTTAAGAGAGATAACTCTGCTGGAACTAGACAGGGGTATGAGTTATCTAGTCACAACATACTTATTTTCAGTCATGTCTATGACATTTTCAAAAAATCATAAAAAATACAAAATATGATCTATATAGGAATTAACATAAATTCACATGTTGCCAAGAGACTAAACTATTTTTTAAGCCTAACAGAAAGTACAACTCTTACATAATCCACCAATCATAGCTTGTCTTGTCCTTTAGTACTGCCTGCAATGGACCCTACACTTTAAGCTCCACCCATCTGGACTTGCGCAATTGGTACCGTTATACCTATAGCAAACCTTGATTTTTCCAATAATCTGTGAAATAGCTTGGGACTATATAAGTAACAAATGTACCTAGTCTCGCTTGTCAAAAACAATTTTATGAGGTACTAAGCTATGTTTTATATGATTGTGTATAGAAATGTTATTCAGCTGTTTTAACTCTTGCTTTCATATCTTTGCTCCACTATCAAACTCATCTTTTGAAATAAAATGAATTCTTTTAACTATGAGTTGTGTTTTATTCATATTAGCACTTATCATACTTCACTTTGGTGATATGGGATAAATCACATTATGTCATATTATGTAATAGTAAGGTCAAAGGTCAATGCACTAGTTAGCATGTACCAGTTTTACTCTTAAAGAGACATTTTGATATAAAGTAAAGGACTTATATTTGTTTCACAAACACAGAAAGTAACAGCAGGGACAGGTGGACATGACCTAATCTTTAAAAACAGTCTAGGCTATCAACAACTTTCACTGCCTCTAAATGAATGAGGTCACTAACCCCAGTCCTTTCACACAGTTCAGCCTCCCAAATCCCTTCTGTAACATAAACAACAAACTTTCCTCCCTTAAATAGCAACTAATATTCATGTAATGAACCATTCTGTGATCACACCTTGTATAATACAACTTATAAGCACTTTTGGTTTAGAATTTTGAATACTTTGGGGAATAAAGAACAGAAAATGCCAAGAAAAAGTAATAAGTCTAGCACTTCCAAGGGAGTTAAAAACAGGAGGAGAGTCTGTTTCCAAAAGGGATGTGTACCTTTCAATAAAGGAATCAGATTTGAAAACAGCAATGTACAGAAATCAGAGAATAGAAAGTTTATTAGACTCACACGGGATCAGTATGTGGAGGCTATGCCGACAAATAAGAGTGACAATGCATTGGCACCAGTACTGCTGCGGCCCTTAGTTTCATCAAAACTGCAGGTGGAACAGTCTGCATATCCATCTGAAATAAAAGGGTAAATAATTTAATGCATACAGACACATGCAATTGGTACTGGTTCCACACAATAAGTTAATATTAATTGGCTTTGATTAAACCAGTGAAAGAATAATTGTTTATAAAAAGACAACACACAAACAGTAAGCTTTGCTCTGACAAATTATGAAAGCAATTCTACAGTAATTTGCATAATTATCCAGTGATTTAGTTAATATTGTATTATTAATCTTCTCATTATTGACAGAACAAGTACTGAAAATGTCACTTTTTATTTCTTGAAAAGATTTGTTCCATGAAGGGAGATAACTTAGTGAGATACCTACACATGTGTAATAATTTTCTTTCCATGTCTTAATTCTCCATATAATAAAACTCAGTTCACTTAAATGTGATTTAAATTATATGCATTACATCAAAGAAAAAAAACAACAATATCAGAATGTGAGTGCTTACATAATCAGAGATCTATACATATATAAGTATTGTAGAGTGCCTGACAGTAGTTATTTTATTATTTGGCAGAGATGAGGAGTCCTCTACCAATCGAAAAATAAATGTCCACCAGAATGAATTAATGTGGAATGCTGTATTCCGAGAACATACAAAAGTATCCCCAACGTGTTTGGGTTTTCTGAAATGGGACCAGCACTCTGAGGAGCAATGGGGCCTTGGTTGGAGGGAACGGGCAATTTGTAACAAATGTAGTTACAAATCAAAGATGTTTAATCTATTTCAAGAAATTGAAAATAAAAGTTCTGGACGCAAAGCAGCCAATATAAACAGAGGGCTACAAGTTGGGTTGACACAAGTGTCAATGGGAAATGCTGGCCTAAGGAAATTACTCTTGTCTGCCAGCATCCCTGCCCCTTCCACAAAGGGGATGCAAAAGGTTTCAAACAAAATTTGTAAAGAAATCATAAAAGAAAATATTTTGGATATGAGATGTCGGAGACAAAAGCTAAGAGAAATTAATATTGCAAGGGGAAATCCACCTGATATCATTGATGTACAAGGAGATGGTTCATATAAGAATCCTTTGTATTCTGGTGTTGGAAAAACTCCATTTCAGCCAGCAACACAAGTCTGCTACATACAGGCTGAAAATGTTACATCAAAGAATGACATTATTGCCCTAACAACTAAAAATAAATAGTGTTCTCATCGCATACAACACCAATCAGATGAATTTAATATGACAAACAAAACCTGTGATTGTATTGCAAATATCAGTATGGAAACTAATATTGGTGATGAGGAAACTTGGGCCTCAGAATGTCTTCTTAACCTAAAAGAAGACAATTTTGAAGTGCGAAACATAACAACTGATCCAGATACAAGCAGCTATAGGGCTGCAGTCAACCTATACAGTCAGGGGATCACTCAGACTATCCCTAAAAACTTTATCGACACCAGACATTTCTCTGAAAACCACAGGAAATATATAAAAAGGTGCCCAAATTTGGTTCACATGATGCCAGGACTGACCAAAGCTGCTAGACAGAAAATGTGTGACAGGCTTGCCATTGATTTGAGTCAGAGGTGTCAGGTGGAGTTTGAAAATGTGTTTAATAAACTTAACGGGGATGCTGACAGAGTCAAGGGTTGCCTATCATACAGTGTCGATGCTATTGTACAGTGTTACCAGGGAGATCATAGTCTGTGTACTGATAATTCATATGCATGCAAGAGTAACTGGTTGGAGAAAAGTCCATATTTGCCATTTAATTTTAAAATACATGTAACAAAACAGTCTAAGGGCATTTTGCGGGATTGTATTAATTATCGTTTGGGACCATTAAATTTGGAAAAAACAAAATTGAACACAAATACTCAAAAGGTTGAGGCAGCCAACAGGGTTTTAAGGCGTTCATTGCCAAGAAATATAACATGGACTAGAAATTTTCCTGGTAGAGCACACAGTGCAGTGCACTCTTTAAATAATGGGCCTGGGGAATCAATACTAAAATTATGCAATGCAGTTGGCTGTAGAATTTCATTTGGAACTAGGGTTGCTAAAAATCTAGCTCAGGAGCAGAACATTTTTACGCGATATAAAGGTTACAAAAAATCACAAGCATTTAAAAAAAGGAGATGTGAGAAAAGAACTTATCTGTATAAATTGTATGAAGAATTTCAAGAGAGGAAAAATTACAAGAAAGGGTTATTGTTGTCAAATGTTAAAAAGAAAAGGGGAAAAGAAGACCATATATATAATAAATTACAAAAGATCACTTAATCCAGCATTTCTTATATGACACAAACCGGTCTATGACAACCGGAACACCTTCCCTGAGCCTTACAATGTTCTCTATCCTGGTTTATGGCATGCTGCTCTAGAACTAAATGTTTACTATTTATACATGATTTATTATGACATATATGTGAAATATGCAATAGGTGACCACAGTCATCCATACGTGGTATATTGTGTTTAAATAAATTATTTTGCTGTATGTATGACAGCCTATGAGCAGACTCCACTGATACTGAGCCATCTGGCCATACAACTTTCTGTCTGCCATAGCCGTCTTTATCAAATGCCCCCCTCCAAAGCCAGCATGTGTCTTCATCTGAAGATTTTATACATTTTCTATGTAAAAGTCTGTCAATATTAGACCAAAACTTCTCAATATCCATTGTTTAACCAAATGACACTATGACATTATAGAAATGGTGGCTATATATACTCGTTACTATGGATACACTGTGAAGCTGGTATTACCTTTAGGTATCACGGTACCAATTGTTTTTCCATAGACCTCAATGCTAATATTTGGAGTGATAACTATATTTTCTATCCTAATTTAGCGTGCATCTCACACACTGTTATAGAGAACAATGTTAGATTGTCAATTTGACGATGACAAAACCAGGTACTCCATTGCATTTAAGAGAGATAACTCTGCTGGAACTAGACAGGGGTATGAGTTATCTAGTCACAACATACTTATTTTCAGTCATGTCTATGACATTTTCAAAAAATCATAAAAAATACAAAATATGATCTATATAGGAATTAACATAAATTCACATGTTGCCAAGAGACTAAACTATTTTTTAAGCCTAACAGAAAGTACAACTCTTACATAATCCACCAATCATAGCTTGTCTTGTCCTTTAGTACTGCCTGCAATGGACCCTACACTTTAAGCTCCACCCATCTGGACTTGCGCAATTGGTACCGTTATACCTATAGCAAACCTTGATTTTTCCAATAATCTGTGAAATAGCTTGGGACTATATAAGTAACAAATGTACCTAGTCTCGCTTGTCAAAAACAATTTTATGAGGTACTAAGCTATGTTTTATATGATTGTGTATAGAAATGTTATTCAGCTGTTTTAACTCTTGCTTTCATATCTTTGCTCCACTATCAAACTCATCTTTTGAAATAAAATGAATTCTTTTAACTATGAGTTGTGTTTTATTCATATTAGCACTTATCATACTTCACTTTGGTGATATGGGATAAATCACATTATGTCATATTATGTAATAGTAAGGTCAAAGGTCAATGCACTAGTTAGCATGTACCAGTTTTACTCTTAAAGAGACATTTTGATATAAAGTAAAGGACTTATATTTGTTTCACAAACACAGAAAGTAACAGCAGGGACAGGTGGACATGACCTAATCTTTAAAAACAGTCTAGGCTATCAACAACTTTCACTGCCTCTAAATGAATGAGGTCACTAACCCCAGTCCTTTCACACAGTTCAGCCTCCCAAATCCCTTCTGTAACATAAACAACAAACTTTCCTCCCTTAAATAGCAACTAATATTCATGTAATGAACCATTCTGTGATCACACCTTGTATAATACAACTTATAAGCACTTTTGGTTTAGAATTTTGAATACTTTTGGGAATAAAGAACAGAAAATGCCAAGAAAAAGTAATAAGTCTAGCACTTCCAAGGGAGTTAAAAACAGGAGGAGAGTCTGTTTCCAAAAGGGATGTGTACCTTTCAATAAAGGAATCAGATTTGAAAACAGCAATGTACAGAAATCAGAGAATAGAAAGTTTATTAGACTCACACGGGATCAGTATGTGGAGGCTATGCCGACAAATAAGAGTGACAATGCATTGGCACCAGTACTGCTGCGGCCCTTAGTTTCATCAAAACTGCAGGTGGAACAGTCTGCATATCCATCTGAAATAAAAGGGTAAATAATTTAATGCATACAGACACATGCAATTGGTACTGGTTCCACACAATAAGTTAATATTAATTGGCTTTGATTAAACCAGTGAAAGAATAATTGTTTATAAAAAGACAACACACAAACAGTAAGCTTTGCTCTGACAAATTATGAAAGCAATTCTACAGTAATTTGCATAATTATCCAGTGATTTAGTTAATATTGTATTATTAATCTTCTCATTATTGACAGAACAAGTACTGAAAATGTCACTTTTTATTTCTTGAAAAGATTTGTTCCATGAAGGGAGATAACTTAGTGAGATACCTACACATGTGTAATAATTTTCTTTCCATGTCTTAATTCTCCATATAATAAAACTCAGTTCACTTAAATGTGATTTAAATTATATGCATTACATCAAAGAAAAAAAACAACAATATCAGAATGTGAGTGCTTACATAATCAGAGATCTATACATATATAAGTATTGTAGAGTGCCTGACAGTAGTTATTTTATTATTTGGCAGAGATGAGGAGTCCTCTACCAATCGAAAAATAAATGTCCACCAGAATGAATTAATGTGGAATGCTGTATTCCGAGAACATACAAAAGTATCCCCAACGTGTTTGGGTTTTCTGAAATGGGACCAGCACTCTGAGGAGCAATGGGGCCTTGGTTGGAGGGAACGGGCAATTTGTAACAAATGTAGTTACAAATCAAAGATGTTTAATCTATTTCAAGAAATTGAAAATAAAAGTTCTGGACGCAAAGCAGCCAATATAAACAGAGGGCTACAAGTTGGGTTGACACAAGTGTCAATGGGAAATGCTGGCCTAAGGAAATTACTCTTGTCTGCCAGCATCCCTGCCCCTTCCACAAAGGGGATGCAAAAGGTTTCAAACAAAATTTGTAAAGAAATCATAAAAGAAAATATTTTGGATATGAGATGTCGGAGACAAAAGCTAAGAGAAATTAATATTGCAAGGGGAAATCCACCTGATATCATTGATGTACAAGGAGATGGTTCATATAAGAATCCTTTGTATTCTGGTGTTGGAAAAACTCCATTTCAGCCAGCAACACAAGTCTGCTACATACAGGCTGAAAATGTTACATCAAAGAATGACATTATTGCCCTAACAACTAAAAATAAATAGTGTTCTCATCGCATACAACACCAATCAGATGAATTTAATATGACAAACAAAACCTGTGATTGTATTGCAAATATCAGTATGGAAACTAATATTGGTGATGAGGAAACTTGGGCCTCAGAATGTCTTCTTAACCTAAAAGAAGACAATTTTGAAGTGCGAAACATAACAACTGATCCAGATACAAGCAGCTATAGGGCTGCAGTCAACCTATACAGTCAGGGGATCACTCAGACTATCTCTAAAAACTTTATCGACACCAGACATTTCTCTGAAAACCACAGGAAATATATAAAAAGGTGCCCAAATTTGGTTCACATGATGCCAGGACTGACCAAAGCTGCAAGACAGAAAATGTGTGACAGGCTTGCCATTGATTTGAGTCAGAGGTGTCAGGTGGAGTTTGAAAATGTGTTTAATAAACTTAACGGGGATGCTGACAGAGTCAAGGGTTGCCTATCATACAGTGTCGATGCTATTGTACAGTGTTACCAGGGAGATCATAGTCTGTGTACTGATAATTCATATGCATGCAAGAGTAACTGGTTGGAGAAAAGTCCATATTTGCCATTTAATTTTAAAATACATGTAACAAAACAGTCTAAGGGCATTTTGCGGGATTGTATTAATTATCGTTTGGGACCATTAAATTTGGAAAAAACAAAATTGAACACAAATACTCAAAAGGTTGAGGCAGCCAACAGGGTTTTAAGGCGTTCATTGCCAAGAAATATAACATGGACTAGAAATTTTCCTGGTAGAGCACACAGTGCAGTGCACTCTTTAAATAATGGGCCTGGGGAATCAATACTAAAATTATGCAATGCAGTTGGCTGTAGAATTTCATTTGGAACTAGGGTTGCTAAAAATCTAGCTCAGGAGCAGAACATTTTTACGCGATATAAAGGTTACAAAAAATCACAAGCATTTAAAAAAAGGAGATGTGAGAAAAGAACTTATCTGTATAAATTGTATGAAGAATTTCAAGAGAGGAAAAATTACAAGAAAGGGTTATTGTTGTCAAATGTTAAAAAGAAAAGGGGAAAAGAAGACCATATATATAATAAATTACCAAAGATCACTTAATCCAGCATTTCTTATATGACACAAACCGGTCTATGACAACCGGAACACCTTCCCTGAGCCTTACAATGTTCTCTATCCTGGTTTATGGCATGCTGCTCTAGAACTAAATGTTTACTATTTATACATGATTTATTATGACATATATGTGAAATATGCAATAGGTGACCACAGTCATCCATACGTGGTATATTGTGTTTAAATAAATTATTTTGCTGTATGTATGACAGCCTATGAGCAGACTCCACTGATACTGAGCCATCTGGCCATACAACTTTCTGTCTGCCATAGCCGTCTTTATCAAATGCCCCCTCCAAAGCCAGCATGTGTCTTCATCTGAAGATTTTATACATTTTCTATGTAAAAGTCTGTCAATATTAGACCAAAACTTCTCAATATCCATTGTTTAACCAAATGACACTATGACATTATAGAAATGGTGGCTATATATACTCGTTACTATGGATACACTGTGAAGCTGGTATTACCTTTAGGTATCACGGTACCAATTGTTTTTCCATAGACCTCAATGCTAATATTTGGAGTGATAACTATATTTTCTATCCTAATTTAGCGTGCATCTCACACACTGTTATAGAGAACAATGTTAGATTGTCAATTTGACGATGACAAAACCAGGTACTCCATTGCATTTAAGAGAGATAACTCTGCTGGAACTAGACAGGGGTATGAGTTATCTAGTCACAACATACTTATTTTCAGTCATGTCTATGACATTTTCAAAAAATCATAAAAAATACAAAATATGATCTATATAGGAATTAACATAAATTCACATGTTGCCAAGAGACTAAACTATTTTTTAAGCCTAACAGAAAGTACAACTCTTACATAATCCACCAATCATAGCTTGTCTTGTCCTTTAGTACTGCCTGCAATGGACCCTACACTTTAAGCTCCACCCATCTGGACTTGCGCAATTGGTACCGTTATACCTGATGGACCTCCGCTATTAAACATAAGGGAGGTAAATGGTGTATATTTATAATCTAGTAATTTCCCTTGCTAAACGTGTTTCATCCCCTTGTTCAACTCTTGTTAGATTTTCTCTTATGTCCACATTAGCACCTTGTCGTACCTTCCACAAATATTATACAAATTTCTCTCAGATGTATGGAATATATATTCAGCATATATCCAGTCAAACAAAATCTGTATAAATGTGATAAATGTTAATACATAAGTTTATAATTAGCAAAATGTTAATAACATATGCATATGCATAGTGGTTCTGTTATATTTTATTGATACTGGATATAATTAATGATAACTAATCTCGCTATGTTTTAAATTTTCGTAGAATCCTTATGAATACAATTTAAATTTAATCAACCTAAAATTCATTAAATATATATGTCTTGTTTAGAAGAACATCTATATACATTGTTGGCTCAGATGCAATGATAAAATAAAGGCAGAAGTATCATAAATACAATGATATCCACGACAGTGTTTTTCCACAAGAAGTTACTTATCCTATGTTAAGATACCTGCAATTAGTTTAGCCGTTGTTATAATAATAGTGAATTAATTTTGCTAATGAGAAGAAAGTCGTATTACACTAAAAAAGTATATATGTATACTACATCATTACTAATTATATCGTTGTAAAGCAACTGCGATACTACTAGTCTAGTGTATCGTGCATAAAGCCACATTTCCCAAGGTCGAATATTGAGAAAAAGTTAATTAAAATCATGAATCAATTAAAAAAAAACGTGTGAAACTGAGATATAAACAAAATTGTCAAAAATGAGTTTGCACAAGATGATTCGTCTCTTCAACATTTAGGATAGACGGCAATGGTTCTGTTGGTTACTCCACGATGAACGACACACAAGGAGCGCATTTTATGAATATACGAGAGCAAGTAGATATTTAATATAAAATGTATATTCGAATATATCAGCCAAGATTTTCCGACCTGAACTGATCGTTACAAATTCGACCCCGTTAAGGATCACGGCGACAAAACCAAAATGTCGCCAACGTGAATACATACCCCAAACTAAGCTTGTTTACTGGAACAGACAAACCATATTGCAATATTCGGGTATCTGTTGTTTTGTATGCACTGTACAATTTCAACTAGCTGATATTAATGCACTTGTCTCATTACGATAGATAAATGCACATCCATATTACACTGAGTAGCCCAACGTGTCATGAACACTTTATTAACAAGACACGTGGAGAATAACTTACAGAATCACGAATAAAAATATCACACTTGGTAAAGTCTCTTAGCTAAATTAAATAACGTAGCGGTGTTGGATAAAACAGTTTAGTTTCTGATCGTGGACAAAAAACCACGAAATTTTGTATCATTCCGACAGATATTGTAGTAAGAGCGTCCCAATTCTGATTATAGACTTTAATGCACAATGACAAATATGTCTACATCAAGATGATAAATATTGAGTTCTTCTTATATATATATATATATATATATATATATATATATATATATATATATATATATATATATATATTCTATTTTTTCACGTTGTGAAGTTCCAGTCTTGATGGGATCTCTAAATTGTTGTTCACGTCAATAGTAATAATTTCAAATCTGTGTAAAAAAATATCATCTTCCTCCAAAACTCTAAAACAAAATTTCTTTCTCAATTTCTTTTTCAATTTTAGTTTGGTAAGCAGCCGAATGTAATATGTATTCATTAAGAAAAAAATATATGTAATATATGGTAATTGTTAATGATTATGTTATAAGTAGGATATAATCTTTAGAAAAGAGATACAATGCTCATAGCACGTTTAAGTAACCTGACGACTTGACATTGAATGCAAAACAATGTTTGTTTTCTCCAAATATCGTCAGGTATTATTGGCTCAGAAGTACCAATATAATATAAAAATATTGCATATGGCTCCGGGAGATGCATAAAAACCATTGCTACGTATCAACTAAATAATAGTAATAATACTAATAATAATAATACCAACAACACATATATCATAATAATAATGAGCTTATACTTGTTTTCCCCGCTCGCTTTTACTTTATTTAATTATCTTAATTTTGCAAACGTTTCGACATATTTTATTTCTGAATGTATGGTAACTTATACTTATGTATGCCTATATATATATATATATATATATATATATATATATATATATATATATATATATATATATATATATATATATTGTTACGGCTATTGGATTTAAATTATTTTTTTTAAATGTTAAATCCATATTTGTCATTTTGCCTGTAAGATTCATTAATTGAGAGATTTTTTTCTAGAAAGTTCAGGCTGACTATTCTTTAAATGTAAACAAGTTTTTGACCTTGGCCTGGTTACTTTGTTATCTGACCTTGCTTCAGATTGATAAACAGGCCTCTAAACTATTGGTTAATTTCAAGGACAAATTTTTATTTTTAGTTCTTGGGGGTGGGAAGTGAATGATTTCCTTCTAGATCATTCTTTTAATACGTGACTTTGTGAAGGTAGCTTCTTTCTATGACCTTCCAGAATCACATGATTCCATTTTGTTTACGAGGGAATTATATATATATATATAGCTGTGTCTTGGAAGCTAATTTTTCAGTAGAATCTCTGGGCTTTAAGTTATTAGTTGTGTATTCATGTTTGAGTTGTAATTTTTAAATATCTTGTTCTGGACTTTGTGTCAATTCGTTGGAAAAGAAGAATTATTCTATTTATTTGGAAAAAGAATGTGTTACATAATTTCATATGGATGATATTAAAACAAGAACTGCATCACGTGACATTATCAGCCATTTTGGATTACATCGTCAAGATTCGAACCTGGAACTATTAGAACATTTATTTATCAGGACTTGCAATTCCATTAGTGGATTATTTTGTGAATTCTATATTTGCTGGATTTGATTCTCTAAAACCGTAAGTTTATTTATTTTATGAAAATAATTGTACTTAATAAAAATCATTGTTAAAGTTTTACAAGCTTGTTAGTTTTCACTCTTTCTATATATATATATATATATATATATATATATATATATATATATATATATATATATATATATATATATATATAACCCTAAACATACAAAGCGGTGACACGTTATATAAACCTTTACTGTGGCAGCTTATAAAAGTAAATCATAAAGATAGCATTCAGTTAATGACTATAATATTACAGACATTGTATAAGTGGTTCTTTAATGACGGTTCTAGACCAAATGTAGTAGATCCCTTTTATCGTAGAGGATGTGCGCTTTGATTACTATTAGGAGATCACAAGAGACCTGTGTTCTGGGCCATCTGAACAAGTTGAGGTAAGTGGTTGATTGGATGTATGATACCAATTTGTTAGCTGGACCAATATCAGTAAAATCAAGATGGTCACTTGTGTTGGTGGTGATTATATGGTATGATATTTATTGCTAGCATTGGCAAGTCATAAGGAAACATTGTCAGAACTACAAACATGGGTATAACCATGTCCTTCTGTGTAAAACGAGCTAGATGCGAGCGTCCAATGCACCATCGATCATAACGTTTAGATGCTGGGTTGGCGATCACTAATACGGATCCTAGTAATATTAGATGATTGTGTAGGAAGAAGAGGAGGGATCAGGATGTGCACAAAGATGACAGTGTACCAGTGTAGGATATGTATGTTATGTCCATCACAGGCGTAAGCAGCATCACAATAAACACTATTATATCAATAATAAGCTGAGGAATTTAACCTTACTATGGTACAACAAGATCAACTTTGTGATTGGATTAACCTGGTCACGCTCGCGCACTCCAACTTAGTATGACATTTATCAGCTAGGTATACGTATTCAGGTGTATTTTTTAAATTGACTTGATTACCATAATTAGTTGAGAAATGAAGGCCAGTTTGTGGTAAATGGGTGTCAACAGAATACAATAAGATTATTGCACAGTTGTACCTAGTGTCTTCAACTGTATCAGCACTGATGTAGGAATCCATGGGTTAAATTTGTTAGGGAAACCTAACCGGTTCACGAGATAATTTGGCTGCCTTTCGTTGAAAGGACCATTTTGATCCTAAACATATCCTGGCTGTTTTTTATGGAATTTCTTTTCGCATAAAGAACCATCGTTAGACTCACCTGAGATATATTTAAGCTCATGAAGCCTAGTGGTTAGATGCGTGGAATCGCTGATTTGAAACCCAGTCGAGTCGTACTGAAGACAAAACAAAGATGGCACTAGCAGGTGCTTCGCTAGCCGTTCGGTTTTATGGATTTAGTTAGGACTGGTCGGCTTTGTGTGACTGGGTGGGATATGACGTGTCAGTCACTATCTATTTTGGTCTCCTGAGGACACATCCCGGGTTGTGATTTTGATACTTCGGTGTTTCATATGATTATACTAGTTCTCGATCTCTTGAAAAAAAACATCTGACACTCTGTAGGTAATATTGTATATTCCACATGCTGCTTTTTAGAGCCCTGTTGATTCGCTCCAAGAGAGCAGCTTTGACCCGATTTGCATTTTATGCATCTCTGCGTTATTTATTTTTAAACCAATTCGAGACGGTTTTCTTCTAAAGTTCGCTGCCGAAATCCACCGGCAATTCTTATGGTTTTCAGACACCCAAAACCGCTTTCCAACGTCTCAACTACATAGTTTCCATTTTATTTTTTTAGTAGAATACCCCAAGTGTTATAGCTTTTCACATCGATGACCGTCCTACCTAATATACTTGAAATGATCGTTATGAAAGATGAAATCTTACATATTGACAGTATATATATACGCCGACCAGAGGTCGTCCTCTGTCAAAGCAATGACCTTATGATGTGGAAAACGCTTATGGATGGGATTGGGCAGCTCATCTACGATAGTGTTTAGCGTCTGAGATACGTTATTTTTTGTTGTGAACTCGGTGTACCATTTACACCGATTTCCAGCCAATGTTTAGTCTCTATAATGCTCTGCGACAGGCACAGTATGCTAATTCCCGTGAGTTTCTCAGTTTGAGCTCCTTCCGATACAACGACATTAAACTGATATCGTTCAGCCTTTCCTTTGAAATGATCCCTGTGACAAATATCGAACTTCAGCCAATTTCATCCTGGCCATTATATGACTGCTGACCGATATACCTGTGTCCGGTAACGTCCACCTATCATTTGATATTCGGAATGAGTGTATGAACGTCGATATTAAGGATCTGATTTTCATCATCGAGTTGCAGATTTATACGCAGTTGCTGACAAGATCGCAATGCCAGCAGTAACTTCCCTTATCAGGAAAAGCACTTTACGTCCATGTGGCTTCCAGAGATACGTGTCGCAGGCAACCATGTTGCCATGAAACGTTATTTCATCAGGGCCGTTTTAGTTAATAGAACATCTTATCAGAAGTAAGCAAATTAAATGAATCGAAATACTCCACGTCGCGCTTTTCTTCATCTGTAGACACAATCACTCTTCGAGTTCCAGATCCATCGTACTAATCTTCGAAGTATTTCTGATATTTATAATTAGTTAGTAACATAAACGGTATAATGTAAGCTGCACCTGTCCGAACATGCGAAAACGGCTTTTACGCCAAATGAACATTTGGTTTGTTTTAATTATTATACGCTTAGCCTCATTTTGCGTCTGCTAATGAACTTAAATGTCCTCATGGCGTTTTAGTAATTAGTAATGATCAGCAAACACATCAATTTATGTTTTCTTGTGATTCTATCTGAATTTTGACCTGCACGTATGTCCCAAATATATATACAAGTTATCGGTTGGGAATGCTAATGAAACTATGTGTCAGATTTAACTCACCGCACTGGAAATAAATATACCTATGATTTAAACATGCTGTATAACAAATTGGCCCAGGTTTGCTACCGGAAAGGGGAAGCTGTATGCCATGTGTGATCCTTGGTACCTTTTCAAATTCGTTCAAGAATCTGATCAGAATTTTATTATTATTATTATTATTATTATTATTATTATTATTATTACACAAATCTTGGATGTAACTACTTTTTCTCCCTTTTGTTGTATTGTGCTGCCCTAATTTTTCTTCCTTAATCACTGAAATCTCTGTAACTCTTCTAATTAAACAGGAAATCACTGGGTAACTCCCAGTATAATAGTTTGACTCATTTTTCAGCCAGGTGTAACCTTCACATTACAGGTTAAATCTGCGGAACAAATATTTCGTCTGTGTTCCATAACTTGACAGTTTTACAAGAAGAAAAAAAATATCGGCTTTCGTAGGTTGCTGTATTATGTTTTATAACCTCACGTAGTCGTATCGGTTATCACTAAAATGATAAAGAAAACAATGTGTTGTGAAGTTGTACAGGTGGATGTTATTTCCAACGTCCTCATAGAGGCGATGATAATAACATTTTTTATTTGTGTAGGAATATGAATTTAAGATAAAATACATATTTTATGCAAGTTTAATATATATATATATATATATATATATATATATATATATATATATATATATATCTTCCTTTTCATTAGGATTTAAAATAGATAGATAACTCAGGTGGCTCAAGTAAAATATCCTTAAACAGCAGTAGGATCAGGGGCGCCCTTGAAAATGAATGTTTAAATGATATATCATCCACTTTTGGTGTGAATTAAAAGGTCGTTTAACCGTATAGGTTGGCCTCAGGTTTTACAAGATTGTATCAAAGAGTCGATGAACAATAAGGAGTCTAAAAGTTGGCATCATAACTGAAAGCAAATTGCTCTTTTACCGGACACCAAGCCAATTAATCCAAGGCAAAGAAAGCTTCACGGTTCATGGCTGGGATTTTTTGTAACCTAGATACGTTTTATCGGATCTTCCAATGAACATAATTGTGAGGGTGTACATTATAAATACATAAAAACTCATGTGTGTTGTGACCCTTATTTGCCCTCAATAATGGTGGTATATAATGACAAACTGTCCGTTTTAGTCCTATCGGCTCATCTTCATCGGATGGCCATTAGAGGCATGCTTCATTTGCAGATGCGATTGTAAATGTTGTTGTTCTGTTTGGCCTCGAAAAAGTGGTCTGGTTACATTTCTCTAACACTCCAGTCGGTCGTCGACCTGTTATAGAGTAGTATTTCCAGTACAAGCATAAACCCACGTGGCGTAAATTGGTTTATTCGGCGTTTTTGAAAGTGGAGACAACCAATTTATATTTTTTGCGACTGTGCTTGAAACGTTGTTTTTTTATTAATTTATTTGCATCTGTAACGAAAAGATTGTATACTTTAAATAATCACTATAATTCAGCAGTATTATTAATTGCCTGAAACGGTTGCTTTGGCTCAAACTTATGTGCGATCTTTTATAAGAAAATAGTGGCAGTGAAAGTAGTTAATTGTATCCATTCTAATAACCTGCTAGAGTTAAGTATACTTCGTTACCTATCAAAGACATACTCATATTTGCTTATGGAAGTAGACTGAAATGACTGAATCGTGCGCTGTTCAACGCATGCCTAGCAAACATGTCTACTCTATATGACAACAGAAAAGAAGAAGAATGTGACAAATGACATTGACTGATTTAACAGATTTACTGTATAAATGTCAAGAATTTCAGGTTTCCAAACAGTTTTATAATATAATATTTCTACAAAATTATTTGTGACCATTGTCATAAGCACATTTAAGAAGTAACTTCTTGAATATTTCAAGGAAAATCTTGACCTATGATCTGATTGAATAGATTTAAGAATGCAATATTCTTTCAAAGGTGTAACATGGCTTTACTATTGTTTTAGTGTTACCTTCCGCCAATGAATTATGTTTCTTCTAATTGGCTCTTCCTATCACTTGACAAGTTTCACGAGATCTACATTACCTATATGCATCACTGTTAATTTTCGGCCAATGCAAAATCTATTATATAAAAAATCTACGACACAATAAAAGCACCCAATGCGTACATTGTTTCAGCCTACAAGCTTGGCATTGTTGATATTGTTAAATGTTTCAACTTTCAATAACGTATACGTTTTGTCGCTACCAAGCCTTAACAATATTGTTGGCATATTTTATCTGTTGCGCATGTGCTCAAGTTTTAAAACTAAAATATTCTGTTTGTATGGACCTTTCAGTTTCTCTGTGTAGATGAGATGTATATGTTATTCATTCCCAAACTTATGTTAGAGTTTGATCTTATATATTATTGTGTTGTCTGTTACTGAATTATTACTAAAAACCATTTGTATCAAATGTAGAATTAATTACGATTGATAGAGAGTGCCTGATAATTCATTTTCCATGAAGGTTATTAGCAAAACTAAAAAAGAAAGTCTTTGACAAATTACATTGGACGTGTATCTGGAGAATTATAAATGTTAAAAGCTTTATTTATAGGAACATTAAAGCAAAGCTGAATTTATTCGTTGTTGAAGGTTGCTCCATATTGGTTTAGATAATGGAACATTCTTTCATGGTGCTGAATTAAATGCAAATATTTGTCTTTGAATCCATTTAACAGTAAATTCAAATGTTTGTGTCTGTTCTTTTCTATTAAGGAAAATGGTGTTTTTTATGGCATCGAAAGCCAGCCAAGAGGATATATAGATATGTTCAAAGCAAATAATGGTAAAGTATGAGTGACTTTCACCAACTTTGTGTAGAAACAAGACCTAGTGGCCGTAGATGAAACAAGTGAATCTCATCCAAAGGCAATATCTGCCATAGCCGTAATCTCAGAAAATGTAGATAAACAGTCAGAAACGGCAGTTTGTGTTTCTCAGGTAAATTAAGTCTGTCCCTACTTAAATATAATAATGCCGAGTCCACAGAAAGCGAACATGTTATTATTTACAAAAAAACCTTCCTATAAATTGATAGAATGTTTCCTTGTATTTACTAAGTCTTTCTTTAATTGACATCCCAGCCATTCAGAACACATTAAAATGTTTGCTGACAAAAAAGTCTTTAATTGTCAAATACTTCCAGAAGGAATTAAAAAAAAACATTTGGAAAAGAAATAAAATTAAAACAGCCCAAAAAAGCTTAATTACAGAAGAACAAAACATTACAGTGGCTACAACCTGAATATATCACAAAAGTGAATTTAATTTCTAGGATTTTATTCCTTCTCATACATGCATCGCTTATTTTAGATTCATTTTACATGTGACTACAATATATGTATGATGATGTAGTTGTGTCATATTAGCCAACAACAAATAAAGTGCTTCCAAATCGTGCTGATGCTTTAGATGAAACAAAAGTCTCATACCGAGGAAATAAGAAGAAAAACAAAAAATATAACAAATTGGACAGCTTTCACTGATGAATTGATTCAGGTTGGCACAGCAGTATTGTTTACACCACCGCGCGCTGTCAGTGCTGATCAGGATGCTAGTTTGTGTCTGATTATTGTCATATAATGACTGCTGCCTTCATGTAATGTTCATAAAAATGCATTCTTTTGTACACTTTCATTTTTCAAATAAGTATTTTCTTTTAACAGGCAGACAGCACAAGCGTAAATTGAAGTATGTGGGTGCGAGTCTGCGCCAGTTACAATGATCATTAGTTATATCTGGCCTTCTTCACCTAAGAATCTCATTTTAGTTTCATCTCGCTCACGAATATCGTTAGTAAAGTGAACGAAAGCATCATACTCAACAGGCTCCGTTTGCTGGCGCGCCTTGTGTACCCGGAATCGTAGTACGGCTTCAGAGCAGGCAGGTAGACGACTAACATGATCTTCGCACTACGACAACTCCATGAGTAGACGAGAAATAAAGGTAAACCACACTATATGATGTTCATCAACACAATCAATGCTTTTGTCTTGGTCAGCAGGAAGGGTCTATTTGAACGTCTCAGTAAGATCGGTTGCCCACCCAAAACTCTGCAGCATGATAACCTCTTTCCATGCAGATATAAAGAGAACAGTCCTGTATGATAGATTCTCCTAAACCTTTTTCCCAATTAACAGCGGCTTGAAAAAGGGCTGCGTTTCTTTCAACCTTTTCGGGATCTTCTTCCACGTGCTTCTGTCCGACGCCTTCGACTCTTCCAATAATAGCATATATCTTCACATCAGATCCAAAGTGAAGCTGATCAGCCTGGCAAGACTGCACTTGAAGACCAACGTGTTAGCTTTACGCATCAGTGAGATGCTTTTTTCAGGACACGCGCCTCTTGTGACCCACACCGAGGAATCCCTCCAGAGACTGCGAGACGATTTTGCTGATGAATGAATGTAGTATGGGCTCACCATCAGCTTGGAAAAGACAAATATCAGCGTGAAAGATACCACTGAACCTTCCATTAAAATCGACGGTATCACCCTGGAAGCAGTAAACAACTTTACCTACCGACGGTCAACCATCAGCAACACTCTCTCGCTTGATCTGGATTTGGACAAAAGGCTTGGAAAGGCAGACACCATCATGCCACGATTACCAAACACAGTATGGTAAAGCAAGTTGCTGACAGAGCACACCAAGGTCCAAATTTGCCAGTCCTTTGTTCGTTACCCATTCTATATGGAAGTGAGACCTGGAGTACCGACCTGAGGCAAGAGCACCGGCTCAACTCCACACATATAGGGTGCCTAAGACGCTTCGTGAAAATCAGCTGGAAAGACCGTGTCCCACACAGCTAGATCCTGCAGCGTGAAAATACACCCTATCGAGTACTCCCTGCCTTCGATGGTTGTGACACGTCCGATGCACTGAGGATGCGAGGCTGCCAAAGGACATTTTATATGAACAACTGGCCACTGGCACGAGAAAAGTCGGCCGCCCCTCACTCCATTTCAAGTATGTGTGCAAGAGGGACATAAAAGAATGCTTCATTTCAACTGATGGCTGGGATGTGCTGACCGAGGACCGAGGCACTGGAGACTAACACGAAACAAAGGCATATCAGTCGCTCATGCGTGGAAAGGCCAGTTATAGAAAGAGTGAGAGAAAGAAGAACGCGGCAGCAACCACAGTAACCCAGATTTCCCAGTATGTCTGTACCAACTGCAATAGGGACTGTCACTTGCGTATATGCCTGCACAGCCACAAAAGACGATGCCAAAACCCCAAATATAAGCAACAGTCCAAGGGCGCTATTCGCGAAATCTCTCGAGTCTGAATCGCCAATGATGATGATAATTTGTGTGTGTTCAGGTTTTATTTATGTATTTGATTATATATTTCTTGATTAATCGTAGTCTCTTTTCATGTAATTAAATCACTTTGATAATACGACAGTTTCATAGTATATATCCAAATAAAAACGTCGAAAGATGGAATAATGAAGACACGAACAGAGTAATGTAAGTTAGTTGGCAGTACGAACTAACAGAATTTGACATATTGATAGACAATCAGAGAGAATAGTTGAGTGAGAAAAACATAAATAGATACATATATGCATACATGCATACATACATGTATGCATACATACATACATACATGTATACATACATACATGTATACATACATTCATACATACATACATACATACATACATACATACATACATACATACATACATACATACATACATACATATGTGTCTAAACGGTCAGATAGAAAAACGAATTATTATGATTCACTTTCGTACTGGACAAAAAATGCACTATCTGTTCACTGCATTCTAGACACGAGCATCATTGATAAAAATAGAGGAGGCTTTAAGGTTTGGATGGTGAATTGTATTAGTTACGATAACCCATCTCATTTGACCATGAATTCTCAGAGCAATATATAATAATGTTATTGTACAATCGTTTAGATATGCTTAATAAACGCTAAATAAGTAATAGTCCTACAATACTGTATGCAGGAGCTCTCTATGTATTATATTTCATAATTAATTCAATTTGGCCGTTATACAATTAATATGATCTATAAGTATTATTACGAAAGTCAACTAAATGCATTAATAGCTTTCATGCTCTATGTAACTTCCTACACAAAATGTCCGTCCAAGAAATCCATTAACATATTCGGACCCATTTTGACCATTTCTATCGCGCATTTATGTATTGCAAACAAACGACGTTTTGAACCGCCCAACATCTTCAAAGCAGAAGGAGGACAGAGAGCAACATCACATTCTAATGATGAGGAACCTCACCGTTTTTATGCTGCTTTTGGTCATTTGTGCTGTCACTTTATCAGCCGGTATTTCTTTCTTCCGTCTTTTTTCACCTTTCATAGTTTTACCTTCTTTCTGCCACTCATGTTCATTTCTTCCTCATTTCTTATTTTTTGTACGATCTGTATATTTTTGTAAATTTGTAGTAAATGTAAGAACAGAATAAATTGCATGACAGATGTTATAGAAATAAGCCCACCGGCATAGGTCTTTTGTGTGCTCAGAATCATTGTTATGTTCATTGGATGGAAAAATATACCCACTCAATGCCCGAAACCATGAGTTCACGAGTGTGTATACAAATGTTGGAGTTATTAGAATAAATAGAGAAAAGGCAAAATTAAAATACCATTTAAGTAAAAAATATACGTTTCTAAAATTTAAAAGTTGCTGACCATGATACCAAATTGTGTCTAACCATTAGTAACCTTAGTAACCATCTTAACGGGACAAATTAGGTATATACCGTAAATAGGAAATACTTCCAGAAACGTTAAAGAAAAGCCTGCAAGGCAACATTACTGCACCTAAATACAAAACCTACATAATGCATATCTGCCGATGTATCCGTTAACATAATGTTTTAAATAAACTGTCAAACCCCAACAATTGCAGAGGTCTGCTGTAGGTTATACATTACAAAATCCCTTTCAGGAAGCAAATATAAGGACACACTTAATCAGAAGATATGGCAATCAATGCCATGACCAAAATGTTGAACTATATAAACGACTTCTACAAAAGCA
>JAQISU010000379.1:185000-325278 GCA_029339505.1 Unio delphinus
CTATCGCACGTATGGATTGCGACAACTAGCACGAACATATATATGTATTTAATCAAGTTGCTAACTTTTATTGAGATTCATGCAATCTCTTGAAATACTATTGTGATTTGAAGTAACTATGTAAATATAACAATGTATTCAATTGTACTACAATTGCAACACACACATGTGTCCCGACCCTGTATAACCGCACGATTCACCAACTGTTGAATCGCCGCCCAGTTTCCCCGAATACCTAGGGTTGACCAATACTTTTATCGGCCGTTTCCACCACAGTTATACGTACAGACAGCATACAGCATCTACTAGAACCAACGTTCCCAAATACCTAGATGCCACCCCGGATGTTTACAACTCTAGACAGCTCCGACACTCGGACTTATAGATTTCCGGATATTTACACGTCAAGACAGATGTAGACGGACAGACAATCCGACAAGCAGACAGTCAGATACCTCAATTCGATCGCACAATTAAACAGCACAATCACGGCACAATCAATCACATTCAGCTACAATTCAGAGACATTCAGAGACATTCAGAGACGTTCAGCTACAATTCAGAGATGTTCCGCAACAAATCAGCTACGATATCAAAGACGTTATCAGCTACAATAAAGAAACCAGACTAATAATAGTTGTCTCAAAAAGTAATCTAAACCTTAGATTACGCTATTGTATTTAAAGTCTAATAGTGACTAGTAATTCCAAATATTCCACGTTTAAAATCTGCATTGTATTAAAGGCATCATTATATGAAATGATAAACTGAATAAAATTCACAATTAAACGAAGTATAAATTTAAAACTCACCCCTTTGGCTGGAGATAGTATTACGAGCTATCTTTCCTGTGATAAGATACTTTTGGTCCCGTAATATTTATCAGAAATATTCTGCCTTATATATCCTCAAATAGGTGAGCAGAATTCACGGCAAAAGTACCGTGCACCCCGTGAATCTAATGTTCCGGACTTCATGTGATTCGAAGTCAGGCACATGCAAATAGTTACACGCCGCTTACCTTGGAGTAAACCACTTATTCACCCCTGGTAATGCATGTACGACGAAGCTAAAAAAATGGTGAGATTAGTTTTTAATGCAAGAAGAAATAAATTCAATTTTCGCCTAATTCTGTGACACTCTTTGTCTATATGTATGTATATATATATATATATATATATATATATATATGTGTGTGTGTGTGTGTGTGTGTGTATGTTTGTGTGTGTCTCTATCTGCATGACTCTGTGTCATTCCGTCTATATCTCTATATTTTTCTATCAAAATCAAAATAATTTTACATCAATGTGTGTGTGTATGTGTGTGTCTGCATGACTCTCTTTGTGTCATTCCGTCTATATCTCTCTCAATATCTATCAAAATCAAAATAATTTTACATCAATGTGTGTGCTATGTATGATTCTAAGTATATATTGTATAATTTGTATCGTACGCTGCATTTTAACTTGCAGTATAGAGTTAATTAGAATATGTATTATAGACATACAAACATACATACATACATACATACATACATACATACATACATACATACATGCTGGTTTGATTACTCGATTGATGCATAATGTTCGCAGTCAGTCTCCTGACCTAATGTGGTCGTCGTCGTCAAATTCATTAACATATTCGGATCCATTTCGACCATTTCTATCGCGTATTTATGTATTGCAAACAAACAACGTTTTAAAGTATGCTTACATACTTTTTAAACCCTCTCACATAACCATAACTATATATATATATATATATATATATATATATATATATATATATATATATATATATATATATATATATATATATATATAATGCGCCGTAGGCTGATCACAATATATATATATATATATATATATATATATATATATATATATATATATATATATATATATATATATGGGGTGTGGGTGTAACACAGAATATATTTCAATGCCTGCTACCCACGTATTGCTTTCAAGTGCAATAAGGAAGGTACATGACTTAAACTTTGTTTCTCGAAATACATAAATCATTATGATGCATATCTTGCTATTCATTAAGTATCACTGTGCTAGACATTATTATTAGGTGAAGAAAATCGTAGAAATAAATATTTTAATGAGCCGTAGAGTTCTCCAATGACACAATGATATTTATATTTAATTAATAGCTAAAAATATTATAATGCAAACTAAACCCGCGCACTTGGAAAAAAAAAAACATTTGTTCGTCAATGTCGTTAAATTTAGTATTTTTCACTCGCTGCAGCAATAAGATATTTTACAAAGAAACAAAATGCCCTCGAGGTCGTTTAGTGATCATTAATGATGAAGGAAATTTGTTAATTATTGCTAATTGTTCCTTAAGCCATGATAATGGTCCTAAATATTTGATGCTTTTAAATGAAAACGAAAATACGTGGTTGATATCATTCAAAATGTATGTACATGCACAAGTGAAGATGCATCATTTATAGTCATCCTGTTAATAACACGTTCCACAATAAAGTAAAAAAAAGCCATTGTTCACTATTAGACGCGGTTGCTGAAAGTAATCAAATATATATTTGACGAAGAGCTACGTATCTCTTTGATCTGTATTAGTTTCAATTAAATATACCTTATCAAAACTTGTAATTTATAACTTGGTCTATGTTTATGTTCAAATGGATCTCTTCAAAACAATGAACAACAAAATATATCATCATGATTACAATGACGAAGCCAGTCGTAGACATATAATTAGATACTTTCATAAAATAATTGACACTTTTGGTAGTATATGTGCATGTTTTGGATTGTTCACCTAGCATTTGTAACGAAACTTTATCAACTTGGTTGATATCGCTATGATGTATGCAGTGTGGCAGTTTATAGTGACGATCTAGAACTGGGGCATCATGTCGCAACATGTGACATCATGCTCCAAAGTGTTACATCATTATGATATCAGGAAGATCAACATATGACCAACCTTGTAATGCTGATTACTAAGCGAGGTAGCTGATAGTAACGATTTTATAATTCCTTGGTATGCCTTGACAAGATTTTGAATACGAAAACTACCACGGCAGAGGCTAACACTAACAAATTAATCCAATATTTTGAAATTGTGATCAGCCTACGGCGCAATAAAAAATGAAATTATCCTGGTACACAATTGCATCAAAATCTTTTCTCTTTTCTGTCCCATCTCTCTCTCTCTCTCTCTCTCTCTCTCTCTCTCTCTCTCTCTCTCTCTCTCTCTCTCTCTCTCTCTCTCTCTCTTTTATCATGCATAAGGGGCAACATACCCACATCTATGGAGTGAAAGAGAAACAATTTGATTTGAAAGAAAACAATAGACCTGAACATGCACCAAGAGACCTATGATTCGTCTTAACCGCATGTTTTTACTTTCTTTGGGATCTATCTACATCGTTCATAATATAAATTATATATAATTGCCATGTCCTTTAGCAGCAGAGAGGGTGAACCTCACAACTTTCCGAGCGTCGATTCGGAAATCTGAGGCTTCCACCAAATAGTAAAAAAAATGGCGTCTATTCGATAAAATAAGATTTCCTTATATACGCCAACGTCGTTGTCATCCACCCTCTCTGCTGCTGCAAATGTTTCATTTGTGGTTAACAAAAATCATTTACGAGTTCAACCAAATATTTGATCGAGTCTTTAGGACGAAAATCATTTATGATTTCACAAACAAACTAATCGCTAACACCTCTTCTTGTAAATCAATCAGATTATTTGACTGGTCGGTGAGTTTGAAATTAATTCTCGTTAACGAATTATTATGGCATCGCATGTAGACAGGATTAATTGGGTTTTCAATAATTAGGAATCCTGGAGGAGCTGTTGGTGCAAACGAATAAAGAATATATCCCTGCTGAGCTTGATTTGATTGCTCTAGATTAATTTGATAGCTTCCTTCAATTGCATCACATACTAAATTGAGCGCAATCACCGTTGAAATATTCACATTATGAGGGGCAATATGCCTACCGCCACCATCTGGATCATTATTATACCTGAAGAGGACAGCTGAATCTGATTTTTGTAGCGCCTTGATATCGGTTTTAACAATTCTTGCTAGTTCATCAGCGTTGTATTTGGGAAACTTGAAATTACGCAGATTGTCCTCTGTGATATTGTAATCGGTTAAGAATCGTTGTTTATTGTCACTGTTGTCATTAATTATTGTTTGAATAATTAGTTCATAGATATATTTCATGTCCGATATAAGCTGATTTATTATTTCAACGTGTTTTTGCGATTTTGTTTTCCGTAGTTGTTCTAGTTGTGTGTCATATAATTGTTTAATCTCATTAAAATAACCACGGACGTCAGTTAGCGTAAATGAAATAGTAACAGATGAGTCGGTTGTTCTTTTAATGATAAAATCCCATTGCAATGTGTCTTTGTTGGTAAATATAAATCTATCGGCGATTCTTCCTTTTCTTATATCAGATAAATTATCTCGATAACTGGGATTGATTTCATGATATGATTGTATGTCCGTGGTTAAGTCGGTGGCGGATTTTTCCGGTGGTTTTTCAGGCCATCCTAACACTGTTCTTAACGAGCTGTTATATATATCTACAATGTATCCCTCTGTGCTTATTTCGATCGACGACGAGAGCGTCGGTTGATGAAGATTAATAGCTATTTTTGATTCTTTTCCAGTGATTGATTTTATTCTACGCTGAATTTCAGCATTGATTTGCTTAATTTGGTACGACACAGTTGGTAACGAAACTGTTTCCCACTCTGGAGTACCATCGGGTTTATTCTTATACGAGAACACCAGTGTGTTATTGGGTTGCTGACCATTAAATGCAACCGATCTGATATTAGGCCAACTGTGATACACTCGTAGTTTTGCTAGCGCTATCTCCTTCACTGGGACCGGAGAGGGGAAATTCACACTGAATTCTGGATTCGTTGATGTTATTGATATCATACTCGTTTGTACTGGGTTCGTGTTCTCCACTATTCGTTGAAGTAATTCCATCGGTGTCGTCATCGTTGCTATACTCATGATTTATTTCTAATTTTGGTATCGAGGAATCATAAATACTGACCATCACTGAGAACTCACAATCTGGTAATGTTGATATTATTGAGATCATTTTTTGTTTTTTTGGGTTCGTGTTTTCTGATTCCATCGGTGTTGTCATTGTTATTATATTCATGTTGTCGCTCTAATTTCGATATCGCGGAATCAAAAATACTGACCATCGCTGAGAATTCACTATCTGATATAATCGTATTATCGAGTGACGACGATATCATCAATGATAATTGCGAGTATGCGGTTGATGCAATATGAAATTGAAGTAAGTAATTCTGCAGTTTACTCTGGCTGCATGATGATATCTTTTTTGCTATCCCGGTTGATATACCCCCGATTGTAGCCACCGCAGAAATGCAAATTGGAACTACGACCGGGGCAATCATTGTAACCGATGCAAGTATTATTCCGGCGCCAGCGAGAACGCTTGACACCGAGTACATAGCAACATCAATTGCGGTGATTCTTCGTCGGTATTTTTTCATTTTTTTTTGATACTCCTCAGTGAGGGTTTTGAGTCTATTTTGAAATTCTCTGACCTGATCATAGCGACATTGCGTCGATGACAAAGTCATTGTTGTTATTTTAAACCCGCTAGTGTTTTCAATTATTTGCCATCGTTAGCGGGAATTGCTAGTACTTCAGTCGGAAAAATGAGCTACGAGTTCTAAACACCAGGCTATTTTTGATCTAATGGTGGAGCTATCAACCGCGACGACATTAAAGTTTTTTTTGCGACCATCCATAATTAACGTGGCGGTGCCACCAGAGTAGGTTTTACCGTCCGCGATCATATTAAATTGATCGATAGAGATCCACGTTAGCCTGTAGATACCATCGACCCATGTTGGCTTGTAGTCAGGGCCCGCTATGCCGGGGAGACCCAAGATACCGATGGATAATGTAGTATAACCGTCTCTTATCCAATCCATGGTTCCATGATTAACCGTATACACGATATTTTTAACGCCCGTGTAGTGATGTGGAATCTTTACCTTTTCAGATATTCTTTTCAGGTTAAAAAGATCGTCGAAAATATCGAGATAATTTACCCTGATTTTGGTAGGATCTATTGTTTTTCCACTCTCCTCCCTGTTAGAGAAGAATAATGAAACCAGAAGGTCTTCAACTTTAAGCTCTGCTTGGGTTTTAATATGGTTGTCGATGTTAGAAAATTTCGCCGTGATATCTTGGAGGCTACTGCCCTCAAAGAACTTATTAACAATATCGCTGGTGTGCTTTTGTTTGTCAATAGCGCTTTTAATTTCCGCGAGAGTCATGCCTGTCAACGATGTGGTTTCAGACACAGGTGTTCTCCCTAAAAATTTATCCACGATGGTATTAAGTGTTGTTTGTCTCACCATAAACATATTAATATCTTTGAGAGTCATTGTAGATGTAGCCGGGACACCAAAGAAATTATTAGCGATGTAGGCATTGTGAATGTGCTTGCCGATAAACTCACTGATTTCAGCGAGAGTCATGCCAGCCACAAGCGGGGTTCCAAAGAACCTACCAACAATGTCGTTTGTGAGTTTTTGATCTTCGTTTACTTTAAAAATCTCGAGATAATTTGCCTTGATTTCTGAAGCAGTCATCATCCTTCCAGCTTCCTTGTTAGCGAAGAATGAATTCAACAAGTCTTTAATTTCAGCGAGAGTCATGCCAACCACAAGCGGGGTTCCAAAAAATTTATGTACGACATTTTTGCGAAAAGCATTATAACCTCGTATAAAATCATTCAGCTCACGTTCGTTTGTAGCAATCGCGTCGGTGATCGTAGACACAAGTGCGCCTGGTTTAAGTTGTCCATCGTTGGAATACAGTGCAATAGAGTTTTCAGCGGCAGCGCGATGCCGTATCAAAATGTCATTCACGGATATATTACTGCTTTTCAATTTACCCTGGCGATCTTGAAATACAACTATTTCGTTCGGGTCAACACTTGTTAAATTTAACGTCTCAGCGATTTCATCTTCTATTATTTTTTTTACATCCTCGATAGAACCCGCAGATGTTTCCTCGGTGGGTTCCAACATTGACAGAGGTTGTCCCCAAATATCGATCATTATTGTTAGCGTAACTTGTGTTTTCAATTTATTGATCCTTGTAATTTCCCACTCGTGTATTCGTTTACAATAATATGAGGTGGTTTCCACGGAGATCCAAAGGATTTTAATGAAATCTCCGCGAGGACATTTAATACTTCACGGCCGCATATCGGTGGATCATTTAATTGTTGTGTTGGCAGCGTGGAATAAAAAATCGGAAACCCTTTGAGTTTCATCGAGGAATTTATATACCGCATAAACTCGCTTGGCGGAGCTAACCCATATGAATCGAAATAGACAATCCCACGTGGATCAATCGCGTATGCAACCCAGTGAGTTCCAGGTCCGGTGCTGTTATCGAGATTAATAATACCTGTTTCAGTTTTGTTTGGTTGATGTGGTAATTGATCTCTCATAAAAACCCCTCTGAAGTTTTTTATCGCTAGTTTTTTAGCAGCATCAATTAAATCAAAATTGGACATAGGAACCATAGGTCCCTCAACTATAGGTTCCTCAACAATTGGGCCGGAAATCGAAGATTTCTGAATTAATAAACCGTTCCTGGTATTTTTCTTAGACCCGATCCGTTCACGGATTTGCCGCTGTACCATGAATACGGGGTTCCTGGTAGGTACAACCCCTTTCCCTTTTTTTTATACCCGGATCCACTTGTGGATCTACCGCGAGCGGATCCACCAGTTGCCTTTTTCAACGCCATCCCTGCTGCGGTCCCAACGGCTCCCAACGCTGCCGCCTTCGCCACCGCTGGGGCAGCCGCTGCAATCAATGCTGGTATTGCGGCTAACAATGGAAATATACCACCTGATTTTATCATGTTCGCGACTGCAGCTTTCGAAAATTCTATTTGAACTCCTCGCTTATTTTTCATTGCATCATTGAAATGTTTTATTTGACGATCCGTTAATGATATTTTATGTGTACCTCCGGACATCTGCGCTGGTTTTAACGTTATTGTTGTTCCACATTCCTTAGCGGATTTTGATTTTAATTTCTTGACCTGACCATCAGTCAGCTTGACACTAACAACACTATATGGCATTTTATTGTAAAACACATTTATTCTTTCAATTGATCTAATTGGGGAAATCCTATGGAAACTTTTCAAGTTTCATTTATAGATTTTCCACTGGTGCATCAACAAGTCTCATTCGTCCGCCAGCCCCTTCTAACAACATTGATTTGTCGCTGAGAATAACAGCAACCGCTCTATAATCAACACCACCAGGATCTATACGAGCCCTAAAATGTATATCAACAACGGATTGCCTTGTTAAATCAAGATGTTCCAGTGAAAAGTAATAAATTGGATACAAGTTCTTAAAATCGAGCTGAGATATTTGCAAACCAGTATCAACATTTTGATCACGGGCCATAAATGACAGCATCCGATGATACACACGTGCTATTTGGTTGTTTCCGTAATTAAGCTGTATATCCTCAGATGGTTCTTGTTGTCCGTTTATTCTCAGTGAAACCTCACTTACCCCTAACCGATCAAATATCATATGACTGCGTTCTTGGGAACCTAATCGATTCCGATTCTGCAGCGCTATAAATATATGACGTGGAGCTGAAACGCCTTGTTTTGATGCCAGGTGCCATGTTAATGTACCATTAACATTATCCTCTTTAGCATCAGTCGTTGTTGTTAGCCAACTTAGCAATAATTTACCACCGGTTTCCATAAACGAAAGTAGCCGCTCTTCCGTGGTAATTGATGGAGTCATTACTGGCATCCATAATACTATTTTACTCAAAACAACTTTACCATCAGCGGCACCAGTACGCCAAATTGCATCATTGTCATTGCCTTTTCGCACTAATGCGATTGTGTGTTTGGCTCCATAGATGACTTTTCTTACATTTCTGCAGAATCCAAATATGTGATGGAGTGGAATCGCACATGAAAACTTTTTCTCTTGTCCTTCCAATGCTAATTTTCGTGTTGCAAATCCTAAATTGAAATTACCATTAACAGCTCCGAGAATATCAAACGCAGTTCCGGGTCTAGCTCGACGTTCTGGATTAGTTGCTTCTCGTTGATTATCAACTGAAGTGTCTTGCGGTGTTAACACTTTAATGTATTGAATGTGGTCAGCGTTATCAGAGGTATCCTTTGCAAACATCATAGATGGACCAGCCGATCTTGTATAATCATCGGAGTATCTTGCTAGTCCGATTATTGTTGTTGCAACATCAACCTCGCGGTCTATTGATTCAATTTCTTTTCCATCAATGAGATATCTTGCACTTTCAAATAACGCCATTATACCATTGTTGACGAAACCAACTCGGATATTTGGGTCATCTGCATATAGGGTATCAGCTGCAACATTTGTTACGAGTTTTCCTTCTACTTCAATAAATGCTTCACATGGTAAAAAGTATTTACTGGTATCTTGAACTTGAAGTTCAATTCGCGATCGTAGGTCGGGTTGTATTGCATGATAGGAATAGTATTGATAATCGCGGACGGAATCATCTTTGCGCATTGGGGCTTCCATATCTAACGCGGGATCAGCTGTTCGTTTAAACATTTATAACATTACTAGCGTTTTCAATTGTGAAACTCGAAGAGTTTAACGCTAGCAATTTCATCTTTGTAATCATCGTCGTTGAAAATTCCTCGAATTTCTTTTTAGTTTCAAACCACTTCCTGCTATCGCGTTCATGATAGCGCTATCTGTTACCGGTGGTGACGAAGTCAATTGCGCTAGTTTTTCTTCCACTGCGTTATTTATTACTTTGCTGATTTTTGCAGGCATCACTGTAGTTGATGGCAGCACTAATGACGAAGTCATTCGTGGTTTCTTTCGCACCAATGATGCTATTTTATCTTTCGCGGCAGAAAATGCCTTTCCTGCAAGATTTCCAACGAAATTGATTCCCTTATCACGAATGATATCAATGGCTTTCATTGATAATTGTTTAGCTAACGGCGCAACCTTGGGAGCCATTCTTGTAAATAACCCCGCAATGGTATTGCCGAAACCATCTCCGTACCACGCGCGATAAACAGGCAATCGTGAGTTCACCACGTAGACACTTACGGGTTTATCATGGTTATAGTGTATAATCATCTTGTTATAAAACTAGTAGTTTTTCAATTAGTGGTCAATCGCTTACATCCATAAGATTTTCATCGTTGTGATTTTCAACTAATTCAGCAATAAGTTCTCGATATACATTAATGTCCATGATACCACCAGCAAATAATCGTCTACAGATATCAGCGGCCTCGTTAATTATCTCGACGGAGTTATTTCCGGCTCGTTTCCCTCCGATGAGAACCTCTAACCGTGATATATCACTGAGAATGTTACCAGGACATGTCACGGTAGAGTCAAATACATCCTTTGGATTTTTAATCGAATATCCCTTTCCGCTTGTTTCCTCAGTTGTACCAGTTGCGCCCTGACTATCATCAAGTAATTGCCTTTGTCGGCCTCGACTTTGTTTTTCTCGTTCTTGTTGTTTTTGTATACCATAACTATCAACTCCTACTTTAAAAGATCTATACTCAATTGTATCCTTTTTCAAATTACCAATAATCCCCTTATTCGTTTTATACAACCAATTAACCCATTCATCTCGGCTTATTCTACTGTTTTTATACTCGTCTTTTAAAAAATCCTTTCTAGAATCAAAGCTTTTGGCGGCGAAATCACCAAAAGTCGTATAATCCTGGTGTTTCTCCAATTGAGGTCGTTTGATTTCTGCTATAGCTCCTTCGGTGAGTTTGTCTATAAAGGAAACACCTCTTGGGGTGACGACATCAACAAGTTGTGGTTCAGGTGTGGAATCATCAATATCAGCTAATCGTTCATACTCACGCTGAGTTTTTATATCACTGGATAACTGTTGTATCCCTGCGCGTGTTTGTCCGGTCTCTGCTGCTATCTTTTCAAGCACACCAAGAACAGGCACTTCTCGTCGCTTGCCTTCCTTAGGAATATCTCCGTATATCGCTGCTTCAGTTGCTGTTTTCACATCTTTGGTCGCACTTGTTATCGGAGTAAACAGTTGTTCACTTGACACAGAAAAGTCAGTCTGCGCTTGTTGTCGTTGTTGAAGTTTCTCGCGAAGTCTGTCTCGAACCGGTATAAACTTTTTAATTGCTGCTAGCCGCTCTCGGGCTAATTTAGTTGTAAGCGATTCACCAACCATATATTGTTTGTGAACTAAATTTTCAAATGTGAAATCCGGAGGGTTTCCATCATAATTAAAAGCTTAGTTATTAAATAACTTAGTTATTAAATAATGTACCATCAAGCTAACGTATTCATCTTCGACAGGGTTAAACTGTACGACGCTATCCGCGAGTGTTTCAGAAATAACATCGCTGGGGATTTCAGAATTGTAATATCTGAGAATGGCGATGAACGATTTGTGTTAACGACGCGGCAACAAGAACAATTACGTGAAAATGGAGGCGTCGCGGTGATTACTTGCTACTACGACCAGATCATCCATTATGCACATAACTGCATGAGCAAGTCCAGACTGATGAGTATCCTTTCAGGAGAAAATCCTATGTAACAAGTGTTACAAAAAACGCTAAAAAAAAAATAAATAAATTATTTAAATTATTTACGAAAGCCTATATTATTTTTTTTTTAGTAACACTCACGTGGTTAAGATACGGGTCGCTCCTCGTTTAACATTTTTCTAAGATCACGAACTTTAGAACCAATTTCAGCTCGTTTTTGATATTCTTGGCCGAGCTTTTGACGTATTGCTTCAACGGTGCTAAATAGCGTTATAAATAAATTAATGTCGTTACCGTACAAACAACCATTAATGGATTTTTGAATTCCTTTCACGAGCCTGTACATCCTAGGTAAAACATAACGACCCTTACTAGACAGATATTCAATATCTTCATATTCCGAGGTAATCTTGTCAACGTCGAGACTTTCAGATAATAATACCCCTTTATTATTTAAATTTGAGATTTCAGCAATTATAGCATTTACATCATTGATATCCATTATTTATATTTTTATATAAATAAATTTATTTATAAATCTCGAGTATAGTATACTGTATCTCTAATTAATAAAAAAAAAAACATATATGACAACACATCTTTGGAACTCCTTGGGTGCCTTCGCATCCAAGTAAGCCCAAGGGGGGCCCCGAAACATACATCTCCGGAAGGGAGGCCTAACGTGGCAAACGCCATCTTAGACCGCCCAGAAGATATGCTTGGGGGGGGGGCGTCACAACATGGACGGCACAATGCCATATATTTCCACTCGAGTGTTGTGGCAAATTTTAGGCATAACATATACTTAATTAACTTAATTAAGGATGGATTATAATTCAATGGAACGATGATGGTATGATGTGGGCGTGGTAAACCAAACCAACATGGCAACCCATGAAATCGAATTCATGGTTGCATGAGTTAGAAAAAACACCAACCCACGCTACCGAGAATGCGATAGCATGGGTTGCCATGTTGGTTTGGCTGAGGGGGACCGCCCCTCTCCCCCAATTAATAGAAAAAAACATCTTCCGTTTCGCCATCAAATAATGTATCTGCTATGGGGACCGAACACGTAGTTGATAGATCTATGTTTACAAGACAAACACGATACCATTACACCACGGACTAGTCATACAGAATAGAGATTTTTTAATATATATATATATATATATATATATATATATATATATATATATATATATATATATATATCTGATATACTTAACAATAAGAGATTTTTAAAATAGACAATTTTACTGTATCCATCGTATTTAGGAATATAAAATACTAAGTACACAAAAAAAAAATTAATTTAACTGTTTGTAAATATCAATCACGCATGCCTGCGTCAGTGAAATACCGATCATACAGGGTGGGAAACAGAAGTGTGTACTGAAGGTCACATGAATACCGATCAATATAGAGGAGAGGGAAGACATGTATACTTAACAATAAGAGATTTTTAAAATAGACAATTTTATGCTGCAACAATGAGAAATATTTTAAACAAAATAATACAGTTGTTTAATAAAACAGCGTTTTTATACTCTGTTATAATTCTCTAGATAAAATACATTCACATACAAGGAATTTTAACCACGCCCACATACTTCAATGAATAGGAAACACTCGCGTTCCGGCTGAGCGAACATAGGTAATGCGTTAATTATAAAGAATTTCTGTACTGAAAGAACGAGTTAGCTGTCTGCTTTACTGCTAGTCCACCCACCCCACACATGAGATATGTAGATAAATAAAACTAATAATGCAGTTTTAGCCCACAAGTGACAATAAAAAGTTTTATTCTCTATCGAAAACTCATGCATTATATCTCCATTACAGTCACGTGGGCGCGCCTAGTCAAGTACAGGTAATATAGCAGGCGACAAATTCCTTTGACGTCATAATACAAGGGAACTTAGTAGGTAGAGTGTGAATTGTAGTGCGGATTTATCCATAAAGGATTTATCTCCCTTAAATAGTTTCAGTGTATACGAACTTTATTTTATGACCATTTTTTTTAGACAGAGATGTTTTAATGATTTTTTCAGCAACAAATCGAATTGAAGTACTACAAATATCGAAATATTTTCCAGCCGCATTTATCGACTGAAAGCTTCTCTCTTCATTATTTTCTAAATCAAACGATTTCACACCCTTGGGATGTTTTGCGTGTTTACCAGCGTTGCTTTTTAAAAGGTTATCGCGCTGCGAGACGGCTTGAAGATTCCCAAGACAATTATCAGTCTTCACGCCATTTATGTGATCAATCACAAGACCGTCTTCGATTAATCCGTAAAATGCTTCATAGATGGCTCTGTGACAGAGATACTTTTTCCTCCCAGCTGAAAACATCAAATATCCCATATTATTCAGATACCCAACAGGTTCTTTGAGTCTGCGGTGTCTGACAACACCATCACTAGAGGCTTCGTAATTAGCAAGCACTGGGTGAGGTCTGAAATCTTGGCTCATTTGTATAATAATACTACTTGTCTAATTTATTATCTGCTTTAATTATAAATCTCTGGATATAATCTTGAGGGGTTTTTATTACTTTGTCCTTGATTTTATCAAGGATGACGGAGTCAATGATTCGTTTGTCATAGTAGCGTGTTAGTTCCCTGTATCGTTTACCCCCACAAGCAAGGCATAATTGCGATTTTCCTCTAACACCCACCCCACATTGGAGGCATGGGAGAGGGCCTTTTGAACCGTTTCTCACGCTTTGCATATGATACCCACAGAATTCGCTTCTGCATGATTTGTTACACGGGGTTGTAGATCCAATCATTAGCCACTTGCAGTGATTCATTATACTATATTTTTCTATTTAAATACTTGTTTTAATTATAACATGGAGGAGTTCAAGAGATTATCGAAAATCAAACCTTGGAGAAATACTAAATTCAATCTTGATAGGGAGTTCCAAAGATTATCGAAAATCAAACCTTGGAGAAATACTAAATTCAATCTTGATAGAGTCTCTGATACACCAAAACGTCTAATCGGTGATAGAACTATACTCGGTAAAATCAGGGAGTGTTTTAATGAATTCTACCGAGACGGTGCAGCATACTGTTGGTCGACATTTCGAATTATTGATGAAGATGTCAATGTACCCATCATCGATGCTACTATGAACGATAAAAGAGCAGCTGAGATAATTTCACACCTTGGTGAAATTGCAAAGCAATTTCCATCCAAAGGATTTCAAGCAAAGCAATTTCCATCCAAAGGGGAAATTCAAAGATGGAAATCCAAAGGTGGAAATCCAAAGGATTTCAAGCAAAGCAATTCCAATCAGAAGTATTTTTTCAGAATAAAATTCATTATCGAAGTCGAAGGCAAATGGATTATTAAGGATAAATTTGAACCAATCCTCAAGGATAAAAAAACTGTCATTGTAAGTAGAGATTCCAAACCAGGAATTCTAACTGGAATTGACAAACCATACTACGAGAGATCTTATCCCGTAACAGCAATCGTTTATGGGATATATCCGTTAAATGATAAACCCGATATTGCAAAACTAGCTCCTATGAAATATTCACCATTGACTTCGTCAAGGCTCAATTGTGTAGCAACACGGGTAATGGAACACTTCACAAATGCATCCCGAGGAAATAAACTAACTGATCTGCGACGTAGGAAAATAACAGAATGGGAACTGACAGTGAAACAGCACGGTGCAAAGATTTCTGATATAGCTAAATTAGAAACATCATTAAGATTCCCAATAACCGTTATGACGAAAACCGGAGAAGTATTACACGAACCGAAATATAAATTACAAGGAGCGCCAATACAAATTATTGATCATAACGAACACGCGTGGACACCTGCAGTAACAATATTTCCACGAGATAGAACCGTGAGATATATCCCCCGGAAATTTTCCGGGGATGTTTTCTATGAAGAGAAATTATTTGATGCTATTCATGCGTTGTGTAAAGATGATCCTGTGTCAGTGTGGTTACTTAGTAGTGCTGGTTCCGAATCAGGATTTGATCAATTTGTAAGACCAAATGGTGAATTATATCGCGTTGAAGAATTAGATAACAGAATGAGAAAAATCGCTAATGATTTTTCACCAGAGAGTTTCCATGAAAAACTACTCACGGATAGTTTTACTATTTCTTCAGTGGTAGCTCACTTCGCAAGAGAAAAAAACTCCTGGCGTCCAACACGAAGTGATTTTCTCGAGGATGTTAAATTGAGTTGCATCGAATTTGGTCATGGAGGACTGTGGAAAACAAAATACCATCGTGACAGTATGATTTCAATTGATATATCCGCGTGTTATCCTGGAAGTTTTCTCGGGTATGGAGAATGTAGTAACTATTTTAAACGATTTGGACACCCCACGCATGAAATGACTCGTGTTGCGATTAATGGACCATTACCTGATTTTGATTTAACCGGATTCGCTCGTGTGATATCATTTGAACTCGCTACAGGGTTACATCCGTGTAGTTATGTTTGGCTCGGTAGACACCTATCTGAAAAGGCCTGGATGCCAATAGTGTTACTACGATATATGATTGATTGTGGCATGCTGATATCGTTGATTGTTTCCGAAGCTATTATATGCTATCGAGCTCAAAAAGAAGTTTGGCTACCACAACCCGATCTAGATCGTATAATCAGCGAACTACGAAAACAGTGTCCAGATTTCAATGAAGAAGAAATCATAAATTGGTCTAAGAAGTTATTTGAAAGTAAAAAAGAACAAGCAAAGGATTTTGGACGAAAAATAATCGGTAAATTTACCCAGGGTGGAAGATACGACAATGCAAAATTTTCCTCGCGGTTGATCATAGACGTCGCTGAATACGATTTTCTTGTAACGGATTTAACGAAACAGGGAAAACTTGTATCCCGTAAGGATGCTTTTCTATCCAATGGTGAGAAATTGGGTACGGTTGTTACCTACTGTGATGGATATAATTCCCAGTACACACATTTGAGAAGTTCTATGCTAGCTTATGCTTCTATCAATTTATTTTCGATGATAAATAGATTTCCTAATACCGCGGTTAGAGTAGCCACTGATTCGATGTATATACACAATAAGTACAAATCAGCTGTAGCGGCATTCACAGATCCGGAGGAATTGTGGGGGCGTTGGCGATTTAAAAAGGAGATGCTACATGAGAATTGTGAATCCGCAGACGTTGCCATGGATGAAAAGTACTTAAAATGTGATGAGATTCAATCAGAATTTTCTAATGCACCACCGGTATCTGATCCAATATGTAGATACAAGACAGTTTATTTAAACGGTTGTGGTGGGTCAGGAAAGACAACTCGTGCAATTGAATTATATCGTGGTGGTGGAAATACTTGTATTTCTACTAACATGATTGTGTTAACACCGACTCACAGACTCGCCAGAGAGATGATACAGCGAGGGGTAAATGCCTGTACTTATCATAGTTTTTTTCGATGGAAAGGTGACAAATGGACTCCTGAGCGTATGGGTGATAAATTCATTCCTGAAATCATAATTTGGGATGAAATATGCACAGTGTCATTAGATGTATTAAAAACATTTCTTGAGTGGTTGTTAAACAAAAACACAAAAGTCGTCATGTGCGGTGATCACGGCCAACCACCACCATTTGTCGGTGGATCTCCACATGAATGGCTAAAGGGTTCTGTAGACTATTATGAAGAAATTAATACCGACCATAGATCACTTGATGAACAATTACGCGAGTTCAAAGCACTGCTTAGATTACAACCGGATAAAATCCAATGCGAAATAGCGCGTGAAATAATTTCAGAAACTCCTATGAATGATTTCTGGGAAACGTGGAGACCAAATGATTTGATAGTAGCAAGTAGAAAAATAGTCAGAGACACACTTCAGATGAAGTTATTTGAATTGCATAAAGAAAAATTTGCAACGCTTCCAGTACCGTTGTGTTATAGGCCTTCGGATACACGAAAGCAGAATATAAAAGTTGATATTCCAAGCCTGACAAAGTCAGGAAGTGAAAAGCAGATTCTCGTGTTAAATGATATTGTGCTGGTTGATATCAATGTCGTTGAAGATGCATTGCGTGCTAATAAATCCCCATGGACGCTAGGATACGCAGCAACAATACACTCTTCACAGGGATTGACTATATCGGATACAATTGTTTGGATGGTAGATAATCGCATCGAATGGTCAAATTTAGTCTATCTCGCAGTATCCAGAGTACGAAGAATAAATCAGCTTCGAAGAATTGTCGTCATGACAGAGTCAGGTGGCGATGATGAAATCATTGGTGATGATAATGACACAACAATAAGTGATATTGATGTTAGCATCATTAATAAAAAACTCTCCGGTTACAAACAACAGGACAAAAAAAAACAACGAGAATTTGATATTGATGCTAAATTAATAATCACTTTGAAGAAACAACAGAATAATCACTGCGCGAGTTGCAATTGTATAATGCGTTGGCAGTATTCGGATAAGGATCCTCGCCAATTCACCGTAGACAGAAAAAATAACAATCTCGGTCATGTCAGAAATAATGTGATGTTGACTTGTCTTGAGTGCAATAGACGCCGGGGTGCCAGCACCCAGGGTGCTAGTTAAGACCATGCGGTGGCAATTGAGTATCCTCGGGAATCACTTGCAGTTGTTGTCGAGTAAATCCTCGCTGAGGAGCAGTTGAATCCAGTTTATAGATTGCTGGTCTACCAGTTGATCGTGTTATACTAGATATCTTATGCGTAGTAACGCTCCAAATAGGATCAGTAGCCCTTTTTCTACCCCCTTCAAGCTCTCCTGGTTCGTATAAGTACCTCACAATGACACTACTACCAAGAATTGGTTGGGAAACGCTAGCGTTTCTAGGGAAATCTTTTTGTGGTTGTACGGGTATTGACTTCTTTTTAATCGCGTTGATAGGTTTCATGTTGATTGTTCTAGTAATCTCGTTATTCAGTGCAGTAATCACAGATGGTAATCTTTTAACCCATTCACTGGATCGCTTTTCTTGAATGAATTCTTTTGCGTATTGATATCCAAATAACCGCTCAGCAATCGTCCGATTAAATCGTTCGACAATGGCCTGATCGCGATGTAGCGCAGTATGCCCTCGTCGTATGGTGACATTATGATTTTTCATTGTAGATAGAACCGCACCCTGAAATTCCTTGCCAGGATCAACCTGCAATAGATTCGGCCAGTGCAGAGGACCTCGTCGATAAATCCTTTCAAATGCAGAAGCAACTTCAGTGGCTGATTTTGTTTTTAACGGTTCTGCTTCTTTGTATCGACTTGCAATATCAACTACGGTTAACGCGTATTTGTAACCACGATCATGTGGCAGAAATAATATATCAGCCTGATGAACTTCATTAGGAGCGGTCACATCAAAATGCGAGAATTGAATTTGTTTAGGTGGTGGTAGATAAATTTGCCATAGTGCCTGTTTGGATAACCAATCCGCCGCTGTAGTTTTTTTCACTTTTGCAGCGCTAGCGAGTTTATGGACTGCTGATTTACCCCTCCAGTATCCTCTTGGGGAATAATAAATTGATTCCATATTAAAGTGCTAGCATTTTCAATTACCAGCACCCATCATCAATTTGCCTTTCATAGCTGATTTTACCAACCACGAAGCCAACTTTTCTTTAAAAGATTTATCAGGAATAGCATTTAACGCATGAATTAATTTCACATCCGCGAGATGCCTGTGTTGCAGGTTGCTGCTTTTATAAGCAACATCATGAAGGTGACAGGCCTTATCAATGGCGTTTATTGGTTCTTCACCGGGTCGGGGTTGATTTTGATCATCAAGTCTGATATCTAATCGTGTTCCGGGACCACAGTAGCTATATCCTGGAAGGTGCTTTTCTCCGGGGTACTTTGCCCATGGGGTTCCAGGGAGCTTTGTCAATTTGGCTGCGATATCACCTCCTCGTTTTTTTTTAAAACATCTCCGGAGTGTAAAATCTTTGATTTTGTAGAAATAAATCTAAACTTTTTTATACCACATGTTGCACATCTACCAGTTAGTGCTGATCTGTTATTTTTAGTTGTAACCGTCGTCACATCATTTGTGCTAGTACGCGTTTTACACTTCACACAATATAGATCCATAATTTATGTATAGAGATATGAATATAATTGATTTTTCAGCGACTAAAATAAGAGAACCAGTTAAGCATCATGCAGCGCTACCAAACTCTATCCGTGCAATTATAATCGGGCCATCTGGATCCGGTAAAACGCAATTGTTGCTCAATTTAATAATGAGATGGATGAAGTGGGATAAGTTGTATTTAATTGCCCCTAGCGTAGATGATCAACGATGCTATGAAGTGTTAAAGGATTTTAACGAGAATGCATCAGAAATTAAAGGTGAGAATACCATTGATTTTATAACTGATATTGACGAGGCGCCATCCGTGGATGACCTTGATGGGAGCATTAACAATTTAGTCGTATACGACGATGTGATGTTAGACAATCAAAAAAACCCAGCTAGAATATTTTCCCGGGGGCGTCACAAAAACACTGATGTGATATATGTCACTCAACGTTACACTCAGATTCCAAAAGTGATCAGAGATAACTGTAATATTCTTGCTGTGTTTAACGGCGTTGATACACATACGCTACGAAATATTTGGCAGACATGGTGTTCCGATATGGACTTCAATCAATTTAAAAATTTCTTTAGTCATGCTCAGTCAACCCCGCATGGATTTGTAACAATAAATTTACATGATCCTCGGACACGATATCGTATCGGACTCGATCAAATATTTGGTTGAACTCGTAAATGATTTTTGTTAACCACAAATGAAACATTTGCAGCAGCAGAGAGGGTGGATGACAACGACGTTGGCGTATATAAGGAAATCTTATTTTATCGAATAGACGCCATTTTTTTTACTATTTGGCAGAAGCCTCAGATTTCCGAATCGACGCTCGGAAAGTTGTGAGGTTCACCCTCTCTGCTGCTCCTTTTAACACTAATTAAGTTTGTCATTTGTGAAGGGCAGATATTCTAATGTGGTTTTGTTGATCTTATTGTTGTGTTAAATCTATTATAATATGTGACTAGTTTTCTTGAAAATCAGATCTAATAGCATCTTTAGTATTTTGCTCCATATTTACTGAAGATCACATCATGCCGGATCGTTGTATGATGCTGGAGATTTATTGACTATCCAATCTAGTATGATCGTGTATGTGACTGTATATTTCTTGAACGTCAGATATAGCTGGATCGTTGTATGTGACTAGAGATTTAATGGAGATCAGATCTAGTAGGATCTTTGCATACGACACTATATTTATGGAAGTTTGGATCTTCTAGGTTCATTGTAAATGATTGTAGATTGTTTTAGATGATCAGATCCAGTATGATGTAACTGTATATTTATTGAAGAAAAGTCTTGCAGTATCGTTGTTTGTGACTGTATATTGTTTTAAGATCAGATCTAGTAAGATATTTTTGTGTGACAATAGATGTATTGAAGATCAGATCCAGTTCCATCGTTGTATGTGACTAGATTTTTTGTAGTTCAGATCTAGTATGATCGGGGTATGTGACTTAACAATTATTGAAGATCAGATCTAGTAGGATCATTTATGTGGCCATAGATTTGTTGATGATAAGATCCAGTAGGATCTTTGTATGTGACACAATATGTTTGTAAGATCAAATCTAGTTGGATCGTTGTATGTGACTGTAGTTTTGCTGAAGATCAGATCTAGAAAGATCGCTGTATGTGACTGTATATTGTTTGAAGATCATATCTAGTAAGATGGTTCTATGTGACAATATATGTATTGAAGATAAGATCTAGCTGGATCGTTGAATTTCACAGTATATTTTTTGAAGATCAGCTCTAGTTGGATCGTTGTATGTGACTGAAGATTAACTGAAGGTCAGATATAGTATAATCGTTGTATGTAACTGTATATTTGTGGCGATCAGTTCGATAGGATCTTGGTACGCGCCTGTGACTGTTTATGTATTGAAGATTAGATCAAGTAAGATCGTTGTTTGTGACTGTATGTTTATTCAAAGTCAGATTTAGTAGGATCGTTGTATGTAACTATATATTATTTGAAGGCCAGATTTAGTTGGATTGTTGTATGTGACAATAGATGTGTTTAAGATCAGATATAGTACGATCGGTCGTTGCATGTGACTATTGATGTATTGAATATCAGATTTAGTAGAATCGTTGAATGTGACTGTAGATTTGTTGAATAACATATATAGTAAGATCGTTTTATGTACATAATAAATGTTGAAGATCAGATCTAGTAGGATCCTTGCATATGACTGTACATTGGTCCTAGATCAGATCTAGTAGAATCATAGTAAGTGACTATTTATTTATTGAAGACCATATCTAGTATGATCGTTGTATGTAATTGCATCTTTATTGGCGACCAGATCTAGTAGGATATTTGTATACGACAATAGAGTTGTTGAAGATGAGATCCACTACGATCATTCTACGTGACAGTATTGTAAAATCAGATCTAGCAGGATCATTTATGTGACTGTATATTTGTATTTAACTGTAGATTTATTAAATACCATATATGCAGGATCATTGTATGTGACTGCATATTTATTGAAACTCAGATCTAGTATGATCATTTATGTGACTGTATATTTGTTAAAGATCAGATCAAGTACGATCGTTGTATGTGACCGTATATTTATTGAAGATCAGATCTAGTTGGATTGTTGTATGTGATTATAGATGTATGGATGATCAGATTTAGTAAGATCATTTCATGTGACTATACTTGATGAAAGTCAGACCTTCTAGGATCGTTGTATGTGATTGTATATTTGTTGAAGACCAGACCTAGTTGGATCTTTGTATGTGACTAAAGATTCCTTGAAGTTAAAATCTAGTAAGATTGTTGTATGTGACTGAAGATTTGTTGAAAAACAGATCTGGTAGGATCGTTGAAAGTGACTGTAGTTTTATTGAATGTCAGATCTAGTAGAATCGTTGCATAGAACTGCATTTTTGCTGAAGGTCAGATTTAGTTGGATCGTTGTATGTGACTGTATATGTATGGAAGAACAGATATAGTAAGATATTTGTTTGTGACTGTATATTTGTTAAAAGTTAGAACTATTTTGATCGTGTAGGTGACTGTAGGTTTGTTGAAGATTAGATCTAGTAGGTTCGTTGTATGTGATTGTAGATTTGTTCAATAAGAGATATAGTAGGTTCGTTGTATGTGACTGTAGATGTGTTCAATAACAGGTAGGATCATTGTAAGTACAGTATATTTGACGAAGATCCCTTCTAGAAGGATAGTGGTATGTGATTGTATTTTTGGTGAATATCAGATCTAGTAGGGTCGTTGTATATGACTATATATTTCTTAAAGATACAATCTAGTAAAAAAATTTTATGTGACTGTAGATTTGTTTAAGATCAGATCTAGTAGGATCGCTGTATAAGACTGGATAATTGTTGAAACAGAAATCTGGAAGGATCGCTGAATGTGACTGTAGTTTTATTGAATATCAGATCTAGTAGGTCTTTGTATTTGACTGTATATTTGTTGAGGGTCAGAATTAGTTGGATTGTTGTATATGACTGTAGCTTTGTTCAATAACGGATATAGTAGGATCGTTGTATGTACAGTATCTTTGTCAAAAATCAGTTCTAGTCGGATCATTGCATGTAATTGTATTTTTATTGGTGACCAGATCTACTAGGATCATTTTTTTGTGACAGTATATGTATTAAATATCAGATTAGGTATGATTTTTGTATGTGACTACATATTTTTTGAAGATCAGATATAGTATGAGCATTATATGTAATTATATATTTGTTGAAGATCGGATTGGATCTAGTAGGATAGCTGTTTATTGATGTTCAGATTAAATTGGATCTTTGTATGTGACTAGATTTATTGAAGATACTATCTAGTAGTGTCTGTAGATTTGTTGAAGATCAAATGTAATAGGATCGTTGTATGTGACTATAGATTCGATAATGATCAGAAGCAGAATATATGTATTTGACGACACGCCCTTTAATCTGCACACTGTTAATAACAGTAATTAATGGAAAACAATGTCACAGAATTAGACGAAAATTTAATTTATTTTCTTCTTGATTTACAAAATAATCTCACCATTTTCTTTGTTTCGTCGTACATGCATTACCTGGGGTGAATAAGTGGTTTTCTCCAAGGTAAGCGGCGTGTAACGATTTTCATGTGCCTGATTTTGAATTACATGAAATCCGGAACATTTAGATTCACAAGGTGCACGGTAATCTTGCCGTGATTTCTGCTCACCTATTTGAGGGTATATAAGGCAGAATATTTATGATCAATATTACGGGACCTAAAGTATCTAATCACAGGACAGATAGCTCGTCTTTCAATCTCCAGCCAAAGGGGTGAGTGTTAAATTTATATTTCGTTTTATTGTGAATCTTATTCAGTTTATCATTTCATAAAATGATGCCTTTATTACAATGCAGATTTTAAACGTGGAATATTTGGAATTACTAGTCACTATTAGACTTTAAATGCAATAGCGTAATCTAAGTTGTAGATTGTTGTAGAAAAAAAAAACTATTATTAGCTTGGTTTCTTTATTGTAGCTGATAACGCATCTGATAACATCTGATAACGCATCTGATAGCATCTCTGATAGCATCTCTGATAACATCTCTGATAATGTCGGCTGATAACGTCTGAGATCTTAGCTAAAATTGTAGAAGATTTATTGCGGAACATCTCTGATAACATCTCTGATATCGTAGCTGAAATAGTTGCTGATTTATTGTGCAATCGAATTGAAGTATCTGAATGTCTGTCTGTCAGATTGTATGTCCGTCTACATCTGTCGTGACGTGTAAATATCCGGAAATCTAGAAGCCCGAGTGTCGGAGCTGTCTAGAGTTGTAAACATCCGGGTGGCATCTAGGTTATTGAGGAACGTTGGTTCTAGTAGATGTTTTATGCTGTCTGTACGTATAACTGTGGTGGATCCGTGAAGGGCAAGTGACCGATAAAAGTATTGGTCAACCCTAGGTCTTCGGGGAAACTGGGCGGCGATTCAACTGTTGGTGAATCGTACGGTTAGACAAGGTCGGGACACATGTGTGTGTTGCAATTGTAGTACAATTGAATACAGTGTTGTATTTACATAGTTACTTCAAATCACAATAGTATTTCAGGGGATTGCATGAATCTCAATAAAAGCTAGCAGCTTGATTGAATACATGTTTATGTTCGTGCTAGTTGTCGCAATCCATACGTGCGATAGTATAGTTTGATGTTTGTGTTTATTATCGTACTTTATACTTGCGTCAATATAACTTTTGTAAAGGTTCCTTGGATCTGTGTATAGTCCAGGAGATTCCTTTGTATCTGTGTTTTATTTTGTATTAATATTTCATTTATTCATGTATTGTGAATGGTTGTGAGTGTAATTGTGGGTTGAACGCATGAGTTATTGTGTTGATACATCATTATTTTTCATTAATAATTTATTTCATAAATTTATATTTTCTTTCACATATTGTGTTTGTGTTGTTCATTTAATCCACCATCCTCTCGGTAACAATTCTGTTACAAACAATCAACCAGCACCTACTCATCTCATCCACTAAGAGTGATGGCATATACATGGTAAAGTGATTATATATATATATATATATATATATATATATATATATATATATATATATATATATATATATATATATATATATATAAAGGACGTCGAAACACCGCAAAATGGTTACTGATTTATATTTTAGACTTATGGTCATCACCCCACTCATTTATCAAGTAGTATAATACATATTGTTTATAATAATGATTTTACCATTTTGATTTTGAATGTGTTCAGTCAATCTGTGTAATCGGAGTTATTTTTAAGCAATGAAGCACCAGAAACAAAAGAAGCCCACTGGCAAAATGTTTTTCAATCGCATGTTGCTTGATACATATTTATTCTACAGGAAATGATTCTAAAGTACGTGGAAAACGTTAGATGACTTCCACTGGAGTTTGAAACTAATTACAAGAAAATAGGGTCGATTTGAGTACGGAGGAAATTATTATATGCCCAATAACAGCAAGAACTTTAATAAACAGAATAAGGACTCTAAATTAATGGTACCTGACACTTAAGCTCACGAGAATTGTTTGATGATAGCAGAATAAAACAAGTAATACGAGATCCATGTGACTTGGTTCTAACCGAACTAGAGCCAACTTCGTTACGCACAACGATTCCTAAACCGAGTCATTGATTGAAGGTCTGCATTTACAAATTGAAACTAATATATATGATAACTCTATATGAAGACTTGCATAAATAGCGAGAGTGTGATCAGTAGAACATGTTCAAAGCAAGTGGAAGAAAGAGAACAGTATCACTTTCTAGTAATGAATAACCTCACCCTTTTCATGCTGCTTTTGGCTGTTTAGTGCTGTCACCTTATCATCCGGTATGACTTCCTTCCGTCTTTACCCCGTTTTGTATTTTTTCTTTCTCTCTGCCTCTCGCGTTCCATTCGTTCATTAGCCATTTCTCCGTTTTGTACTATCTGTATATTTATCTTAAATTTGTAGTAAATGCAAATACAGAATTAATAGCATGAGAGATGTTATAGGAATGAAGAAACAACGGCTTTGTTTTCTTTGTTTAGAATCATTGTTCTATTTCTTGGCTTGAGATATATAAACCCAAACAATTTCAAACCCAAAAACGCGTATGCAAATGTTGCAATAACTAAGATAAATAGAACAAAGGAAGAACAAAATAATATTTCAGCACCAAGAATCTCTACTAAAATTTAAAACCCCTGACCGTAATACAAAAATTGAGACTAAGCTATAGTAACCATCTTAACGGGACAAAAAAAATATATAATATAAATAGTATATACGTAAATGTATGTCAAATCACATCTAATATTAATTATTTGTCTTATTATACACGCCAAACAAAAGTGAATGCATCTATATGATGTAGGATATATTGTAAATAATACCTTATATTAAGCAAATATACAGACACGCGTGATAAGATAACATGGCGATTGCTAACATAACTAAATTTTGAGTTAGATAACTTATCTTATTTCTAAAATGGCAGTTTCTATATATGTTGTCTTTGCAAGATCCACATCACCTAAGCTCAATTTGAAAATGTATAATCCAATATGTACACATAGAACATCAATATAGATTTAATTTCCTTCGGGCACTTATATGTAAGGAAAGAGATTCACAAGCAACGGATTTTGATCAATTAGATATAAAATAATCCGTTAGGTATATATCACATTAATATGTTCACAAAATTACCCCTTATTTTATATTTATATATTTCCTTACAGGTATAATATCACCATATCCAATAACATCGTTATGTTTCAAAATGTTTACATTTTAATAATTGTTAAAATTAGATCATTTCCTTGTTATAAGACGCGGATTTCAATATTTCCGATATTCTTATGGATCACTGTATATATATATATATATATATATATATATATATATATATATATATATATATATATATATATATATATATATATATAATAAATGCATCTAAAGAAAGCGGTCAAAATATCATTGTCGCCGTAATCCTAAAAGAAACTGCGCCCATCTACTAGCCCCTGGAATGCATGCTATTTGCCAGTTGTCAGGTGACCCTGGACGACTGTCTCAATGAGATCGAAGCCCCGTGTTCAATAAAGGAGACGTACACTTTGCAGAAAATTACCAACCAATTTTAATTTTATCAGTCGGACGTAAGCTTCCCGGACATATTATATGTAAACATCTTTTTAACCACTTTAAAGAGTTAATATTCAAAATAATCTGAACCATGGCTTTAGATCAGTATACTCCTGTGAAACACAACTTATCACTACAATTCATGACCTACTACAAACAACTATGACAAAGGTATACAAACCGACATTTTGATGCTAGACTTTTCAAACGCTTTTGATACTGTGCAACATCATATATTATTGTTTATGCTGAACAAATACAGAAGTATTGGGTCGGTACAATATTAGCTAGCGACGTGCTTGACAATGTGACATATTCGTGTGGTGGTAGATATATACGCCAAGGATGCAATACTAATTTAGTCATGTGTCCCTCAGGCAATCGAACTGGGAACTCACCTCTTCCTGTTCCATATTAATGGTCATCCATACTGCGTGGAATCTCGGGTCTGGTTTCTTGCAGATGACTCTCCTTTACGGAAAATTTAAAAACCAGAGTGAGTACTATAAATTCGTAAAATGGGGAGGGGGCGGGGTCAGATCGGATTAAGACATTTATTGCCACTATTTCTTATCAAATGTATATGAGTCATACAACACAATACTCGCATTATGCACCTTAACTATTCACATAATATAAAATATTAGTGCAGGTCCATACCTTGAACAAAGACTTTCAAGTGGGAATCGTACATTATCAAATAGATGAAGAAAGCAAACACTACATCAGAATAATGAAAAGAAACCTCAAGCCACTGTCCGTGAACATGTAGACGAACGGCCTATCCTGCACTAGCCATATCCATGTTAGAGTATGTTGTTGTTGTCTAGGACATAATATACATTTATAATGTTGATAACTCTAGACGGTTCAATACCAGAGAGCAAGAAATGTATCGTGATTACAAAACCAGAGAAGCTGAATGATTTACAAAATGTTATCTGAGCTGGTGCTACCAATACTCTAACTCGTAATAACATTCGACTGACATATTTATACAATTACGTCGAGAGGTTAGAGCCAGCTCTCTAACCAAACATATTTTACAAACACCATTAAGGCGAAAAAACACCATTAAGGCGAAAAAGCCCGATTAAATCCATATAGTTTACAGTTGAAAATATAAATATTGTTGAACAAATAATATGAAATAATGGTAAGTGATTTGTAATTAAGCTATATAGAACTAAACAATTTATCAATGCTTTATTCGTAAAACCCATTGTGGACTGGTATCATATGAGTGACATTGGTATGTCCGCAAAATATGTGGAGAGCATAACGACATCTCTAGAACAAAAATATTATCTTTCTATTCGGGTCTCTCTCTCTCTCTCTCTCTCTCTCTCTCTCTCTCTCTCTCTCTCTCTCTCTCTCTCTCTCTCTCTCTCTCTCTCTGTGTAAATTGTTCGCTGTAACTGGCCATGCATTCTATAAATTCAGATTCAGTTTTAGACTCATATAAAATAAAAGTCTATATTAAAAGCCCTTGACGTCCTATTCATTTGCTTCTTAACAACATGTTTCATACTATAAAGAATGATAAATATTAACCAGTGAGGGAAACTTCTAAGGCAATTGAGAACCAGGAAAATTAGAATGTAATCTCTATTAAAATATCACTTTATGCAAACACTGTGTCGTCTAGTTATGGTTTTCATAGACTTCATCAAAGGAGCGTCATCTCTCTGAACCGTTATGTCATTTGTGATTTGAACCTTTAACATAGCTTTAACTCCTTTTTCAAGTCATAGTGATGTATAGTGATGTCTACAATCAGGGCATCATGTTGCACATATGTTGGGTCATGTCCCTCGCAGTCACAGTTACCTCACATATGGCCAACCAGTCCTAACATTGATCTTATAATACTGAACGCCAACCTAGTTAGCTGCTTGATGCTTGATGCATTTTTATCTATCTGTCGTATTTCGTTGATAACATTGATCTAATAATACACACACACACACGCATATATATATATATATATATATATATATATATATATATATATATATATATATATATATATATATATATATAAATGCATACACACACACATATATATATATATGTGTGTGTGTGTATGCATTTATATATATATATATATATATATATATATATATATATATATATATATATATATATATATATATATGTGTGTGTGTGTGTGTGTGTGTGTGTGTGTGTGTGTATGCATTTATATATATACACACAAATTTCTTTCTCGATCGAACAATCCATTTTAAATTTGTTATCAGCTTTCTGGACACAAATACCGACGCTGCAAATCATCGCAGGAGATATGGTGCGTACTATTGGTGAAGTTTAGGACTGTAATTACCCAGCCTTTCCAAACATTAAATCGGAAAAATAAATATCTATTACTAATACTGAACACTGAACACTAAATTTGAAAATATGAATAAATGCATCATATCAATTTTGAAACGTGTTAATAACTCGCCAACTAGCTAACAGCTACCCACGTTCGTTTGTTGGAGCGTTCAAGGGACTACGGATGTTAAATAGTTCTGATAGACCTTTCTGGAGTTTATCTGATGTTTAAAACTAGTAAAGTCAAATAAACACCTTATTAGTGTACGTCTTTGTTGTAATTTCCGTGCTCACAATTTCCGACCAATACAATAACAGATTAAAACCCACCTCAACCCCATTCAATGGCGTAATATTACATAACAAACACACCGATTGTAATTTATACATGCATAGCTATTTATGATCCTTTTATAATCATGTCTATCTATCTTTTGTCAGGCTTTCTGTTTATCTATCTATCTATCTATCTATCTATCTATCTATCTATCTATCTATCTATCTATCTATCTATCTATCTATCCATCCATCCATCCATCCATCCATCCATCCATCCATCCATCCATCCTTCCATCCATCCATCCATCCATCCATCCATCCATCCATCCATCTATCTATCTATCTATCTATCTATCTATCTATCTATCTATCTATCTATCTATCTATCTATTGATCAATCGATCATTCTATATATCCAAAAGGTTATATATTCAGTAACAATTACTTACTCTTTATTGTAAGTATTTAAGCGTGACTTGTATAATTTTGTGTCGTTCTACTGCAGTTAAACATGCGGTGAAGTGTGTATGTGTGTGTGTGTGTGTGTGTGTGTGTGTGTGTACTAGCGGAAAGTTCACAAAATAAGAAAAACCCTTTAAATACTTGGTACTAGAGACAACAATGATACATGTTATGTCGTTAGTAGCTGCTTCCCGACAAAGTCACTCGCAGACGATATTGTGCTAATTTACCTTGACGATGAGTAATCTTGCAGTTTATCTCATTGGGTATCAGGGTGCCAAATATCTTTCCATACACCTCCATGCTAATGTTTTGTGAAATAAATTTACGTTTTATCCTGCTTCAGCATGCAGGTCACACATTGTCACAGTTGACAATCTTAGAGTGTCAATATGACAAGGACGAAACCAAGTACTCCACTGCATTTAAAAGATATAACTCTGCTGGAACTAGACAGGGCTAAGAGTTATCTAGTCAACACAAACCCAGTTGCCGTATTGTGTCCAACATTTAAAAAAAAATCAAGACTACAAAATATGATTTAAAAATACAAAATATGATTTAGACATGAATGAAACTAATATCACGTGCTGTCTTAACATTTTGGAAGCCAAAACGAAGACACAACTCTTTCATAATGCTCTAATTACACCTGGTGTTGTTGTTTATATCTGAATACAATGTTCCCTACACTTTAATCTCTGCCTATCTGAGAATGTACAATTCGTACCGTTATACCGTATGTGACTACCAAAACTGTGCATTTCTAACAAGGCACACTGAAATAAATTATAAATTATACATTTATAAATTAATTCAGAATAACATAAAGTCTGATTTGTGTTCTGTTTGTATATGTATGTTTTGTAACTGTATATTAATATTCGGTGAATTTGTTTCAACTTCAAAACACCATAACACTCATAGTTAATTCTTCCAGCATACCAGTTAAATACTTCATAGCATTTCATTTTTTCATTTATTATTGGTTTAAAAGTAACTTTAATTATGCAAAGGTTCTTCTTGCTATAATAACAGACGTTTTCAACTCAATATACGTTAATAGTTCTTATTCTTGGCAAAAGCGTGATATGCGAGCCAGTGTTGATGTCATGCACATTGCAAAACCATTCAAAACGTCCTTTAAATATTGGTAGATACATAATTATTTTTTTTATTAGCTCCATTGTTCCCACTGATGCTGATTAAGCTTCTTTGTCCATTACAACTTTTGTGCATTGGATACAATTACTGTATTCAAGTCTTTTCTGTATAAAATTGTTCGGCAAGACCCCTATTCACCTCAGTCGAGGTCGTACGATTATAATAACCGATTGTCTTCTTAAACATTACATCCTTGTTTATATGATGACATTTTAATATGTGGTAATGATTTATTAGGTAGTTGCTAACTGTTTGCGATTTAATTATGCAGACAAAACTTTTGTCGGGAGGCAGGAATGCCGTCTTTGCTAAGTATTGACATGTGATTTTTCTCGCTCTTTGTCTGGTACCCTGTTTTGTTCAGTTTTTCTGCTTGTGTTAATGCCTTTTCCGACCCTGTTATGATCTTGGTATTTATCATCAAAAAGAAGAATTCGACAGATGTGTGAAGCCCAAACTTATATCCTAACATTGTTAGGCCTATTTCCTGCAAACGTCGGCTTTTATAGACAATGGTATTACAGTAATGTTAGTGTTACATGTACTTTAGTTAGTACTTGTTTCAGTAGCGGAAACCTGGCGTTGGGAGACATGTATCGACATAATCTGAGTTCTTACCTTACGTCAGAGGCGTAGTTGGGGGGCAGGGGGTACATATGTCCCCGGGCGCCATACTAATGGGGGCGCCAAAATGGGCTTTGAATTAGGTTGTAACGGGTAATGGTGATTTTATTGATGAAAATAATGGGTTTCAGAGTTGAGGTGGGGGGGGGAATGAATATTGTCCCCGGGCGCCAAACACTCCAGCTACGCCTCTGCCTTACGTCAATACATGAATTAATTATTGGTTCTATATATATATTTGAAAAGGTGGTCTCTCGTGCAGGTAACGTTTAACATTTTTGTTATACATTGCTGGCCGCTGGTCAATTTAGAGGGGTTGCCGTTTTTGATGGGATACTTTTGACTACAAATTCGTCGATGCCGAGCGATTCTGGCTTTAATATAGGGAGAATATTAATCTTATTCACATTTTACTGGCGATGTTTTCAGTAAGATCTCATGAAGAAGAAAACTTGATTCGATTTTTCTTATTTAATTTTCATTCGTGTCAACAATAGTCAATGGATTTTGCGTAACCATTCATCACCGGAGACCATGCATCACACTAGTATATGTTTGTTTAGCACATAAACACTATACAGCTTTAATTTACAATGAGACAGATGTTTGTTAAGCACATAAACACTATACAGCTTTAGTTTACAATGAGACAGATGTTTGTTAAGCACATAAAACACTATACAGCTTTAGTTTACAATGAGAATGATGTATCGGCGTAGACATGATACGGGTTTTCTAAACTGTTCTTCAAACAGTGTGTTTTACATTATAATGCAGTTGGCAATATAATGCAGCAGCGGATCTAGAATAATGCTATGTTTTGTATTTGGGAAGGAAAAGGCTAAATAGGCCAAATGTCTGCAAGAAGGAACCATATAATGTAGCAATGGGGGCTAGACCACAGCATCCTCTGCAGATTGTGAATTTTCACGGCATAACTAAAATTATCATAATACGAAACAAACGCAAGCTAAGAACATTTCAATTCATTGCAGATTATGTTCATAGCGTATTGGATGCACAACCGCTTGTCTCTCCCACATCATTCAATGGTTTCCACATTTTCAGTTTTCTATACAGTTGCTTCGTCTTAAATTGTTTTGGTTGCTTCGTCTTAAATTTGTTTGTGTTTCGTTTGAAATCATTGATTAGGTTTATGTCAGCGAATTTATACATGCTGCACACATGTATGTGGATATATTTGTGAACACATGTGGTGTCTCGCTTGTTCGTGTTCGTACGATTTTCACATACGAAGTACTCTCAATAGATATACAGACATTTTGAAAACAGGATTTCCATCTAATAATGGGTGTATTCCCTCCTACTTCGATACATGCAAGACCTATTCATTCCTCTACGTGCCCAAGTTAAACCTTTCATAATTTGGTTATCTGAGTCCGGCTAATGCATTTCATAATTATTCGAATTTTTAATCTAAAGTTTTATAGCTTTAAATTATATCCCGGATAAGCCCTTACTTCTATAATGAAAGTAATCGTTGTAAATTAAATTGCTGATACCTGTTAGAATTTAAACAATATAGTGTAATTATTTGAAAGTCTCGATAAAACTGAAATTATATTATTCTCTTTGAAATGCAAATTAACGACAAGAAGACAACATGTGTTTCCATTAATCGTTGAAATCAGACATCAGTCAGTTCACTATGTAGAAAAATACGCAATACCTTATGATGGAGCAAAGGTTTTAATAAATATTTCAAGATAAATGTTTTGTCACGTTATTGGCAAGCAATCTGCCATTATATTCATGGTTTATGATATATTTATACGTTATTAATATCTAGAAAAAAGCCTGTTCTGCTTTGCTTTGTGTTATTCTCGCTCAACCACTTTTCTACTTAGCAGTAATTGAAACTATATAACCAGAACTATGCTGGCGCTGGGTTAAATCAGATACATTTATAACTATTTTCGGACGAACCCAATCATAGAGCTGAGACTATTTTAATCGATGTTATGTATCAGTCGACGCGGATTTTTATATATATATATATATATATATATATATATATATATATATATATATATATATATATATATATATATATATATATATATATATATATATATATCGTTCAAAACATTCTCAATAGGGTTCACCCTGACATTCCCGTCACGTACTGAGCTCTGTCTAACATTAATGCAAACTTAATGTGGATATGGTCGATTTTTTCTTATGTGCAAGCAATAAATATATTCTTCTTTTAAAAAACAAATCATATAAATTGGTATTTAAAGTATCAGAATAAAATCTGGGCTAATTAAAGTTAATATCACACACAGTAATCCTATAGAACGAACTATGTACATTTAGAAATCACAATGTTTCATCATCCGTTTTCTTTTTAAGACACATGCATACTTGTATTATTTGATGCATCTACACAACTAAATCAGGTCTAATAGGATCTTTGATATACTCTTTTACGCACATGTTTGCACTTGTAAATGAATATTCTAATATATATATATATATATATATATATATATATATATATATATATATATATATATATATATATATATATATATATATATATGCATGTACATAAAATCTCCAAGCAGAATGAATAAAAAGGCATATGAATTTGATTTATTCTTTTCTTCAATAACTTTGTACATGTTCTCCCCTTGATTGTAGAATAATGTTTTTGTTTCTCATAATGTATGTCTCCTAAAACGGAAACATAATAATAGAAAAATAAACCTTGTATATCAAGAATATATGAAGGTTTAATGATAATATAAAACAATATGGTTCGTGGCAGCGTGTTTCCATCTTGAATCCACGTGTTTAGCAGGCATATTGCATCCCTAGGAAGGATGTGATGAAATAAAAGTTCAACCAATAACATTGAAAATTTCAAAATATTTTATAAAAATTGGGATGTTCTGTTTTAAAAGAAAGATTTTGAATATGAAAGTAACGAAACAGTAGTTCTAACGTGAATATATCAAACGCCAGATCACTAGATTGGCATGTTGACATATTGAAGAACAAGTAATTGCATGTCCGAAGTAGTCAATTATAAATTAAAGTTTCAACATAAAAATTAAACAAAAATAAAGATAATAATGGACTAAATAAGGATGAACAATTTCAATTAAAAAGGAATTATATGATAAAAAACATATCTATCTATCTATCTATCTATCTATCTATCTATCTATCTATCTATCTATCTATCTATCTGTGTGTATGCATATATATATATATATATATATATATATATATATATATATATATATACATACATATATATATATATATATATATATATATATATATATATATATATATATATATATATATATATATATATATATATATATATATATATATATATATATTAACGAAGATAAGAATAGGAAGGCGTATACTATTAAATCAAATGTTGCTTCGCAACAAATAAATTCATACAACCGTAAGAAACTGTAACCGTTGCATACATTTGAAAAACACAGCAACACTATAAATTAAAAAAGTTATAGATCGATGTGATTTGGTTAACATAACATGTTTATCCTGTTCTAACTTGTGAAATAATGACGTAAGTCTTCTGATTTAGTAATGACGTTATTGTAAACTGAAGTAGGAAAGCCAAAAAGATATTTGTCTAACTGATAATTATTAGGACGAGACTGGAAGAAATATGAGTATTTCCTTTATGCATATACTTCTTCATTCATGGCAAAATCAATTATTTACAAATATCAGCTTTCTTCAACTACAATACGTTTGCAAAACTAAAATTAGGATATATCAGGTAAACCGTCCCGCTTTAAGATTGGTAAGGATAAGTAAGTCAATACCTTTAACTGGATATCATTACTAAAGATAATTAAGTCAATAAATATAAATGTGTAGGATTACTAAAGATAAATATATAAGTAAAATGAAACTTTGCTTCCTTAGCATTGTAAAAGGTAACTTAATCGATTAGCATTGCATAATAAAGTTATTAACAAAAATAAGTCAATAGTTTAAGCAGTTTAGCAGTAGCAAAAACATTTCTTAGCCTTAACAAAGAAAATTAACAAATGTACTGCAAGTTATTTACTTCGTAATAGAGAGACGTTTGGCATGACGACCATTAGTCGTCAATTGTTTGGGTATGTACTATCCAGCATATATTCCAGCACAATGAAAACACCATATATGATAACCTTGTATATTCTGAGAAGAAACATTTTGTAAAGTATATACGGTGTTTTTTCTCTATAAAAACTGCAATTATTTTTGTAGCAGTGATTTGCATGATTGTCCTTAATACTTGTGCAGCATTAAAGATATTAAACACTAAATGCAACAAAGAGAAATACGAAACGAAAATGTCATGCGAATTGACGTGACCTCACTTATATGTGGTGCTAGTGTAAACAAAGCAGCATAGTTTTCGTGTTTTATATTTGATACCTCCTGTGTTAAGTTCCAACGGAGATAATTGATATCAAGAAAATGGAAAAGTTAGATAACCTAACAATATTTGTATGCACTCCCTAAACTATTTCTTAGCATATCGTTTGTATGTAATATGAAGATCTGATCATCATGCTGAATTTATATATATATATATATATATATATATATATATATATATATATAGATAGATAGATAGATAGATAGATAGATAGATAGATAGATAGATAGATCGAAGAGAGATTTACGGTAGAGAATTACTCTAGTTTTAAGCAAGATCAGATTTAGTTGGATCGTGGTATGTGACTGTAGATTTGATGAAGATCAGATTTAGTAAAATCGCTTAATGTTACTGTAGATGTTTCTAAGATCAGATTTAGTACAGTCTTTGTAATTGACAGTATATTCAATTGAAGATCAGATCAAATAGGATCGTTGAATATGAATGTAAATTTGCTGAAGATCAGATCTAGTAAGATCGTTGTATGTTACTAGAGATGTATTAAAGATCAGATCTAGTAGGATTCTTAGATATGATTGCAAATTTGTTATATAAAAACAGATCTAGGAGGATCCTTGTATGATACTGTATAATTTTGAAGATCAGATTTAGTTGGAACGTTGTATGAAAGAGTATAGTTGTTGAAAATCGGATCTAGTAGGATCGTTGTATGTGACGGTAGATTTATCGAAGATCAGTTATAGTAGGATCGTTGTGTTATGACTGTATATTTGTTGAAGATCAGATCTAGTAGGATATTTGCATTTAACTGCATATGTATTGACGATCAGCTCTAGTAAGATCGTTGTATTTTACTGTAGATTTATTCAAGATCAGATCTGTTAGAATCAGTGTACGTGGCTGAAGATTTATTGATGATCAGATCTAGTACGATCATTGCATGTGATTGTATATTTATTGAAGATCAGATCTAGTAGAAATCATTGTATGTGACTGTGGATTTAATGAAGATCAGATCTAGTAAGATCGTTGTATGTGACTCCATATTTGTTGGAGATCAGATCAAGTACATTCTTTGAATGCGACAGTAGATTTATTGAAAATCCGATCTACTAGGATCCTTTTATTTGACTATATTTATTGAAGATCAGATCTAGCAGAATCGTTGTATGTTACTGTAAATTGATTAACGACCAGATCTGGTTGGAACTTTGTTTGTGACTGTAGATGTGTTGAAGATCAGATCTAGTAAGATCATTGCATGTGACTGTATATCTATTGAAAATCAGATCTAGTAGAAATCATTGTATGTGACTGTGGATTTTTTGAAGATCAGATCTAGTAGGATCGTTATATGTGACTGCATATTTGTTGGAGATCAGATCAAGTAGAATCTTTGAATGCGACAGTAGATTTTTTGAAGATCCGATCTACTAGGATCCGTTCATTTGACTATATTTATTGAAGATCCTATCTAGTTGGGTCGTTATATGTGACGCTAGATTTGTTGAAGATCAGATCGTGTTGGATCGTTTTATGTGACTGTTGATGTCATAATAATAAGAAGTAGAAGTAATGTATTTTACGACACGCGTTGTTATCGGCAACGTATTAAGATATGTGAATGTGAATGTAATACTTATCATTGTCTGTTACTGTATATTTATTGAAGATCCGATCTAGTATGATCGTGGTAATTGACTGTATATTTATCTCAGATATAGTTTGATCGTTGTATGCGAGTGTAGATTTATTGAAGATCCGATCGGTAGGATCCTTGTTTGTGAGTGTCGATTTGTTGAAGATCAGATCTAGCAAGATGGGTGTATGTGACTAGATTTATTGACGATCAGATCTAGTAGGATTTCTGTATGTGACTGCATATTTTTGATGGAGATCAGACTAAGTAGGATCGTTTTATGTGACTGTATACTTAATGAAGGTCCTATCTAGTTGGATCGTTGAAGGTATATTTGTTGAAGATCAGATGTTGTAGGATCGTTTCATATGTCTGTAGATGTGAGAATGATCTGAAGCAGGAAAAATGTATTTGACGACACGCGTTGTTATCGGCACCGTTTTAAGAACAGTAATGAGTGGTAAATAGTCACCCAGCACATCCCCATCTCATCCACTAAGAATGATGGCATTTACATGGTAAAATGACTACCTTAGAGGGACGTCGAAACATTGAAAAATGGTTACTGATTTATGTTTGAGACTTATTATCACCAACCCACCCATTGGTCAAGTAGTTCATAACATATCGCTTATAATAGATAATGATTTCGTCATTCTAATTTTAGTTCTGCTCAGCCTGTCTATGTACTCGTAGATTTTCTTAAGCAATGCAGCACCAGAAAACAAAATGTAGTTCACTGGCAAATCGGAATGTTCGCAATATGTATTCTACATGAAATGATTCTAAACTGCGTCGAAAAAAATTAGACGACTTACGCAGGATTTGTAAACTAATTACACGAAAATAGGGTCGTTTTGAGTATCGATGAAATGATTATGCGCTCAATAACAGCGATAACTTTAACGAAGAGAATCGGGACTCTAAATCAATGGTACCTGACACTTATAGTCACGAGAAATGTTTGAGATAGCAGAATATAATACGTAATTTGCGTTCCGTGTGACTTGGTTCCCATCGCATCGAACTAGAGGCAACTTCGTTACGCACATAATGATTCTTAAAAACGTTTACTCAAGACGACCTTGCAAATGTCGTGTCGTACAAAATTGGCCGGTACAGGTGTGAAATACATCGCATGACTGATTGTGCGAGAATTTTAATAGAGAGGTGTCATATATATATATATATATATATATATATATATATATATATATATATATATATATATATATATATACATAGATAACGCTATACGAAGACTTGCATACATAGTGTAGGCGGGATACACACAAGATCTTCGAAGTAGTAGTACAGAGAACAATATCACATTCTAATAATGAGGAACCTTGCCGTTTTCATGCTGCTTTTAGTCATTTGTGCTGTCAGCTTATCAACCGGTATTCCTTTTCTCCGTCTTTTCCCATTTTTGAATTTTATCTTTCTCTCTGCCTTTTGCTTTCCTTTCATTCATTAGCAATTTTTTTTTGTACTACCTATTTTAAATTTATAGTAAATAAAAGTACAGAATTATTTGCATTAGAGATGTTCTAGGAATGAAGGGAAAACGGCTTAGTTTTATTTGTTCAGAATCATTGTTCTATTCCTTGGAGGGGCCCCGAGTTGCCGAGTGGTTACGGATCACTGCCATCTCACATCTATCTGCGTGGGTCAGAGTCTCAGATTCGGGTAATATAGTTATATGAGAAAGAATGCCAGTAGCTTCTCGTAGGTGGGTGGTTTTTTTCGGTGCTTTTCCGGGTTCTTCCTCCACTATTAATACTAGCCGCCATATATAGCCTATAATGTGGCGTTAAACCATAGAAACAATCTATTACTTGGAAGGATGTGTATGTATATCTCCAAACAATTTCAAAACCAAATATGTTTATGGTTTATGGAAATCTTGCAATAATTAGGATAAATAGAACAAAGGCAGAAAAAAATACTATTTCAGCACAAAGAATCTTTCCTATAATTTAAAGATGCTGACCGTGCTAAATAATTGAGACTAAGCTACAGTAACCATCTTAACGGGACAAATACAGTATATAACATTTAGTGTAAATAATACGCGAAATGTCAAAGACTATCTGCGGAAGTATCCGCTAACATAAGGTATTTATGTTATTTTACACTCTAAACCAAACTGAAACCAGCTATCTGCGGTAGGTTTAACATTAAATAATCACTTTTAAGAAGCAAATATACAGACACGCTTGATAAGATGATGTTTTTGTTGCAAAATCCAATCATTTAAGCTGAGTGTGTAAACATCTAATGCAATATTCACACATCGAATATGAAGTTAGATTTAATTTTCACCAACAACATACCTCTAACGAAAGAGTTTCACCAGCACCGGGTTTGATGAATTAGATAGATAATAATCCTTTAGGTATATATCAAATTAATATGTTCACAAAATGTCCCTTTATATTCTCTTGACATATTTCCTTAGAGGTATATAATCACCATATACAATAACAGCTTTTGTTTCAAAATGTATACATTCTTAAAAAATATTAAAATTAGATCATATCCTTATATTAAGACGCGGATTTCAATATTTGCGATATTCTTATAATTTGCTTCACCCAGTAAATATAAAAAGTAATTGCTTGGGAACAGGATGTAGAAAAACGTCAGAATGTACACAGGTGGAGCCAAAAGTATGATTAACGTTAAACTATATATATATATATATATATATATATATATATATATATATATGCTTATAACACCTTACCATATAAATATAATTAATTGAAATCTTGCTCATCTACCAGCCTCCGGAATGCAAGCTATTTGCCACTTACAGGTGACCTGGAAAAGTGTCTGAATGAAAGTGATGCCCGTCTTTAAAAAAGAGAGGTACACAATGCAGAAAATTACCAACTAGTTTCCTTATTATCAGTCGGACGTAAACTTCTCGAACATATAATATGTGAGCGTGTTCCTAACCACTTTAAACAAAAATAACCAAACTAACTTGGACCATGGGTTTAAGTCAGTATATTCCTGTGAAGCACAACTGCTCACTACAATAAATCAACTACTCACTGCAATAAATCAACTGCTCACTGCAATGCATGACCTACTGCGAAACACAATGACAAAGATATACAAACCGACATGTTGATGCTTATCTTTTCAAAATCTATTGATACTGTGCAACATCATACATTAATGTTCAAGTTGGACAACTCGGGAATCGCGGAGCCATAACACCGTTAACTAGAGAAGTGTTTTACAAAGCGACAGATGCGTGTGTTTGTAGATGGATAATCCAATGATGCAGTCACTACCTACTCCGCTGTCACTCAGAGACTTGTACTGGGACCTCATCCTTTCCTTTGCCATAATAATAGTCTTCCATGCTGCACGGAATCTCCGGTTAGGCTGTTGGTAGATGACTGTCTCCTTTACATAAACTTTCAAGAGTGAACATAATACCGAGTATGACATTTAATGCCACTATATGTTACCCAACGTATATATCCAGTTAAACAACACAATCATCTTACTTCTGCACCTTAAATAAAAACATAATAGAAGATGACAGTGAAAATCCCTACCTTGGACTACCGCTATCTGAGAACTTCAAGTGGGAATCGCATATTGTCAAATCGATCAAGAAAACAAACACAGTACCAGCATTTTTTAAAACGAAAGCTCATAACATTGTCCACGCACATGTAGACAAACACCCTATCCTGAACTAATCAAATCTATTTTAGAGTATTTTTTCTGGAATACGTATTGCATTATGGATGTTGATAACATCCAGACGATTCAACACCAGGCAACAAGATTTGTATACTGTATGGTGACCAAGAAACCAGAGAAGTCGACTGCTGTACCAAAGTGTTATCAAACCTGTTTCTACCAACACCCCAACTCAGGCATTTGTGTATTAATATCTCAATAAAATAGTCGAGAGCTTAGTGCCAGCTTTTGTACCACATATATTTTTATAAACCATTGAGACAAAAGAAAACCACCTTAAAGCCACATATTTTACTTTTGAAAGTACAAAATTGTAGAGCAAATAATATATAGAAATGGTTGGTGTTTTGTAGTTTAATAAACTCTTTTTTCGTCGAGCATCTGTATAACACTGTTATGTGCGCACCATCTGCGGAGAGCGTCAAGACAGCCCTTGAATAATAACGTTATATTTGTATTTGGTTCTCTCCACCGGTGCAAAATGTACGCTAAAACTGGCCATGCGTTCTACACATTCAGATTTAGATTCAGATACAGAAAAGTCAGCATTAAAAGCCTCTGAAGTCCAATACATTAGCTAGAAGTACCAAAACGTTTTCATCATTATAAGAAGCTGAACGTTTGAAACATTTTAACGAAGTCGAAACAAAGACACTACATTTGGACTTTTATTAGTATACTTCAGACTTTTATTAGTATACTTTAGAAGATAAAGATCTACGTGGAAAGAAATTTGACATTTAGCTTAGACCAGTAAAGAAAGTATTAACATGAAATCGCAATAGTAAATTCCAAGGCAATTGATAAGCAAATACATTAGAATGAAATATCTAATAAAATGCCACTTTATGCAAGTATTGTGTCGTTTAGTTATGGTTTTGAAAGACTTAATCAAAGGATCAGCATCTGTCTACATCATTATGTCATATGTGATCTGAAACTTTAACAGAGCTTTAACACTTGTTTCAAGTCATATCGCTACGATGAATGCATTGTAGCAAAATATAGTGATGTCTACAATAGGGGCATCATGTTGCACACATGGTGGGCCATGTCCCATCCAGTGACAATTTCCTCACATCAGGCCAACCAGTTTTAATTTGTATCTATTAATACGGAACACCAAGCTAGTCAGCACCTAATTGCATTTTTATCTATCTTTACGTACCACTAATTCAGGCCATTTCGCTACGGCGTAATAAAGGGTATCATTTGTCTTGTTCCTAATTCCAAATGCAATTGTTAGTCCACATTTTATATGTCGTGCATATTTTGTTTTAGATGTTGGCAAGCTTTCCAGCGATACGGATGATGATGCGGCTATACTGGAAATGCTTAAAAATGCAATCAAGAGAAGAAACGAACACGCCAATGAGTAAGTTCGTTTAATTATTTTATTTTTTAAATTTTACTATTAGACACGTGTGACCTACTTTACAAAGAGGAAATAATTACTGCGTTCTGTTCTAAATAAAGGAAAAAATATTCTGTATGCATACCTATCAATCTCTGTTATACATTGTGATTGATCTTCACTTTAAAACATGATTTACATTGAATAATATCTTTAGTGATTCAGCTAGAGGTAAACACTTAGAATGAACGAAAGGAGCGAATGCAAAATAAGGTGTATAGGTTGGGAGGTAGAAGGATATGAATACATACATACATACATACATACATACATACATACATACATACATAAATACATACATACATACATACATACATACATACATACATTATCATGATCGAGTTTCATTCTGGATCAAACAATGCATTTGTTTTTGCTTACAGCTTTCTGAACAAAAAAACTGCTGGTAGGATTCGCAGGATGTATGAAAAGCCCTGGTGATGAGTTGTTTCGAACTTACAATTAACCAGCCATTCTGAATCTGGAATCGAAAAATAAATTATCTAATACTGTTATCGTGCACTATATTGGTCATATTAAAATTAATATAACCTATCGAGTTTGAATCTTGTTGGCAACTTGCTAACTAACACCCACTATCGTTATTGTCAGGTGAATGGACGTCCTTTATATTGTAGCTCTAACTGACGTTTCTAGAGTTAATATAAACATTAAAAATAATTCTCTCTCTCTCTCTCTCTCTCTCTCTCTCTCTCTCTCTCTCTCTCTCTCTCTCTCTCTCAATCAGAAATACAAAAGTGCCTTGGATGAATGGTAAAAGCTCGATATTGATATACAAAACAACTTGTACAAAGATACAATATCGCTCGTAACCGTGGATCATCGCGTAATTGCACTTATTCTTTAAAATTATATCGCTGTGTATTACTAAACATTCAACGTTTCAGAGCTTACATTCCAAAATAGACTCAGGAGAGACAGTAACGAATTGTGCGATGCGTTTGATATATCAGATTAAAGGTTTAAATTATGTGATATGTGCAAATCCTAGAACAAATATCTTGCGATATTGTCCATTTTGAAAATGAACTATGTGGGTTGATTTACCTCGAGAACGAGGCAACGTCAAAAAGCCTATTTTACGTACAATTTGTACGTTCAGTTTAGATAATATAATATTGTCATATAAGCACGGCAATCTCCATAAACAATTTTCGATTCCAAGATATATATATATATATATATATATATATATATATATATATATATATATATATATATATATATATATATATATATATATATATATATATATATATATATATATATATATATGTATGTATGTGTGTGTGTGTCTGTTTGTGTGTTTCTTCGTGTACTTGTTATTTAGATTTGCAAACTATTTTATCTTACTGTATAATTTCATGTCATTATAGCTTAATTTTTCTTCTTTTGATTAATTAAAGCTCTAAGGATTCAAACTGATTAAAAGAGCTATGATGAATGAATCATAAGTTCATCATTCATATAATAATGTGGGAATGAAAATTATGACATTGATGATCATTGGTTTATTTTGTTTGTTTCGTTTTTATGGTTTAACGCCATTTGTTCAGCTGAAGATAGACTATACATGGCGGCCAGTATTAATGGTGGAGGAAGAACACGGAAAATCCCAGGAAGAACCCCCGACCCACGAGAATCTACGGGCAAGCTTTCTTACATACCCACAGTAGCCGAATCTGAGACTCGAACGCAGACAGGTGAGATGGCAGTTTATCCGTAACGGACAGCGCTCATTCATACAATACTGTGGGAATGAAAACATTGACATTGCTGATCACTGGAAAAGATATTACCAGTTGGAATGCAAGTCCACGTGTTGGTAGATAAATAGATCAATTGTAAACTTCAAACACCCAAAGCTTTGTCGCATCAGGTGTTTAGCTTTTAGCTTTGTTTTAGATATTCTGATATTGTAGACCAGGTGATGCTATACGAGGTCTTTTGGTAGTTTACTTCACACGTAAGATTAAATATTCGGCTTATTATTAAAAATATATGTTTATCATTGGCATGAACTTAAAACAAAATGTATTAAAATATGTATAAAACCATACTATTTGATGTCAACTGATCAATGCAGGCATCGTTTGCTGATATTGACAAATACTGTTCAAGGTTATACAGGTCTGTTTTGTTTGCTTTCCGATGATAGCCAATCAATATGACTCGTGCTTCATTCGTGATGATAATGGTTCTTTATATATCAGTCCATTTCTGGTTCATTAATTTCAAGCCTACTTTAAAGCAATGCTATCAAGCGTGACTTTTCCTCGAGAGCATACATCTAAATATTACAAATAAAGTACTAAGCACAATTACGTTTTCCCAAGGAGAAGACGTGAGAATCGGGTAATATTTTAAGCGTTACCTTTCCTTGATTATAAACATGTAAATATTAAGAGGCGCCATCGATAGTACGAGTTGGGTATTTTTTCTTTCAATTGCTGTCTTGTATGTTGGAACATGAAATTCCGAAATCATTCTTCTCCAAAAAGGAGATAAATCGTGTCACCGATAGTGCTATTCGAGTATTTGCTGTCTTACCTTGAACTGTCGGTTCGGTAACTTGGTTCTTTGTTCACCATCATGCTTACATTACTCGTATACTTATCTGCATATCAGTGGTGTAGTCCACCCAATTTATTCAAGACAAACAATGAACGAATAACAGAGAACAACAATAGACTCTTATAACGACGAACCTCACCATTTTATACTTGTCTGTGCTGACGCCTAATCTTCGTGCTTTCCTGATTTCCCTTTTCATTCTGTGTTTTTCTTTTCCCTTTATCTCACATATTCTGTATTCTTTTGCTTTGTCCTTTTCAAACATGCTGCATTTGCTTTCCATGTGAGCGAGATATCGAGTAACGAATAATTTGTAAATAACCGTGATAAAGCGTAGCCTTCATTTTTTCGGACATTTTTGTTGTTGTCGATATTGAGTAAACGAGTAGGATCTGACATATTTATAGGCTTAATAAACATCGTAGAAGAATCAAGCTTGATTACGACGATTCCAATACATTAAAAAGAGGGAAATTAGATTGTGCTTTCTCTCCTCGTCAAAGATGATCGACAAAAAATTTAACATCGCATGATCTTTTTGGTAAGGTTACTCGCGGGTGATGAGCGTTATTCGTATAGTATTGCACAAGCCCCACCTGTCAAAGGGTAAGTGGTCAGTCCCACTTGTCAAGGGGTATTGTACACCATATAATAATAATAACTATAATCCACTCCCTGTTTATACTCGTTATCTAAAAGATGACCGCCATCGATATAATTGCCCGGTTCGATTATGAGAATTGATATAGTAAACTGAGCAGTTATATTGAACAGACAACTACGAGCCCCCGTAAAGATAAACAAACAATTTAATCAATTACATACACAATTATGAAACTTCCTTTCATTAGGAATACACGCGGTTTAGAAATACAACTTTCACCGAATTACAAAAAGATTTGAAACAGAATTAGCCGTTCCATTACTGATATTTTAATTTGTCATAGAATCGAGTGGTACAATCGAAGTCAATGCTTTGTTCGATTTTCATAACCTGATATTTCTCGATCCCGTCTCTGTAAGATTCAATGTTGTTCTAGAAGACCCTGTCTCTTCCAATCTCTAGATACTCTGCACTCGTTGATGTTTCCCCTGATTCCAGATTTGTCCACTGTTTCATGTGTTCACTGCAATTTCGTTTCTCCCAATTCTTTCTCGGGGTTATTCCCGTGACTTCACAAACTTCCAAAAAACATTTTATTTCTTTCAAAGGAAAATTAAAACAACCTAAGTCTCTCGTTACAATGGTTACTGATGGGATTGTCCATTATTCATTGTTCGAACAATTAGATATTTCTATCAGTGATAACAACTTTACGGCTAGTAATTAACTAAACATGTCCTCAAATGAATGTAGTTAAACAAATTGTTAATTCGTTTTGCCTTGACCTAATACATTAACGTACTACACAGCGAGGCGTTGAGTTATGTATCCGCCTGAATTTCCACAGCACATAAATCGTATACACTGTCGCTAAATCATCTATGAAATCAACATTCGGTGAATTCAAATGTATTCTTGTAACCCCTTACAAACGTAATACATTAAATTCTTAGAACATAATCATTATGAAACCCAGATGATAAATTCAAGAATTAACGTAATACTTCCTATTCATAACTCAGCATAATGTTTTTACGACATACATTAAAACTACATCATTCTTAACTAAGAATTAAGGTACGAATTCCAATTCATAATACAAAACACATTATGTATCAAATGCAGACCTGTAAACAAAGCAAACATCATATAAATTGCATACGCAGTGGTATCGACAACAACGCAGTTGAAGGGAACAAAAACAGATTCACGTCAGAGGTCTCTCTCAATAGGTAAGAATCTGCCATACGCATCTGGCCTAGTTCATTTTGAAGTCACGCGATTTGCTCTGGTATCATATGGCGGTCAGTTATGTAGTTAACTTAAACCCATCAGTAAGTATTATGGTTGTCTACAATCGCGCCTTCTGGTGATCGACATAGAGTCAGAGAGTTAATGCCGTCTTGTTAATATTTATCGTTATCTACTTTAGCGCCTCCTGGTGACCAACGGAGATCTAATAGTGTGAGGTTGATATTAATATACCTTAATAATCAACCTTGACCGCCAATGTTCGTATTCGGTTTGTTTTCATTTTCAAATGAACCTTTTTGAATAATGCAGCTATCCGAAGAAACTTAACATATAATAATGCATGTTCGGGCCGAAAAATTCATGCAATAATGCCAAATATGCATACAGACGATATGCAATTGTCCGAAATTGATATCCATTGAAAACAATGGTAACTAATTGGGACCGGCACAAAGCTATGCAATAAGGCGGAATATGCAGCATACACATAGGAGTACCAATTTTCAGAAGAACTCGACCATAAAGCTGATAATATTCTACACGGACTAATGTATCAGTCGAACCTGTGTTTACAATGTATGTCATTCACACCTTTATCAGATTGTTGAATCTTAAAATTCCTGTCACGTACAGAGCTCTGTGTATCTTTAATATCAGCTTATATGTGGATACGTTCAATTGAAATGTGAAAGCAATTATCAATGTCCTTCTTTGAAAAAACAAACCAAAGAAATGGGCATTTAAAGTTTTGGAATACACGCTCGAGATATTTTTAAGGACAATAACACACACTGTTCTCGTTCATAAACAGTCAGATATCATCCGTTTAAATTGATATGAATTCAGGGAGTACATGTTTACATGTTCATACGTTGGATTTGTATTCCTCTAGATAATATATATCCCCCACCCCACCACCATATATATATATATATATATATATATATATATATATATATATATATATATATATATATATAGATAGATATATATATATATAGATATATATATATATACATACAGAGAGAGAGAGAGAGAGAGAGAGAGAGAGAGAGAGAGAGAGAGAGAGAGAGAACTTTCCATGAACATGATATGATCTTATTTTGACATCAAGATGAGTTATCTTTAATTTTCCTAGTAGACACCTTTATCTTCAAATGTATTGAGACATGAATGACAATAGAGTTACAATTTTTTTCTATATCTAGCAGCCGGATTCAAATCACTGTTGCACGCCATGTTAAGGCACTCATTATTATATTTTCAAACCGTCGACATTTTCTTTTCTCATATTGATAACATTTCATCTGACAATTAAACTAGCTTGATATGCATAGTGCGATACTATTTAGTCTGTAAAGCTGTAAATAATCTAATAAAACTCTATGCATATGTATCCTGTCTTCAAGTATTTTGGTTCTCATCGATGCCTCGTACACTCCTACACTACGTTCATCATTATACTTGAAACTGATAGTGCGGTGCGGCTATTGGCATTTAGGTACATATATCACAAAAACCTTAGCGCTATTGCTTACCGCATATATATATATATATATATATATATATATATATATATATATATATATATATATATATATATATATATATATATATATATATATATATAATAATAATAATAATAATAATAATAATGATAATATTAATAATAAAAGTCCAACATAGTCAATTAAGAAAGAACTAGTGAGGGCTACATCAGTATAAGCCGTATGTAGCCATGATAGGATAGCAATCTGAAATCAAACATTATCTAAATCGCCAACAAGGTAGATTATGTAATATTTCTGCATTTTAATTGCTCGTCTTTGTTCCAGTTTATTTTATCTTACGCTCTGCACGGGGTAGAAATGTGAGGCGATTACCGTTCCCAAGGTTATCTCGTGAACGTCGAATGAAATGTCCTTAGCCAGTGTCAAACAAAGCACCCTTGTACAACGGCCACTTGAAGTTTTGATGTAGTCGTGTTTTTTCGGCATGAGCTAAATTGAAAGAGTATCTGTACCGTGAAACACGAGAACGAAAACACACCTTAATCACTGCAGGAAGACATCCGTGGGTATTTGTCATGCTATTTAGTTCTAATACACGATATCTTAAAGTACTAGAGCGGGAATGAGAGTTTCAAGATGAAAGTACAGTATAATACCCGCAATAAGCGCAATTAAAATATTTTATTAACATAGAGGTACCAAAAGTATTTTATTTTAAATTGTGATCTAACCGCTAACTCCCATTCGCGTTATATCGTAGATCAGGATAGTTTAAAAACTGAGAAGGTATGTCAGTAGTTCAGGCCACATTTGATGCTTAAAACAAAAGCATAGCGATATATATATATATATATATATATATATATATATATATATATATATATATATATATATATATATGTGAATGTGAGTGTGTGTGTGTTTTAAAAAAAACATTTTGTTTCAAAATAAGAATTACGTCAATATTTTTCTCTATTCGATAGTCGTGGTGCTTCTTGAGCGTTTAATGGTTTTTACTATACTGCAATGATTCTAAATTACAAAACGCTCTCTACACACATTTGATGATAACAGAATATTTGATTTATATAGAAATATGAACTCTAGGTATAATACATTTATTATGCAGTCGAATAGAATATCTACATTTTCTTTAAAGATTATAACGATATACATCCATCAGGTGGCTTGAGTAAACTATGTTTAACCAGCAGTGAGATAAACGACGCTCTAACAAAACTAAAAAAAAAAATTAAGATTATATATGATCCACGCATGACGTTGGGTAACCTTTCCTTAACCATTGATCAGTCATCCAAATATTACATGATCCTAACATAGATTTAATGAAATATCCAGGTAAACTATAAGGATTGACAGCCGAAGTGTAGACCGGGTTGATTTGTTGTCGGTCACTGGAGAAACTGCACCTAAAGCAAATAGAGCTTAAAAAGGTATCTAGTTAATTGTATCAAAGTTTCAAGCGAGGGAGCGTTGTTTGAGTGTTACTATAGATGTACATAAGAATGCAAGTGTATTGGGACCTTAGTTTGGGCACAATTATGACAGTATATAATGTTAAACAGCCATTGCAAATCCTATCGGCTTTTCTACATCCGATCATCATTAAAGTCATGATGCTTTATTTTTAGATGTGATTATAAACAATTTAATCAGTTTTTCCTCATTTGGATCCGTTACGTTTCTTTATGCTATAGATAAGTACTATCCTACAACTTTAATTCCATGGGGCACAACATAACGAATTTTTTTTTCAAAGCCATCTAATTTTAAATTGCTTCATGTCGCTGAAATGTTTTGTCATTAGTTTATAATAATGTTATTGTCTTGTGTCTGTAGTAAATGGAATTTTAGTTTAGTTAAATGTAGAAAACGGGAAGGTTATTAAGTGCAGCCAACGGTTGATTGCATGATAATGGGTGACACTCATGTGTGATTTCATAAAAATGACGTGGGATCGAAGTCAATAAATTTAACAGTCCACTTGCATGCAGGTTAAATACTCGTGCACCAAACAAAGTAGACTGATAATCTACTCGAGCTACGTAATCACCGTTTTATATAATAAAAATCGCACAATACAGTAAAACGTGATGTTCAGCACTATCGAATTAGGTGATGTACTCCTTACAATCAAGATGTAACAAGATAAACGGGTACGATTTCCGGATTAACAACATAATACCTTTTCCGATATAAGTAAAATATTTTAGAATGAACGACGTTAATGAGTAATGAATTATGAATAAATGCGTGTATGAATAACCCAAATATTGAATTAATGAACATAAGAATGCAAAACTGTAATAATGAAAATACCGATAAATTAATTTGCAAAATACAAAGACATGGGATGAAATATTCACAGATTTCACAATACAAAGAGTGATATAATTTACTCAACAAGTAAACAAATGTAGAAGTTTACTCCTTCATTACGTGACATCGTTTTCCATCTTGGATACTTCGCTGGGATTCGAACTTGGAATTATTTGGACATTTTATTACCAGAACTTTTGTAATTTCTCTAGTGGATAATATTTTCAATTATTTTGGATTAATTTTGGAATTGATTTTTAAAACTGGAAGTTTATTTTTCTTTTCTGGAAAATACTTGTGCTTAATAAATTGTTTATTAAGTTTTTACAAGCTTGTTATTTTCATCCTTTCTATGTTACTGTTTATTCGAGCCTGAGCACGTAACACATAAACTGGGGGCTCGTCCGGGATTGAGATCAATTTGAATTTGGCTAGAATATTTTTCAGAAAACGTTTGTTTTTAATTTTAGTTCCCCTAGTTTTAATTTTGTTTTTAAAAAATCTTTAGTGAGATTGACAGGCTTTTATTAAAATGAAATATTTCTTTCTAATCCTACTCAGGAGCAATTAGATCATTCAAAAAGGATGAGTTGATTAAACTTGCCAGAAAATATGATCTTTCTGAAGCCAAGGCTTCTTTAACGAAACAAGATAACAAAAATATTTTGGTCCAATATTTAATAGAAAAGAATGTTTTGGAAAAAAGTGCCTTTATTTCGGTCAGTAAGTCTGCATCAGACTTTGACATTAAAATAAAGAAATTAGAATTAAAATTCAAGATTGAATTATAGTTGAAGAAGCTGGAATTTCAGGAAAGGGAGACAGAAAAACAAATATAGTAAGACAAAGAGAAGAAAGAAAGACAATTCCAATATGAAAAAGAGGAGAGAGAGAGAGAGACAGGAAAGGGAGAAAGAAAAACAATTACGAAATGACAAAGAGGAGAAAGAAAGACAATTACAATATGAAAAAGAGGAGAGAGAGAGAGAGAGAGACCGGAAAGGGAGAAAGAAAAAATATTACAATATGACAAAGAGGAGAAAGAAAGACAATTACAATCTGACAAAGAGGAGAAAGAAAGACAATTTGAATTACAAAAGGAGCAGATGCACATTCGGTTACAAGAAAAACAAATTGAGAGAGAGAGAGAGAGAGAGAGAGAGAGAGAGAGAGAGAGAGAGAGAGAGAGAGAGAAGGGAGAGAGAAGGAAGAAAGAGAATATCAATGTAAAATGAAAGAATTAGAGCTCGCAAGTGAAAAACACCTTCATACTTCAAATCCAAATTTAAGTTTTGATTTAGCAAGGAATATTAGATTAGTGTCCACTTTCAGAGAAAAAGAAGTAGACAAATACGTCATTCGTTTTGAAAAAGTTGCAGAAAATTTAAAGTGGCCAAGGGAGCATTGGACTCAGTTATTGCAATGTGTACTCACTGGCAAGGCTAGTGAGATTTACACTTCACTGTCTGCTCACCAAATTGGTGAATATGATGTGGTTCAAGAATGCATTCTAAGTGGTTATTAGTGAGTCCCTGAAGCTTATTGGCAAAAATTCAGAAATTACAGAAAAGAAGCTGGACAAATGTCGAATTTGCTTGAAAAAAGAGCAGTTGTTTGATTGATGGTGCTTAGCCAAGAAAGTCGAACAAGATTATCAAGATCTTAAGCAAATTATATTAATTGAAGAGTTAAAAAAACTGTGTCCATAGTGACGTCAAGTCTTATCTTGATGAGGATAGGATTGAAATCTTGGCGAATGCTGCTCGAGCTGTTGACGAATATTCTTTGACACATAAAGTTCCTTTTGTTAACAAGACTTCTACTGAACAGTCTTCTGACAGAAAAGTATTTCAGCCTAATACAAGCCCTTTTAAAACTCAAACTAGCACAACTTTCAAAAATCAAACTTCAGAGAAGCTTGATTCTAGATCCGTGTCTCTTTCGACGTATACATATTGCAATAAAAAAACCACGTTATTTATGACTGCAACAAATTGAAAAATAGGCATCAGAATCAAGACAGACCTGTTCCAAATGCTCTTATTTCTAAGAGGTCGAGTTCACGATCATGTATTGAAAGCAATACGTTTGTTGGGTCTAATAAAGCACAGTCTGATTTTATGATGGAGAATTATGAACAATTCATATCGACGGGTTCTATATCACTCTTGGATGATTTAGCCAATCCCACCCCATTTAAAATTTTAAGGGCACAGAAGCTTCTCAGAGTCTTTTATTGTCAGGTACTTTGCCTTTTTATGAGAAGTCTTCTTCTAATGAAATTTTTCTGATTCAGGGAGTGGAGTGCGGCTTTGTTAATGTTCCTCTCCATTGTGTAAATTTGTCATCAGTCTTAGTGGCAGAACTTGTGACAGTCGGAACAGTCTCGGTGTTATTCGTTGAGGGCCATCATTTATTGCTAGGCAACAACTTAGCTGGAGACAAGGTTGTGGTTAATCCACTTGTAACTGACAAGCCTGATTTGGATCAGAAAGTTTATCCAATTGAAAAAGAATTCCCTGATATATTTCAAGCTTGTGCAGTTACTAGAGCCATGGCAAAGAACGCTGCTGAAAATGATGTTCATGAAGCCAGTATTCCTTTAGCTGGCACGCGTATAGGTCAGGCTTTTGATGAGGTCACTTTTACTCCTTGTTTGGATCAATCAAAAGGTATCGATCATAGTGATCCTCTTTAAACAACTCATTCTCTTTATTATAATCAGAGTGATAAACGACAGTCACTTGTCGTCGAACAGGAAAAATATAATGAGATCTCCTGTTTGTTTCAAAGGGCCATATGTGAGACTGAAGCCACTGAAGTTCCTGTCTGTTATTTCATTAAAAATGGAATTCTTATGAGAATTTGCAGACCTGCCGAGGTACCTGCTGGTGACGAGTGGTCGGTGAACTATCAAATAGTAGTTCCAAAATCTTACAGACAGGAAATACTTAATCTGGCCCATGAAACACCTTTGGCTGGTCATTTAGGGATTCATAAAACTTATCACAAGATCTTGACTCACTTCTATTGGCCAAAAATCAAAAGTGATGTTGCCAAATACTGTAGATCTTATCATACTTGTCAAATGGTAGGAAAACCCAATCAGAAGATACCTAAGGCTCATCTACAACCTATTCCTGCCTTTAACGAACCATTTAGTAGAATTATGTTAGACTGAGTAGGTCCCTTACCCAAGAACAAGTCAGGTAACCAATACCTGTTGACCATTATGTGTGCGTCAACAAGGTTTCCAGAGGCAATTCCGTTGAGGAATATAATTCTAAAACAATAGTAAAAGCTTTGATAAAGCATTTTACTCAGTATGGCCTTCCCAAATCTTTTCAGTCTGATCAAGGTTCAAATTTCATGTCTGGAATTTTCCAGCAAGTTATGTATCAATTGGTCATTCAGCAATTCAAATCGTCTGCTTATTACCCTGAGAGCCAATAACATTATAAAGATTTCATTAGACTTTGAAAAATATGATCCGATGGTATTGTTGTGATACGAATAAATATTGGGATAAAGGCATTCATTTACTATTGTTTGCTGTTAGAGAATCAGGTCAAGAATCTTTAGGCTTCAGTCCCTTTTAACCAGTTTTTGGACACACTGTGCGTGGACCATTGCAGTTATTGAAAGAGAAACTTCTCTTTAATGAAGATACTGAGATCAACATTCTTGATTATGTTTCCGATTTTAGATACAAGTTGTCAAAGGCTTGTGAGGTCGCAGCAGCAAATCTGCAGTCTGCTCAATCTAAAATGAAATCAAGATCTGATAAAAAATATCGAAGGAAAGGAGTTTTCAGCCTAGTGATAGAGTATTGGCTCTCTTAACCATGCCACAAAATCCTCTTCAGGCAAACTGTTATGGTCCCTACACAGTTGACAGGAAAATTAATGACTTAAAGTACGTCATAAATAGTCCTGGGAAACGCAAACAAAAACAACTCTGCCATATAAACATGCTAAAAGAGAATATTGAAAGAGATAGCAATGTTAAACATGTAATTAATTTAGTTGTACCTGTCCCACTCAGTGATTTAATATCATAAGATTCTACTGATATTGAAATGACGAATATTTGCAATGCAGAAATTATGAAAGATCTAGACAAGAAACTTTCACTTTTACAAGTGCAAGAAAGAAATGAACTGAAACAGTTATTGTTTGAATATGAGCACTTATTTCCAGATTGTCTTACAAGGACAAACAAAATTTGTCATGACGTTGAAATTGTAAATTCCAAACCTGTCAAGCAACATCCATACAGGATGAATCCACACAAACAGGAATATTTAAAAAAGGAAATTCAATATCTGCAGGAGAATGATTTTATCGAGCCCAATAAAAGTGATTGGAGTTCACCATGCATACTTGTTCCAAAATCACATAAATCTTTCCGTAGGTGAAGGTGGACAGTGTGACAAAAACAGATTCATTCCCAAGAATTGACGATTGTATTGATAAAATCGGGAATGCCAAGAATGTCACCAAATGTGACCTTATGAAAGGATTTTGGCAGATTCCACTAACGGAAAGAGCAAAGGAAATCTCGGAATTTGTGACTCCAGATGGACGTTGCCAATATAAATTAATGCCATTCGGGATGAAACGGTCACCAAATACATATTAAGAGTACTCTTAAAAGGGATTACAGTGTCTATGTGTATAATTTCAATTGGCAATAACGGTGTCCACTTGACTTCGTTTGCATAGTGTTGTCAGAAGAAGAGCGTAAGTATCTTGCTGATGTATACACATGGGTAGGGACGGACAGGTATGTTGAACTGAAGTATCTCAGTGAAACGTAGCACCTAGAACAAAAGTTGTATTTGATTCTGTATCGAATTGATAGATAGTGAATGGTACAGAGAAGTGGTGAGGTGTGCTCTGATCGAGGTACTCCTAAGATGATCCGAGCAGCTGTATTTTAAATTTGTTGAAGCTTCTGGAGTAAATAGTGTGACGAACAAGACATAATTGAGTTACACTAATGCAGTCTAGAACGTACTAATGAACACATAAGTGTTTAAGTGGCATCAGCTGAAAGATATGTGTGAACGGATCTAATGCGTCTCAGCTCAAGATTTGCAGCGTTTCATATGTTCATGACATGTTGATGCAATGTGAGTGTATTGTCTAGATTATATATATATGTATATATATATATATATATATATATATATATATATATATATATATATATATATATATATATCCTAAATTCAGGGAGATTGCATTATTGCATATTTTCTTTCAAGGAAGACATGCTTTTCATAAGGTTGTTATAACAGTTGTCAAAATTATCATTTATAATTTGTTTCTTTGTGAATTTTGTCGGTGTGTGGGTGTTTGATATTTTTAAAATCTGCGCGATGGCTTTGTCGGATACAAACAATGTAAACGCTATTTTAAATCGTTACTTAGCAGACAGATCCGGTACGAGAACCTGTCGTCGCCATATCAGTGTATGTTTAAGCTAACTCTTACACGCACGCCCACGCACCCACCCACCCCATGTCTCTCTCTCTCTCTCTCTCTCTCTCTCTCTCTCTCTCTCTCTCTCTCTCTCTCTCTCTCTCTTTGTTAATCTCTTAAAACAATTAAATATAGTAGTACATTTTAATTTTCTTTGTGGTTTTGCGCATGTTTCATTATATCATACTATAGTATCTCTTTCTTTGAAATAACAAAACTGCACATATGAATGTATTGTTTTAATTTTAAAAATACATGACAATAAATCTGGAAAATAGTTAATATTTTAGTTACTTTTCGTGATGTTAATCATTATAGACATATAATGCTTTGTTTATACCAAGCATGATACAAAATATATGCATATATAAATGCTGATATTTGAAACATTGAAAGAGCTTGGTGTTACCATTAACTCGGCCTTCATTGAGACAGATACTAAATAGATCGCAAAGCAAAAGGACATCAAATGAAGGGAGTATGTTTATGTGTTTAGGCAGAGTGGTACAAATGCAAGGAAATTAACATAAACACACAACGTCTGTTTGCTTAAACTATCCTGAATAAAGCTATTTTATATTTGTTTTCTTTCTTTATTTATCTATCCATATTTGGCCGTTCTTTCGTTTTGGGGGTTAACATAGATTGTGCTATGGTTTAATTGTCCAATAACACATGCATAGACAAATAAATCTTGAGGAATGAAGACAGAGACATGTATATGTTAGACCCTGATGCTGATTAATATATTTTCTTCTTCTTTGTTTAACTGAATAATAGTCCTGATACAATTCTCATTCACACAGATAATAATGAAGTCGTTTTAGTAGTTTATATTAAATATCTGAAAAGGATGCAATCAAGTCAAGAAAACATGAAATCAATTTTCGAAATTGGTAAAGTCCAGCAAACAATGTAACACTACACTGACATTTAGTTAAATACAATATTTAAAATTAACAGAGAAACAGGTAAATTAAATATCTGTAATATTGTATGTATGTGTGAGTTTTGCACGGTATATTTAATTTGATAATTTTCCCATTGAGGTGTTTTGACATTAAACATCTTGGTGCAAAACAAATATCATGTCCGTTGCCATTAATTTTGCTTCTTTAAAGAGATATTTTGTTTTAACTAATACAACGTAGATGAAGACGCTTTATTGTTATGTAGTTGTCAAAGAAACAAGTGCATGTGGGCAGAGTTAATAACAATTACAAACGCGCCTTGGACGAATTTTTAACAGCTCTAAATATACAATATCGCTCGGGATCATGTATGGTCCCTTAATTGCACGTATTTATTAAACTGTTATCGCTGTGGGTATCTGAACACTCACAGTTTAAGTGCTTACATTCCAGAATCGCCTCAAGAGCCGCGCTAATGTATTCTTGTCATCTAAAGATATCTTTACCAGCCCAGGGCAGCGTGTATTAACTCTATTCTGATTCCCATGGAGAAACGTACTTATATCTGCAACATATAGTTAAAGATGTGCCAGAAATTACGTTTAAACCATAGCAACTAACCGATCCCGACTGAACTAGCCAGCTCATTTTAAACTACGTTTCCTATATATCGCTACAACAACATTCTAACAGGTACGTAAAACTGTTTCACTAGTAGCCATAGACTAGTTAAGGTGGTACGTAATCTTGGAAGCAGTATACAAATAGCGCAACTACCATTCCCCAACACATAGCACTAAGATAAAACAACGACAACTTTGCAATTTTAAAGAAAGTTAGCAATATAAATTTAATATTAAAATCACCCATTGATCGGCACGTCCCTGAAACAGCTGCTCACTTAATTATTTTATCATTCTTGACTTGGGTAAAACTGTTATCCAACCATTAAAACAATATTCACAAAATGCCAAGCGTCTTGCTAAGCCGCTGCCAGTACCATTTGTATATGTCTTTGATATAACACAGCCGAGATACGAACACACGGCAATCGGCATCCGAGGCGGACACTTTCACGACCCAGGCCACTGGAGCGGTGGAGTGGTAAATGTCATCAACGTTTAAAGCAATGCCCTTGTTGTTCTTAGGAAATGTAATTTATAGTATTATTAAGTGGAGCGAATACAACATTCTGGTATTCAGAAAGAAAAAAGAAACATGGGAAACAAGCATAATGAAAGCTCCTTAACTGCTGTCGAAGAGGAGGCAAGCAGTACGGATTTAATGAACATTCTCTAGGAATGGGAACAAGAAATGTGGATTCTCTGAAAAGTGCAACAGAAAACATATTGTATACAATCTGTTCTTGTGTAAACCCGTATTGTTTCGCGAGAATAAATATGCTTTGATGCACATTTGGCATATATAACATTATGCAACATTATATATATATATATATATATATATATATATATATATATATATATATATATATATATATATATATATGCGGGTTTATACATATTACATAAATAGAGTACAGACTGACACCGCGATATTGAAAAAGACATACAAAAATCCCAGTGGCTCCAATCTCCATCGTGAGATTGATAGTGTTGATATCCGTTCGGAGCATTGCACAGAGTAATCTTTCCAACCAATCTAAATTAATGGCAATTAGAGCAATTACAGTATCAGCTAATATGTAAGAATGTTTGACAGAACATTTCATTTAAGATTTACTTCCATGTTTGAACTTTTGAAGTCTAAAACAGTCAATAAATGCATTTAAAAATCCATAATTTCTGATTTTAAACTAAAAGGGGTTTGTATGGCTACTTTATAAAGTCTAATGCGAGGTTTTCTAATGAGTATGCGCCTATATATTACCAACAACTGAGTCCCTTGCATTCCATAGCACGCCCATGCTGGTGGTATTGTATATTTCAAAATATTGTTTTGTTTTTATATTAACTGTTGGCTCCATTTGTATGTGTATTCACACATTAATAGATACTAAGGAGTTCATATCAACTCAATTTTTTGAATCTTTTTAATAGGTGCGCAGTATATGTGTCCGTATGACCCAGGAAAGTTGAGTGTAATGTCTGCTATGAGGATTTATTTGAAGATAACACTTTTAGCCTGTATATATGGGTGTGTGTGCGTGTGTTAGTGTGTGTGGGTGGGTGTAATTTGATGATATTGTTCAAGATTGTCGAATGATACGCAATGAAATAAACTAAAGCAACCATGTTTGTGCTTGAAAGTATAAGATAATTGTTGGTATGTTGATCCTAATCTTATATATGGAGGCCATCCAGGGAGAAAGCCATTTGCATCTAACATTTAAATGAGTCTTATCAAAACATAGTGCATAATTATTTCATTAGAAGGGTACATTAATCAATTATCATAAGGTATCAGGTAGTTACAATTCAGTCTTTCTTTGGCGATGAAAAGGCCAGGTCAATGAAAACGAAAACGTTTTTAGTAATATTGATCATTTAGATGTCGCCATCGATCAAAGAAATCATGGAACATATATTAAATTAAGGACTAATATTAGGAAGCTAACGACAATGTTCAAGGAATTGCTATCAGAGACGCCAACTGATATATCACTACTGCAAAGTAACTATTGATACTACAGATTTATTAAATTACAATACTTCCAATGCATACAACACGGCCTTCAATGACCGTTATCGTAATATCGGCCATCTTGTCTATTCACGATTCTCTCTAGAAGTGTCATACGATTACCTGCATTCTATATACGTATATCCATAAATAATCATGCCCACAATTTGAAATATTTGTTTGCATTTTTGCCACAAGTTTTACGAAATGGATAATGAAGAGGCAGCATTAGAGCTGGACAAAACATATTTAATATCGAAATCTGTATATACAACACAGATATGCACATACATGTGCTTGTATATTTCGTTTCTCTTTTCAGTTTCTCTGTGGACAAAATGAAAGACTGAAAATGAGGTACATATTACAATATATCGACTCTTATGTTCATTTTTCTTGCATGTTTACTCCCCTCTTAGATAATTTCAATAAATTATATATATATATATATATATATATATATATATATATATATATATATATATATATATATATATATATATATATATATATAATATTCAGGAAATAAGAGATATGGTCGAATTAGCGTAATTCTTGTAGTAGTTTGATTCAAGGTTTAAATTATGTTATATCTACTATGTTACATTCGTTTTAGATGAAATATTATTGTCATTTAAGCACATCAATCTACATAAACATAGTTCGATTCCAACATCTATATATGTTCGTGTACTGATTATTAAGATTTGCGAAAATCTTTTATATTACTGTATGCGGAATTAATATTCTTCTCATCAATTAAAATTCGAAGAATTTAAACTACGTAAGAGAGCTATAATGAATCATTAGTAAAATCATCATTCATATCATAATGTGGAAATCAAAACTATAACATTGATGATCATTGGTTTGTTTTGTTTGTTTTGTGTTTATGATTTAACGCCATTTTATCAGCATAAGATAGGCTTAACATGGCGGTCAGTAGTAATGGTGCAGGAAGAAACCGGAAAACCCCGAAGGGAACAACCTACACAGGAGAAACTAATGGCAAGCTTTCTCACATAATCACACTGGCCGAATCTGAGACTCAAACCCTCGAGGACAGAGGTGACACGGCAGTGATCCGTAACGGACAGCGCTTTAATGATCCGTAACGGACAGCCACTCGGGGCCCCTCATTCATATCATAACGTTTAGTAGTTTGTCTAATCGTGCGTAAATTTCTAGTAACTATGATTTAAATGTGTAAGATTTACTGTAAACGCACGTTTAGCTATTCTGCTTATCATTTAAAACATATATTAACCATTAGCATGAACGTAAAACGAAAACTATTCAAATAGGTATAAAGCCATACCATTTTATGTCACGTGTTCAATGCATGCTTCTATAGATGATATTGACAAATACTGTTCAAGGTTATACAGGTCTGTTTTGTTTGCTTTCCAATGCAAGCCTATCACTTTGACTCGTGCTTCATTCGTGATGATAATGGTTCTTTATATATCAGTCCAGTTCTGGTTCACTAATTTCAATCCTACCTTAAAGCAATGCTATCAAACGTGACTTTTCCTCGAGAGTATATACCTAAATATTTGAACTAAAGTACTTAGCACAATTATGTTTTCCCAATGAGAAGATGTGAGATGCGGGTAATATTTTAAGCGTGATCTCTCCTTGATTATAAACTTGTAAATATTAATAACGTGTCATTGATAGTACAAATCGGGTATTTTTTTTAATTGCTGTTTTGTATGTTGACCCACGACATTCCGAGCTAATTTTTCCATATATAGGAGATAAATCGCGTCACCGATAGTGCTACTCGAGTATTTGCTGTATTATATTGAACTGTGGGTTCGGTAATTTGCCTCTCTTTTTTTCCATCATCATGACTATGTTACTCGAATACTTATCTACATATTAATGGTGTAGTCCACCCAATTTACTCAAGGTAAACAATAAACAAAATAACAGAGAACATTAGACACATATCATGACGAACCTCAACAGTTTCCTGCATGTATGTGCTGACGCCTATTCCTTGTGTTTTTCCTGACTTCCTTTATCATTCTATATTCTTCTTTTCCCTTTATCGGGCATTTTCTTTTGCTTTGTCCTTTAAAAGCAAGCTGTATTTGCTTTCCAGAGTGAGCGTGATATCAAGTAAATCGTAAGTTGTAAATAACCGTGATAAAGTGTTACCGTCATTTTAGGACATTTCTTTTTTGTTGATGTTAAGTAAACGAGTAGGAACTGACGTATTCATAGACTTAACAAACATCGTAGACGAGAAAGCTTCTATTATGACGATTCCAAGACAATATACAACAGGGAAATTACAATATCCTACAATATTTAAGGATATTACGTAGCTAATCTATAATCTATTTTTAATTTCAGCACTTAATACCTGTAAGATGCCATTGCTTGTTAGATAGAATATTATAAATATATTGTTAATTGTTTTCTAAGAGAGACAAAATACCACAGACTACATCAGGACAAAAGGTGTTTCCATTAATCTTTAATAAAAGGCACAAGTCAGTTAAAGACTTAGGAAAGTAATCAATTGTTCATAAAATATGATGCAGAAAATTTTTAATCAGTATTTCAAGATGAAAGTTTTATCTCATTATTTCAGCAATACCATTACATTCATGATTACGATATAGTTAACCATGCTTGCTATCTAGAAGAAAAGCTTGTTCTGCTATTAGCATATTTCTTTGTACTACGTTCTCTCTGCCACTTTTTATATTTAGCAGTAATTGAAACTATAAAAATAGATATATGCTGACGCTTAGATAAATCATACTCATAGACGTTCCTTTTTTAAAGAGCTCCACCATAAAGCTGAGAATATTGTATATGGATGAATGTGTAAGTGGAACGTATTTTTACAATATATTTCTTTCACATCATTATCAGCACAGTTGAATCTTACAATTCCTGTCATACTGAGGTCTATTTATCATAAATGCCAGCTTGGATGTGAATACGTTCCACTTATATTTGAAAGCAAATTATCTTTTCTTCTTTACAAAAAATAAAGCATTAAATAAATAAAGAAAGTTTCGGAAAAAACAGGAGATTTTTTAAAGACCATTTCAGACGTGGGTATATCTTTCACATACGTTATCCGGATTCAATTCACAGTTGCACGCACGTTACATCAAACAGTACGAAAGTGATGTTGCAGAAGATAAAAGTAAACATATGATATCACTTTGGCCATGTTAAGGCATTAATTATTAAAGTTAAAGCCATCGTCATTTTCGTTTCTCATTTTGATGATATTTCATCTCACCATTAGACTAGCTTGATATCCATAATGCAATACTATAGCTAATACTATACATATTTTTTAATCTTCAAATCCGTAAATAATCGATTAACTCAATGCATATATGTCCTGTTCTCCAGGATTTTTAGTTATCATGGATGCCTCGAAAGGCTCCGTTACTGAGAACGTGAACGTAACAGTGTCCGATTGATCTTTTTCTAATTTGGGTATCAGTATGTGTAACGGGACTACTACATTTAGCAGGCGTTCATCATTATAATTGAAACTGTTAGTGCGGTGCGGCTATTGGCATTTAAATCTATCACTAAAACCTTAACGCTAATGCTTTGAAGTGTTGATGCTGTCGAGTTTATTCGGAATGATCTAAATTGTAAGAGTAGATGTACCGTTAAAAACGAAAATGAAATCAAACCTAGCAGCAGAGAGGGTGAATCCTACAACGTTTTTAGACAAAATTTGATTGAAATCCTAAAACGAGCCGTCTTATAATCTCATTTTAACCAAAAAAAATGTCTCAGGGGCAAACCCTACAACGTTTTCAGACAAAAAATTTATTGAAATCTTAATGAGCCTTCCTTACGAAATCTCATTTTAACTAAAAAAATGAAAACGGAGATTTTTACGATTTTTTAATCAATTTTGGTCGCAACTTGTTGTCATCCACCCTCTCTGCTGCTTAGTGATTTCATCACTGGGTTAATAAAAATAATAAATGATTTTAACCAAATATTTGATCAAGTCCTTAGGACGAAAATCATTTGAAATTGCAAAGCAATTTAGGATTTCACAAACAGACTAATCGCTAACACCTCTTCTTGTAAATCAATCAGATTATTTGACTGGTCGGTGAGTTTGAAATTAATTCTGGTTAATGAATTATTATGGCATCGCATATAGACAGGATTAATTGGGTTTTCAATAATTAGGAATCCTGGAGGAGCTGTTGGTGCAAATGAATAAAGAATATATCCCTGCTGAGCTTGATTTGATCGTTCGAGATTAATCTGATAGCTTCCTTCAATAACATCACACACTAAATTGAGCGCAATCACCGTTGAAATATTCACGTTGAACGGAGCGATATGCCTGCCGCCACCGTCTGGGTCATTATTGTGTTTGAGGATTTTTATTTCCGGTGATGTTGTTTTTTTCCATGCGTCATGAATTATTTCAAAACCAACATCGATGGCATCACTGAGAAGTTTTTTTAGTTCTGGTACGTTATATCCTGGTAGTTTAAATTCACGAATATCTTCTTCGCGGATTTTATATTCTAATGCAAATTCTGTTCTCGTTTTAGGATTACCGTCACCTAATATCTCTAGAATAATTTGTGAATTAAATGTTTCCATATCGTCGATGATTTTGTTGCATAATTCTACGACGCTGATAAATTCATCTCGGGTGAGAGAGCCGGATTTAAGAGATGTTAACAACAGAGAAAAATCATTGTTCATCGTTATAAAATTTTCAACGACTTTAGGTTCGTTAATAAAACGATTTCTCTCTATGATATCCTCCTCTCCTCCAGTTGAGTAATATGCGAAAGTAAAAAAATCTGCATTGGATTGGTAATCTTTATAACACTTTATTGGATTATCAAATTTTATTCTGTCGGTGATATAATCAGATTTTTTAGGTTCTGGTAAATTAACGGTTTTCCCCCCTGGTGGTTTTTCAGGCCATCCTAGTACGGTTCTTATTGAGCTTTGATAGATATCTACTACGTATCCTTCTGTGCTTATCTCAATTGCGGATGATAGCGTCGGTTCATGAACTGTTATAGCGATTTTTGACTCTACTCCAGTAATCGATTTTATTCTACGCGCGAATTCATTATTGATTTGTTCGATTTGGTATGACCCTGTTGGTATCGAAACGACGTTCCAGTCTGGTGTTCCGTCGGGTTTATTCTTATTCGCAAACACTAAAGAATTATTGGGTTGTTGACTACCAAATGATTTTGATCTGATATTAGGCCAACTGTGATACACTCGTAGTTTTGCTAGCGCTATCTCCTTCACTGGGACCGGAGAGGGGAAATTCACACTGAATTCTGGATTCGTTGATGTTATTGGTATCATGCTTGTTTGTACTGGGTTCGTGTTCTCCACTATTTGTTGAAGTAATTCCTGCGGTGTTGTCATTATACTCATGATTTATTTCTAATTTTGGTATCGAGGAATCATAAATACTGACCATCACTGAGAACTCACAATCTGGTAATGTTGATATTATTGAGATCATTTTGTTTTTTGGGTTCGTGTTTTCTGATTCCATCGGTGTTGTCATCGTTGCTATATTCATGTTGTCGCTCTAATTTCGATATCGCGGAATCTAAAATACTGACCATCGCTGAGAATTCACTATCTGATATAATCGTATTATCGAGTGACGACGATATCATCAGGGATAACTGCGAATATGCGGTTGATGCAATATGAAATTGAAGTAAGTAATTCTGCAGTTTACTCTGGCTGCATGATGATATCTTTTTTGCTATCCCGGTTGATATACCCCCGATTGTAGCCACCGCAGAAATGCAAATTGGAACTACGACCAGGGCAATCATTGTAACCGATGCAAGTATTATTCCGGCGCCAGTGAGAACGCTTGACACCGAGTATATAATAACATCAATTGCGGTGATTCTTCGTCGGTATTTTTTTATTTTTTTTTTATACTCCTCAGTGAGGGTTTTGAGTCTATTTTAAAATTCTCTGACCTGATCATAGCGACATTGAGTTGATGAAATCATTGTTATTTTAAAAACACTAGCGTTTTCAATTACGATTTCAATTTAGTTATTTGCTCAGATCTACTACGAATTCCAGATACCATGTTACTGATGCCTTGGCCAAACTTTTATCATCGGCTTTTATCATTAACCGTTCAGTTTTATCCTTGTCGATGATCGTTGAAATCGTATTGTTGACCCCGGATGAACTCGACGATGATATATTAAATTGAATTGGTGCTACCAGCGTTAATCGATAAATACCCTTAACGGTTGCAGTGATATCTAATTTGTTGTCTGTAGGTGTCCACAAAAATGATCCGTGTTGGATTGTATATACTACGTTATTGGTTTTCTCATGAGGAATTTTTGTTTTTTCAATGATTGTTATCATCCTCGAAAAATCACCTTTGACGGCTTCGATGAAAGGTTTCGTCTCATCGATGGATTTTTTAATATCAGGGAGTTTTATTTCAATTTTATCCAACTGGGTTCCAATAAATTTATCAATGATATTTCTACGAAAAACTGAAAACTGTTTTCCGTTTTCTTCAATTCTAGATTCAAGTGTTGTTAGTACAAACACAGAATTGTTTAACTCATCGTTGAGAGTTTTTAATCGATCTGTAATCGTCGAAACGAGTACACCCGGTTTTAGTTTACCCTGATCGGAAAATAACGCGATAGTATCCTCGATTGCGTTTTGTTGTTTAACCAAAATATCATCTAGAGAAATATTACTGGTTTTCAATTTACCCTGATCGGAAAATAACGCAACGGTGTTCTCGATTGCGTTTCGTTGTTTAACTAAAATATCATCCAATGACACATCACTAGATTTCAATTTACCCTGTTTGTCTTGAAATACAACTATTTCATTAGGATCAACATTTATTAAGTTCAACGTCTCAGCTATTTCATCTTTGATTAGTTTTTTTACATCCTTGACAGAATCAGGTGGTGCAGTGTCATCGGGTTTGGGTTTCAAAGATCTCCCCCAAATATCAATCATGTTATTGTAAAACTCTTTCTCTCTCTAAAAAGCGATTGCTAGTGTATTCATTAACGACAACATGTGGTGGTTTTCCGCTTGGGTTACTTAAGGAGTTAGAAATAGCGTCAAGGACATTTAATACTTCGCTGCCACATATTGGTGGGTCAATCATCGTTTGTGTTGGTAGCGTAGAATACCAAGTCTTCATTGGAAGGGTTTTTATATACCGCATAAACTCTTTTGGCGGGGCTAATCCATATGAATCAAAATAGACAATCCCACGTGGATCAATAGCGTATGCAACCCAGTGAGTTCCAGGTCCGGTGCTGTTATCGAGATTAATAATACCTGTTTCAGTTTTGTTTGGTTGATGTGGTAATTGATCTTTCATAAAGACACCTCTGAAATTTTTAATCACTAGTTTTTTAGCCGCATCCATTAAATCAAAATTGGACATAGGAATCTTCGATTCCTGAATTAATAAATCGTTCCTGGTAGTCTTAGACCCTTTCCGCTGTACCACGAATACGGGGTTCCTGGTAGTCTTAGACCCTTTCCCTTTTTTTTATATCCTTTCCCAGTTGCTTTCTTTAGTGTCATTCCTGCTGCAGTACCAACGGCTCCTAACGCTGCCGCTTTAGCCACCGCTGGGGCTGCTGCTGCAATCAATGCTGGAATCGCAGCTAACAACGGAAATATACCGCCTGTTTTAATCATATTTTTGATAGCAGCCGCAGAAAGAGTAATCTGAACACCTTTTTTGGCTGCAAGTGCATCATTGAAATGTTTTATTTGACGAGTTGTCAGCGATAGTTTATTTGCACCACCAGTCATTTGGTTGGGTTTCAACGTGATTGTGGTTCCACATTTTTTAGCTGATTCCGATTGCAATTTTTTTAATTGACCGGGAGTTAACGCAACACTAATAGCACTATATGACATGTTATACATAATAGATTGATTCTAAATCGTTTACAATTTCAATGAAAAATCGAGAAAATCAATCAAAGATTTTCTACTGGGGCATCTAACACTCTCATTCTTCCTCCAACACCTTCGAGTAGCATTGATTTATCACTAAGAATGACAGCAACCGCTCTATAATTAGCAATACCACCAGGACGGGTTACACGGGCTCTAAAGTGTATATCAACAACAGATTGTCTCATCAAATCGAGATGTTCCAATGAAAAGTAATAAATCGGATAGAGGCTTTTAAAATCCAATTGTGATATTTGCAAACCAGTATCCACATTTTGATCACGTGCCATAAACGACAATAGGTTATGATATACACGTGCAATATGGTTGTGAGTGTAATCAAGTTGTACATCTTCAGATGGTTCCTGTTGTCCGTTTATTCTCAGTGAGACCTCTCTAACACCTAACTGATCAAATATCATATGACTTCGTTGTTGATTACCGACTCGTGCATTATTCTGTAACGCCACAAATATATGACGTGGAGCTGAAACCCCTTGTTTTGATGCCAGATGCCAAGTAAATATATCATCAACATTGTCTTGTTTAATATCCGTAGTCACTGATAACCAACTCAACAATGACTTTCCTCCTTGTTCCATAAATGACAACAATTTTTCTTCTGCTGTGATCGATGGAGTTAACACTGGCATCCACAATGCTAGTTTTGTTAAAATGACTTTACCATCAGCAACACCAGCATCATGCCATATTGCATCATTATCAGTACCCTTTCGTACAAGCGCTACTGTGTGTTTAGCTCCATAAATAACCTTTCGGACATTTCTACAGAATCCAAAAATATGATGCAGTGGAATTACACATGAAAACTGTCGACGCTGTCCATGCAACGTTGCTACGCGTGTTGCAAACCCTAGGTTATAGTTAGTGATATTATTTATGACATCAAAAGTACCAGCTGGTCTTGTATATCCGGCTGGTGCTGGATCAACTGCGGTAGCTTGTGTTGCCTTGACTCTAGAATACTGGTTGTGTTCAGGGTGATCAGTAATATCCTTAGAAAACATCATAGATGGACCAGCTGATCTTGTATAATCATCAGAGTATCTCGCTAACCCTATGATTGTTGTGGCCACATCAACTTCACGGTCAATGGATTCGATTTCCTTTCCATCAATGAGATATCTAGCGCTTTCAAATAACGCCATGATCCCATTATTAACAAAACCGACTTTGATAGTTGGGTTATTGTCATATGGTGTATTAGCATCGACATTTGTTACAAGTTCTCCTTCTACTTCAATAAATGCTTCACACGGTAGAAAATATTTACTGGTATCATGAACTTGAAGTTCAATTCGCGATCGGAGATCTGGTTGTACTGCGTGATAAGAATAAAATTGAAAATCGCGTACAGAATCATTCTTGCCAACTGGGGCATCCATATCAAATGCTGGATCAGGTGACCTTTTGAACATTTATTCTATTTATCAGAGTCTAAATCGCGATTTTTCATTTCATCGTCGTGTTTTTTTAAAGCCAGTTCCTGCTATCATGTTTGCTATCATGTTATTTTGGTCCCCTTGATTTATCAAGGGAGTCACCATCGACGCTAATTTTTCGTCTACTGCGTTATTTATAATTCTACTAACACTTGCAGGCATTTCCGCTGTAGACGGTAACGGTTTCTTTTTTCGTAAATCACTTCGTGATTTCACTAATGATTTTAATTTATTCTTCGCAGTTGAAAATGCTTTTCCAGCAAGATCTCCAACAGCACTAATCCCCTTATCACGAATAACATCAATTGCTTTCATTGATAATTGTTTAGCTAACGGCATCACTTTTGGAGCCATTCTCGCAAATAACCCTGCAATGGTATTGCCTAAACCATCTCCGTAGTATGCTCTATAAACTGGAAACCGTGAATTAACTACATAGACGAGGGTTGGTTTATCATGATTGTAGTGTATGATCATTATTTTAAATCAGAAACAATTTTTCAATTGACTTTTCAATTCAGTCACTATGATACCCACTTTCCACTAACTCGCCAATGAAATCTCGATATGTGCTGATATCCATGATACCACCCTGAAATAATCGTCTACAGATATCAGCTGCTTCATTAATTATTTCCGGTGAGTTATTTCCGGCTCGTTTTCCTCCGATGAGAACCTCTAATCGTGATATATCACTGAGAACACTACCAGGACATGAAATCCAAGGATTTTCCCTCGAAGAGTTTCCAACTAAACCACTGCCTGAAAATCCTTTGGTTTTATCAGTGATACCGGTTGCACTTTTTTCATGATCAGCTTCTCTCGTTATTTTCATCGGTTGGGGGGATTGTGTTATATCAATAAATTTTGATTGTTCTGGTAGTCTAAGAAATCCGGTATCCGATTGCTCCCCTATAGATGATTCAGCTTTTTTTATTGCTGCCATATATTCCTGAAATGTTTTATCATCTCCTTTTGCTTGAGAGGAACCTGATAGTATACGATATAACCCCCTATACCAATCTTTTTTAGGGGGAAGATTATAATCACCTTGAATATATTTTCTTCTCTGATGAAAACTCCTAGTGACAAATTGGGCTAATTCTTCCATAGAATCAAATTTTTTATTTCTCAATTCATCTAATTTACCGGGAAGAAGTTTTTCATTGAATGCAACTCGTCCACTAGTAGTATCCTCCCCTTCTTCTTGAAATTCGGGTGGGGGGATATCTTCTTGAAGTTCTCGTTGTTGTTCTGAAGCGGTTGATATATCCTGAGGAAGTGTTTTCAATGATCTTTTTGTTTGTTTAGTTCTTTTTGCTATTTTTTCTAACACAGGAAGAAAAGACTCTTCTTGTTTCTTTCCTTCTTCAGAGATTGTTGACACTATCTGTTTCGTTGCTGTGGTTACTGGTTTAAACAATTCTTCAGACCCCACAGCAAAATCAGTTTGTAAACTCTGTCGTTGTTGCAGTTTATTCCGTACAGAGTCGCGAATTGGTACAAATTTCTTAATTGCATCCAGTCGTTCACGAGCCAATCGGGTTGTTAATGCTTCATTGACCATTATTTGAAATCAGAAACAATTTTTCAATTGCAAAACACTTTTTCAATCCCGACCTAACACCATCGATTTTTGACATCCCTTGAGGGTCGGCTAAAAAAAATGATTAATGGTCGGGCAATCAAATAATGATAAATAGTCGGTCAATCAAATAATGATAAATGGTCGGTCAATCAAAATTGTTCATTTTCTTGAATTAACGCCCGTAGGTTTCTAACTTTAGAATTAACCTCCTTTTTCAATTCGTATTCGTACCCCAATTCTTTTCTTATTCGTTCTACGATGGTATACAACGGAGCGAACACACTTACGTCACTGGAAAATGCGAGAGAGTCCTTAATAGAATTCTGAATTCTTTTGATGAGCGCATACTTCTTTGGTAGCATATATTTATTGTTGTTAACTCCGTATTCTATATCCTGAAAATCAGACATGATTTGATCAGGATTTAACCCATCTGATAGTTCAATATCCCAACTTTTCAATTTTGAAATCTCGGATAAAATGCTATTCATGTTTTCAGAATTCATTATTCTATAATAATGATATATTTCTAAATGAAAAATATGACGCATTAGACGTAACTAAATCGAATTTTCTGTCCTGTCTTTTTTGAAATCGCCGTTTTGGTTATCCCCTCTGCAATTCTTCGTACTGAGGGTGGACAAATATCGAAGTGCCTACCGGCGCTGGTTATTGATTGAAATATTTTTTCTTCGTTAGTTATCGTATTCAAAGATTTCACAGGTCTCGCTTTTTTTGAGCATTTTCCAGTCTCTCCTCTTTTCAAATTCTCACTTTGTGTGATAGCTTGCAGATTTGATAAAGAATTGTTTTTCGGATTAGAATCCTTGTGATCTATGACAGAATCATCCTCGATCAATCCATAAAAACACTCAAATGCGAAACGATGATTGAGATAAGTTTTCTTTCCAGCACCAAACACCAAATACCCCATACCATTGTCAGCACCAACTGATTTCTTCAGTCTGCGGTTTCTTACAACACCATCACTGGATGCTTCATAATTTGTGATCACAGGGTGTTGTCTGAATTCTTGGTTCATTCGTATACATAATACTATTGTTTGTCTAATTCATCGTTTGGTTTAATGATAAATCTTTCGATGTAGTCTTGAGGAGTTCTTATGATTTTATCCTTGATACTGACTTTGTCAGCGTCAAGAATACTGACTTTGTCAGCGTCAAGAATACTGACTTTGTCAGCGTCAGGGTTAAAATTTCTGATTGATTGTCCATTTTTTATTCTTTTATCATAATATCGCTTCAACTCCCTGTATCGCTTACCACCGCAATTCAAACACAACTGAGATTTTCCCCTAACCCCAACTCCACATCGTATGCACGGTAACGGACCAAGGCTTCCAAGACGAAAGCTTTGCATATGATACCCACAGAACTCATTTCTGCATGATTTGTTACACGGGATTACTGATCCAATCATAAGCCACTTGCAGTGATTCATTATATAAAAATCTTTCATTTAAATGCTTGTTTTAATTATAGCATGAAGGAATTAGGGAGAACGCCTTCGAAAAATGCTGATAAGGAGTTTAAGAGATTATTAAAAATCAATCCTAGATTTAATCTCGATAAACCCAAAAAACGTAACAAACGTCCAATAGACGGAAACATGAAAGAGTTTAAGAGATTATTAAAAATCAATCCTAGATTTAATCTCGATAAACCCAAAAAACGTCCAATAGACGGAAACATGAAAGAGTTTAAGAGATTATTAAAAATCAATCCTAGATTTAATCTCGATAAACCCAAAAAACGTCCAATAGACGGAAACATGAAAGAGTTTAAAAGATTATTGAAAATCAATCCTAAATTTAATCTCGATAAACCAAAAAGACGTAACAAAATCAATCCTAGATTTAATCTCGATAAACCCAAAAAAACGTCCAATAGACGGAAACATGAAAGAGTTTAAGAGATTATTGAAAATCAATCCTAGATTTAATCTCGATAAACCAAAAAAAACGTCCAAGAGATTACCCTGGAAAGATGCTCAATTCAATCTCGATATAGTTTCTAATACACCAAAGAATACAATTCTTGATAAAGCCATGATTAGTAAAATCAGAGACTGTTTTAATGAATTCAAGCGTGATGGAGCATCTTATTGTTGGTCAACATTTCGAATTGATGGTGTTGTTGATGCTACCATGAATGATGAAAAAGCAGCAGTGATAATTTCACGTGTTGGGGAAAAACGGTATTTTTTCCGAATCAAATTCATTATCGAAGTCGATGGCAAATGGATTATTAAGGATAAATTTGAACCAATCCTCAAGAATAAAAAAGCTGTCATTGTGAGTAGATATTCCAAACCAGGGATTCTAACCGGCATTGATAAACCATACTACGAAAGATCTTATCCCGTAACAGCAATGGTTTATGGGATATATCCGTTAAATGATAAACCCGATATCGCAAAACTAGCTCCTATGAAATATTCGTCAGGGCTTAATTGTGTAGCAGAACGAATAATAGAACACTTCACAAATGCATCCCGAGGAAATAAACTAACTGATCTGCGACGTAGGAAAATAACCGAGTGGGAACTGACAGTGAAACAGCATGGTGCAAAGATTTCTGATATAGCTAAATTAGAAACATCATTAAGATTTCCAATAACAGTTATGACGATAACGGGAGAGGTTTTATACGAACCGAAATATAACAAAAATGGAGCACCAATACAGATTATTGATCATAACAAACACGCGTGGACACCTGCGGTAACAATATTTCCACGAGAACGAACCGTGAAATATATCCCTAAGGAGTTCGTCGGGGATGTTTTCTATGAAGAGAAATTATTCGATGCTATTCATGCGTTGTGTAAGGATGATCCTGTGTCAGTGTGGTTACTTAGAAGTGATAAAGAATTCGATCAATTTGTAAAACCAAATGGTGAATTATATCGCGTTGAAGAATTAGATAACAGAATGAGAAAAATCGCTAGTGATTTTTCACCGGAGAATTCCCATGAAAAACTACTCACGGATAGTTTTACTATTCCATCAGTGGTAGCTCACTTCGCAAGAGAAAAAAACTCATGGCGTCCAACACGAAATGATTTTCTCGAGGATGTTAAATTGAGTTGCGTCGAATTTGGTCATGGAGGACTGTGGAATACGAAATACTCACGTGATGGTATGATTTCAATTGATATATCCGCGTGTTATCCCGGAAGTTTTCTCGGGTATGGGGAATGCGCTGAGTACTTCAAACGATTTGGACACCCCACGCATGAAATGACTCGTGTTGCGATTAATGGACCATTGCCTGATTTTGATTTAACCGGATTCGCTCGTGTGATATCATTTGAATTAGCTACAGGGTTACATCCGTGTAGTTATGTTTGGCTCGGTAGACACCTATCTGAAAAGGCCTGGATGCCAATAGTGCTATTGAGATATCTGATTGATTGTGGTATGCTAATATCGTTGATTGTTTCCGAGGCTATTATATGCTATCGAGCTCAGAAAGAAGTTTGGCTACCACAACCCGATCTAGATAGAATAATCAACGAACTACGAAAACAGTTTCCAGATTTCAGTGAAGAAGAAATCATAAATTGGTCTAAGAAGTTATTTGAAATTAAAAAAGAACAAGCAAAAGATCTCGGAAGAAGAATAATCGGTAAATTTACCCAGGGTGGACGATACGATAACGCAAAATACTCTTCGCGGTTGATCATAGATGTCGCTGAATACGATTTTATTGTAGCGGATTTAATGAAACAGGGAAAACTTGTATCCCGTAAGGATGCTTTTCTATCCAATGGTGAGAAATTAGGTACGGTTGTTACCTACTGTGATGGATATAATTCCCAGTACACACATTTGAGAAGTTCAATGCTAGCCTATGCTTCTATTAATCTATTTTCGATGATAAATAGATTTCCTAATACCGCGGTTAGAGTGGCCACTGATTCGATGTATATACACAATAAGTACAAATCAGCTGTAGCGGCATTCACAGATCCCGAAGAAAATTGGGGGCGTTGGCGATTTAAAAAAGAGATGCTACATGAGTATTGTGAATCCGCAGACGTTGCCATGGATGATAAATATCTTTGTTGTAACCGTATTGAAATTCAATCAGAATTTTCTAATGCACCACCGGTATCTGATCCAGTATGTAGATACAAGACAGTTTATTTAAACGGTTGTGGCGGGTCAGGAAAGACAACTCGTGCAATTGAATTATTTCGTCGTGGAAACGCTAGCGTTTCTAACATGATTGTGCTAACACCGACTCACAGACTCGCCAGAGAGATGATACAACGAGGGGTAAATGCTTGCACTTATCACAGCTTCTTTCGATGGAAGGGTGACAAATGGACTCCTGATCGAATGGGTGATAAATTCATTCCTGAAATCATAATCTGGGATGAAATATGCACAGTGTCATTAGATGTATTAAAAACATTTCTTAAGTGGTTGTTAACCAAAAACACAAAAGTCGTCATGTGCGGGGATCAAGGCCAACCACCACCATTTGTCGGTGCATCTCCACATGAATGGCTAAAGGGTTTTGTAGACTACTATGAAGAAATCACCACTGATTATAGATCACTTGATGAACGATTACGCGAGTTCAAAGCGCTAATTAGATTACAACCGGATAGAATCCAATGCGAAATAACGCGTGAAGTGATTTCAGAAACCCCAATGAATGATTTCTGGGAAGCGTGGAGACCAAACGATTTGATCATTGCAAGTAGAAAAATAGTCAGGGATACACTTCAGATGAAGTTATTTGAATTGCATAAAGAAAAATTTGCAACGCTTCCAGTACCCCTTTGTTATAGGCCATCGGATACACGAAAACAGAATATTGAAGTTGATATTCCAGGACAGAATGAAAAACAAATTCTGGTATTAAATGATATTGTGCTGGTTGATATCAATGTCGTTGAAGATGCATTGCGTGCTAATAAATCCCCGTGGACGCTAGGATACGCAGCAACAATACACTCTTCAAAGGGATTGACTATATCGGATACAATTGTTTGGATGGTAGATAATCGCATCGAATGGTCAAATTTAGTCTATCTCGCAGTATCCAGAGTACGAAACATAAATCAACTTCGAAGAGTTGTTTTCGATGATAATGACACAACAATAAGTGATATTGATGTTAGCATCATTAATAAAAAACTCTCCGGTTACAAACAACAGGACAAAAAAAAACAACGAGAATTTGATATTGATGCTGAATTAATAATCACTTTGAAGAAACAACAGAATAATCACTGCGCGAGTTGCAATTGTATAATGCGTTGGCAGTATTCGGATAAGGATCCTCGCCAATTCACCGTAGACAGAAAAAATAACAATCTTGGTCATGTCAGAAATAATGTGATGTTGACTTGTCTTGAGTGCAATAGACGCAACGGCGCTAGTTAAGACCATGCGGTGGCAATTGAGTATCCTCGGGAATCACTTGTAGTTGTTGTCGAGTAAATCCTCGCTGAGGAGCAGTTGAATCCAGTTTATAGATTGCTGGTCTACCAGTTGATCGTGTTATACTAGATATCTTATGCGTAGTGATGCTCCAAATAGGATCAGTAGCCCTTTTTCTACCCCCTTCAAGCTCTCCTGGTTCGTATAAGTACCTCACAATGACATTACTACCAAGAATTGGTTGGGAAACGCTAGCGTTTCTAGGGAAATCTTTTTGTGGTTGTACGGGTATTGACTTCTTTTTAATCGCGTTGATAGGTTTCATGTTGATTGTTCTAGTAATCTCGTTATTCAGTGCAGTAATCACAGATGGTAATCTTTTAACCCATGCACTGGATCGCTTTTCTTGAATGAATTCTTTTGCGTATTGATATCCAAATAACCGCTCAGCAATCGTCCGATTAAATCGTTCTACAATGGCATGATCGCGATGTAGCGCAGTATGCCCTCGTCGTATGGTGACATTATGATGTTTCATTGTAGATAACACTGCACCCTGAAATTCCTTGCCAGGATCAACTTGTAACAGATTTGGCCAGTGCAGAGGACCTCGTCGATAAATCCTTTCAAATGCAGAAGCGACTTCAGTGGCCGATTTTGTTTTCAGCGGTTCTGCTTCTTTGTATCGACTCGCAACATCAACTACGGTTAACGCATATTTGTAACCACGATCATGTGGCAGAAATAATATATCAGCCTGATGAACTTCATTAGGAGCGGTCACATCAAAATGCGAGAATTGAATTTGTTTAGGCGGTGGTAGATAAATTTGCCATAGTGCCTGTTTGGATAACCAATTAGCCGCAGTGGTTTTTTTCACTTTTGCAGCACTAGCGAGTTTATTGATTGCAGCGTTACCCCTCCAGTATCCCCTCGGAGAATAATAAATTGATTCCATATTATTAATTACCGGCACCTAACATCAATTTACTTTTCATAGCCGATTTTATTAAAAATGAAGCCAATTTTTCTTTGAAGGATTTATCAGGAATAGCATTTAACGCATGAATTAATTTCACATCTGCTAGATGCCTGTGTTGCAGATTGCTGCTTTTATAAGCAACATCATGAAGGTGACAGGCCTTATCAATGGCGTTTATTGGTTCTTCACCGGGGTTGGGTTGATTTTGATTATTGAGTCTGATATCAAGTCTGGTTCCCGGTCCACAGTAGCTATATCCTGGGAGGTGCTTTTCTCCGGGGTACTTTGCCCATGGGGTTCCAGGGAGCTTTGCCAATTTGGCTGCGATATCACCTCCTCGTTTTTTTTAAAATCAGATTTCATAGACACAAATCTAAATTTCTTTGTACCACATTGCACGGATTTACCAGAAAGCGCTGATCGGTTATTTTTAGTTGTAATCGTCGTCACATCATCTGTGCCAGTATAGTATATGATGGGAGACCACCTTGTCCTGGGGATCATATTAGCATATGATTCATGTAGGCGGCCCATACCCGAATGGCTGTCGATTACCTTTTACAAAGGATGTAAGGACTTGTCATTCGATCTGGTTAGATGATTGGTGTTCTGATCTCCAACTCTTTCGATTTCACGTGTTATATAGTTTTCTGGATTAAATCATGTATTATTTGTCCCTCGCTTAGAAAATATCTTATAACATTGTGATATTTAGCTTCAACCATTAAGAGATGTTACATGAATACATGGTTACGCATGGCTGCGATAATATAAGAACGGATATATTAATACAAACGGACTGGTAACGGAATGTTATCAAGATATGACTTTTGCAGAATTGAGGTAGGTAGTAATTTATTGATTTATTATAAGTAATAGTACTTAACACTTGATGATATGTATGTAATATATCCATATGTTGAAGTCAAAATTTAGGGTATACAACCAGTGGTATACCCGACATGTTTGTGTACATAAAAGAAAGTGAGAAAATTATATAGATATGTCATATCATAGTGCGGAGAGAAAGCAAAGGCAATATGATATGTGTAGTATACATTTAGTTAATAAATATGTGTTGGAAATCAGACTATATTTAGATAGATGTTGAATAGATATCACTGTGTAATGATGTTCATATACCATTAGATTAATGAATTCTGGCCGTAATCAAAAGGCTGTCGGTTAACGTTTATTCCCTGGGGTAAGGACTCAACACTAACCGTGGTCAGATGTTTCGTATTTTGATCTCCAATTCGTTCCATTGCACGTGTTATATAGTTTCCTTTGTTACAGCTTGAATGATGTATGCTTCAAGTCAGAGTTATTGTATAACGTTGTGATATTTAGATTCAACCTGGAAGAGAAGTAACTTTACATATGGTTACGCGTGGTAGCGTTGATATAGAACAGTGTCTAAAACTAATTGAATAGTAACTTGAAGTCATCAGGAGTGGCCTATAAACACTGAGGTAGGCAGTCATTTATTTTCTTATAATAGTCCATGACTTAACACTGTGTGATCTAGATGTAATATATACATAAATCGAAGGCAAAACTGATTAACAGTGTAATGGCTGAAACCGTGCAAATATTAGAATATGTCATTTCTATTCGTTTATTTAACATAATATTTTGGTTAAGAGATGGGCGGCTATGGTAATTTCGAGGACATATCTAAAACAATTACTCGTTTTAAACTCGTCGCCATCTGATGTGTATGTAGTTTTCTGGAGCCAATTGAAGAAAACAAATGTTGCCTCTTTCTAGAAATTTTTCAGTGTTGTGTCTCCGTAATATTTTAATGAATGTTTCATGAACTAATTTCTTCATTCATTGTACACATTCTCGTGTTCCGGCATGGAAAGACAAATACTTCCAGTACTTGATGGAGTATGGCAGTGTGGATTGAGCATGGCTGGTGGAAGATGAACCCTCCATCGCCACGTTGATTGGATCAGTCGGGAGATATTCCCATTAGCTACAATTGTCATAATATTTCACCTAAAATGTTTCGATGGAACCGTATCACTATAGCCTTGGAAGAAAATAGACTAATTGCTATATGTGTCGTAAATTTCAAAATACATATCCTTCCCACCATGTCTCCTTCGAAAGTAAAATGATCAGTGCCTCAGTCCAGTAAAACATGGTACACATTTTGTCAGGTGACATACCATTACAACATAATTACGATCTTATTGCATAAAGTATGAAAAAATATATGTATTATAATTTATTATAGAATGGGCATGTTAAAGAAACATATAAATGCAATTATGAAGTACTCAATGAACTATGTAGAATATACAAGTAAATGTGTACAAAATTATGTATTGAAATGTATGAAACAAATAGGTTATGTAGTATTTTTTATTTTCACATAATCAGTTAAATATGTGCACATCATTAAAAATTTAACTTCATAATTCATCTTCACTAAATGTTTATGTGCACATGCATGATTACATAGGAATAGTTTCAAGAATAAGTAGCATGGTTATTAAATGTGAACCAAGCTATGTCTGACCGCTATGCAGGACGTATTGTTTTCAAAATCAGATTGTACCTAAGGTTGCTCTTTCTTTGAGCAGCATTGAAAAATAACTTTCGTTACCCATGTGACACCTATACATCTGCATTGAAATATAATGATAAATGTACCGTTAGGAAGATGTAGTATATGATGGGAGACCACCTTGTCCTGGAAATCATATTAGCATATGATTCAGGTTGTCGGCCCATACCCGAATGGCTGTCGATTACCTTTTACAAAGGATTTAAGGACTCGTCATTCGATCTGGTTAGATGATTGGTGTTTTGATCTCCAACTCTTTCAATTTCACGCGTTATATAGTTTTCTGGATTAAATCATGTATTATTTGTCCCTCGCTTAGAAAATATCTTATACCATTGTGATATTTAGCTTCAACCAGGAAGAGATGTTACATGAATAAATGGTTACGCATGGCTGCGATAATATAAGAACGGATATATTAATACAAACGGACTGGTAACGGAATGTTATCAAGATATGACTTTTGCAGAATTGAGGTAGGTAGTAATTTATTGATTTATTATAAGTAATAGTCCTTAACACTTGATGATATGTATGTGATATATCCATATGTTGACGTCATAATTTAGGGTATGCAACCAGTGGTATACCCGACATGTTTGTGTACATAAAAGGAAGTGAGAAAATTATATAGATATGTCAAAGCACCCTACGGAGAGAAAAAAAAGGCAATATTATAAGTTTAATATGCATTTATTTAATAAATACGTTTTGGAAATCAGACTTTTTTTAGATAGATGTTGAATAGATATCCACTAGATTAATGAATTTTGGCCGAAATCAAAAGGCTCTCGGTTAACGTTTGTTCCCTGGGGTAAGGACTCAACACTAACCGTGGTCAGATGTTTCGTATTTTGATCTCCAATTCGTTCCATTGCACGTGTTATATAGTTTCCTTGGTTACAGTTTGCATGATGTATCCTTCGAGTCAAATATATTGTATAACTTTGGGATATTTAGATTCACCCAGGAAGAGAAGTAACATGTATGTATGGTTACGCGTGGTAGCGTTGATATAGAACAGTGTCTTAAAACTAGTTGAATAGTAACTTGAAGTCATCAGAATTGGCTTTTAAACACTGAGGTATGCAGTCATTTTTTTCTTGTAATAGTGCATGATTTAACACTGTGTGATCTAGATGTATTATATACATATATCGAAGGCAAAACTGATTAACAGTGTAATGGCTGAAACCGTGCAAATATAATGCAGAGTATGTCATTTCTATTCTTTTACTTGACATAATATTTTGTAAAGTGATCGGCGGCTATGATAATTTTCGAAGACATATCTAAAACATTTACTTCTTTTAAACTCGACGCAAACGCATTTATATGTAGTTTTGTGATGCCAATTGAAGAAAACAAATCATGTTGCCTCTTCCTAGAAACGTTTCAGCGTTGTGTATATGTCATGAAAAATTGATTGTCCGTAATATTTTAATGAAGGCTTCATGAAGTAATTTCTTCATTCATTGTAAACATTCTCGTGTTCCGGCATGAAAAGTCAAATACTTCCAGTACTTTATGGAGTATAGAAGTGTGGATTGAGCAGGGTGGTGGAATATGAACCCTCCACCGTCACGTGGATCGGATCAGTCGGGAGCTCTTCCCATTAGATAAATTGTCAACGTATTTCACCTAAAATGCTTCGAAGGCTCCGTATCACTATAGCCTCGGAAGAAAATAGACTAAGTGTTATATGTGTCGTAAATCGCAAAATATATATCGTGCCCACCATCTCTCCTTCAAAAGTTAAATGATCAGAGCCTCAGTTCTGTAACATATGGTACAAATGTTGTCAGGTGACATACCATTACAATATAATTATGATCTTATTGCATCAAATATGAAGCCAATATATGTATTATAATTTAGTATAGAGTGGGCATGTTAAAGAAACATATAAATGCAATTATGAAGTACTCAATGGACTATGTAGGATATGCAAGTAAATGTGTAATGTGTATTGGAATATATGAAACAAATAGGTTATGTAGTATTTTTTAATTTTACATTATCAGTTGAATATGTGCACATCATTACAAATCTATCTTCATGATTCATCTTCACTAAATGTTTATGTGCACATGCATGATTACATAAGACCTGTTTCAAAAATTATGCTTATTAAATGTAAACCAACCTATATCTGACTGCTATGCAGGAAGTATTTTGGACAGGAAAATTACAGAGGTATCTGGTGTGTTGGATCTCTGCGAGCCAGGTGATTCATTTTAAAAGCATCGATTGTTTGCAAAATTCTGAGTGATTGCACTATTTTTTCTTCATTAGTGTTTATAATGGGTTATTAATACGTGATCTAACAACTCCAAAAGAAATTGCTCTTGTAATTTCTCATTTCAAGTAAAATATGTAACAGTTTACACGGAGTCAGATTGATGAGACGCGATGGATAAAAAATATGAGGATACATGTGGAAGGAAGATAAAACGAATTAAAGTTTTTAATATCCTTATTAGGTGCTAATTTGTTGCCATATAACAGCATCAGATGTTTTCAAAGTTGTGCTGCTCTAGCAACACTCCAAAATCATGTGTAGAGGTCTAACGCATTATTTTACCGGAAATCAACATAATGTAATCCTAAATCAGCAAACGAGAGATTTATTGGTCTCTGATATGTGTAAAAAAAACAATTATATTTAAAATAATAACAATGGATGCAGCACATTGTATTCAACTGTCATGCTTATTTTCCTTCAAACCGCTCCCCCTTCCTTCTTTTTTAAAAACTTTTGTTTATGAGTTGATTGTCATCTCTCTCTCTGTAACGTGCATGTGGTGATCGATATTTCTTCCTTTATGTAAATGTCTGTGCACCTTACAACAATTTTATCGATATATGAGACTAAGTGATTCGATTAATTTAAAATTGTCCCAAATATTATTTGAGTCCCAGTCCTGAATTTAATTCATGTTATGGGGTAAAGAAGAAGGTCTCTTTTAATTCTACTTGAGAAACGTTCTGACTGAGTGCTTGCTAAATATCAGGTCTTCAATTTGGGCAACATTCTCCCCTTCCAGAGTTTTTTTATCAAACCAAATACTCTCCACATGTATTCCTTTGTTTGCCCATACAACCAAGTCACACCACTTGTGTTTAGTCAAGGTTAATTGTCCTTGTACCTGGCACTACTAAGTGTGATTGAAGTTTAGTTTACTCTTGGAATGTTAACACCACCTTTATATGATAGTTCAATGGACCTCAAATACCTGTACTTTAATGAGCATTTCACGTCAACAATGACACTCGTTTCTTTACAATGTTTACAATCTACCAGAGAATTTCGACTACTTTCTAAACAAGGATAACCAATTGATACATTCTGTCTGTGTTAATAAAGAAAGAGTTTCATCCTTTTCACAGTATACATGATTATATCCTCCACTGTCACGTTTTCTTTATCTACAGCAAATTATTTAACTATTCGGAAGTAAGCTAAACTGATACGCCTTCAGTTGCGATAATAACCATGAAACCCACTATTTCGTGAAATTGTTCTATACATATGTTCTATATTTATGTTTTATTGTCATCGTTCTTTCTCTACGATTTGACATGGTTCAGAGTTTTATATTTTACATTTTAAATTTTCTAGGTAGACCATCAATCGAATTGTATAATGGACGGCATAATGTTACTAAATCTGAATACAAATAATATATTTGACAAAGATACTATCATGCCATAGTCATCATTAGAACTAGCTTTCCTTGCTGAAACATTCATTTTATGATAGCAGTCTTAGTAACATAGCATAAAGTCAGAGAAAAACGTATTACAATACTATTACTGTTAATATCAGAAATTAAACACAGTGAAGGAGATTATGTCGTGTTGAAATCTTACACAGCCTAGGAGAATAGGTCGTGTTGAAATCTGACACAACCTACCAGAATAGGTCGTGTTGAAATCTTACAGTCTAGTAGAATAGATCGTATTGAAATCTTACCCCGCCTAGGAGTCTATGACTTCCAGTTAGATTAGTATACATGAGCGCATGAGCAACGTTTTATGTTGTAACAGAATTGTTACCGAGAGGAGGGTGGATTAAATGAACAATACAAACACAATTTGTGAAAGAAAATATAAATTTATGTAATAAATTATAAATGAAAAAAATACAGATGTAACAACACAATAATTCATGCACTCAACCCACAATTAAACTCACAACCATTCACAATACATGAACAAATTAAATAACAATACAAAAGGAATCTCAGATGTAAAGGGATCTCTTGGATTATACACAGATCCAAGAATCCTTTACGAAAGTTAAATAAATGCAAGTACGATTTACGAAAAAAATAAACACAAACGACAAACTATCTATCGCACGATGGATTGCGATAACTAGCACGATCATATACTTGTATTCAATCAAGTTGCTAGCTTTTATTGATATCTATGTGATCACTTGAAATATTATTGCGATCTGACATAAGCATGCAAATACAACAATGTATTAAATTATATTACAATTTCAATACACCTATGTGTCTCCCCTGTATAACCGCACGATTCAGCAACAGTTGAATCGTCTCCCAGTTTCCCCGAGAACCGAGGGTTGACCAATACTATTATCGGACGTTTCCCTACACGGATCCACCACAGTTATACGTTCAGACAGCATACAACATCTACCCGAACCAACGGTTCCTCACTCCCCTAGATGTCAACCCGGACGTTTTACAACTCTAAGACAGCTCCGACACTCGGACTTCTAGCTTTCCGGATATTTACACGTTACACAGATATTGACGAACAGACAGTTCGACACACAGACAGATACTTCAATTCCGTTTGCACAAATTAACGGCACAAGCACATTCAGATATTTATACAGAGATGTTCCAGAACAAACAATAGATGTCCCACAACAAATCAAACGATATCAAACACGTTTATCAAAAGATGGTATCAGATGTGTTTAACAGCTACGGTATCAACGATGTTATTAGCAGCTACGGTATCAACGATGCTATTAGCAGCTACGGTATCAACGATGTTATTAGCAGCTACGGTATCAACGATGTTATTAGCAGCTACGGTACCAGAAACAATGTAACAACTATGTTAGCAGCTACGGTATCAGAGACGGTATCAACGATGTTATTAGATGCGCTATCAGTGATGAACTTCTACGGTATCAACGACGGAATCAGCTGGAATCAGACTGAATCAGACTGTATCAACGACGGAATCAACGACGGAATCAAACGGTGACAGCTATTGTCTGATGTTATCAGATCTACGGAATCAACGATGTTATTAGATCTCCGGAATCAACGATGTTATTAGATCTCCGGAATCAACGATGGAATCAGACGGAATCAATGATTGTCAGATGTTATCAGATCTACGGAATCAACGATGTTATTAGATCTCCGGAATCAACCCTTTGGCTGGAGATTTGCAAGACGAGGTTATCTATCCTTTGATTAGATATTTGAGTTCCCGTCAATAATAATGAGAAATCCTTAACCTTATATACTCTCAATAGGTGAACATAAATCACATCGAGCTTGCCGTACACCACGTAAAACGAGTATTTCGGATTTCATGTAAATTACAAATTGGCACATGCAAATCGTTACACGCCACTTAATCACCCCAGGTAATGCGTGTACGACGAAATCAAGAAAATGGTGAGTTTCGTTTGCAATTCAAGAACAGAAATCAGTTCAATTTTCGCCTAATTCTGTGACATATGTAACGTTTTTTTTTTGTTAACCCAAAAGCCTTTCAAACTGGATTATATTGTGTCCATATTATGTTGCTAATGAGATATTCCCGAACCATGGCTTTCCACGAATGACATGGTCATTGCCAGTTTTGGTACCTCAAACTCCTTTCCCGTGCTCAAACAGTGGCAACAAAATATCCAGATAATTGCCTTGTGGCATGTGGTATAATATATAAATAAAGTCATAGTGGATTTAAATGTATTGTGCGATACATTGGAGGATGTGAACATATTAGATAATTTTTAACGATTGTTTGTAATTCCAGATCAAAGATGTTTCGGGCGTTGTGCTGCATCGTACTCATTATCGGACGTTTTCCAACCTTCAAGATGGACACTCAAGAACGTCCTTCTGGATGTAAGTGCAGGGTAAATGAAATGTTCGGGAAGATCACCGTTTCATGCAAGACCATTGATCGAAGTTCATTGTCAGATTATTCTCCTTTCCCAAACAACCTACCGAACAATACAAAAGCGTTCATCTTTAGGGTTGCCAAGGCAGCTCATATATTTGATGAATCGGTTATATCATTTGCAGATATAACCTGAGGGAATGTCGAGGAAATGGCTCTACAAGGCATTCGCTCTCTTCAGTTGAACGACAGAAGACTATATGGCCTTTCAAGACTGAAGGTGTTACGCCTAACGGATGACACATTGACAAACATATTACATCCTGAAGCTTTTCTTCTGATAACAAACGTAGAGGTTCTGGGCCTCATTTACAATCAAAAATGTTGTTGCAGCGTTAAATGAATCTCTTCCCAAATTACAATATTTGGATCTCTGTAATTTACAGTATGAATTAAGTGACCCACTTATATTGAACAGGGAGTTTGCAAAAGCTATTGAAAGAAAACCTCTCACTACGCTCAACGTTAGCAACTGTAGGATAGCCTCTTTTTATGATGGACTCACTTCTGAATCTATCCGGTACTTAAACTTATCCAATACCTATGGTTTATGGTATTCTTATTCTCCAAACATAAAATTCCTTCCTCATCTGGAGGAGATTGATGTTTCACAAATTGCCTATTTTGAAAAACCAATTGTTCCAATATATTTGAACATTTATGGAAATGTATTCTATTTTTACTATCAGTGAAAAGATTCATAGCAAATAACTGGAGGAACAAAGAACCTCTAGACCTATACGATTATCGTTTGCGGATTAGTCCATACGTGTTGAGGAAGTTCATCTTCGTTATTCTAATATTCGAAGATTTAATGTTACGATAGATTAAACACTCTTAAACTTGAAATTACTTGATTTTGAAGGAAATTCTATGGAATTGTTGTCGCCCAAATTCATGCAAAACTGTCCGAATTTGCAAGAGATTTATCTTGCAAGAAACAAGTTGTCGAAAGTGATACATTTCGGAGATCTGTTTGAACGTAATATGGTACTTAAAGTCGTAGATTTATCTCATAACGGTCATCAATTCATACCCTTGTCCATGTTCATGCATACTCCAAAGCTGACAACTTTGCGTCTCCAGGGAAATTTGTTGTCGGTGTTCCATTTGTCTGTTGAGAAATTGTTTAATCTTAGGCTATTAGACTTAAGAGACAATACGATAAAATACATCTCTAGAGACACGATTAACGGACTCTCGTCTATTGGCTATCAGCAAGGTCAATGGATGATAGATACAGCTGACAAAATCCGACCTAATGGAAGGCGAGTCAATAACTGATCAATTAGTCATAGACCTAACTGGTAATATAATGGAATGCACCTGCGATAGGATTTGGTTTAATGAATTTCTGTTAAACACGCACATTTCTCTTTTCGGCAAGGACTTATACACATGCAAATTCGATAGCAACTCGCATTACATTACGTCCGATCTTTTGAACAACATGAAATACTATTGCAAACTTAAATAATTTCTGGGTGTAATAATAACACTGCCATCAATTATACTTCTAACTGTAATATGTGCCAATGTTATAGTAAGAAGACGGATAATTATTAAAAGAACGACATTACGTGCTGATACTTTGATGGAGAGATACAGTATGAATCAATGTGAGGATCAGGAGCGATATTTCGCGTTCTTATCATTTGCATGTTGAGACGGTGAGCTTGTAAATGCTTATATAATTCCAGAACTGGAGACATTTGTGAAAGAAACATTTGGTAATAATGACAATTTGATATGTACAGGAGATAGCCATTTTACCCCTGGACGATGGATTACGGACGAGATAGATCCGTGTCTCACTAGATGTGATGTGTTTGTCATGGTTGTAACAAAGCATTTCATCAAAAGTGAATGGTGTAAATACGAGGTAATGTTGGCTTAGCAGAAAAATAAATTCAAGATATTGCTTGTTAACGAAGAGGTGTACCAGCAAAAGATTCCGTCAACACTAACGGCTATTTTAAAAGTTTGTACACGAGCAACGTGGAGGCTACAAAATAATACATTAGTCATCAGACCAGAATGGTGTAAGATTTTCGAAGGCATGTTAGAAGCATCCCTCAAAACTTTGGATGAAGTCTAGGAGGGAATATAATGATTTTTTTTATCTCTTTTCTTCCTGTTGTCCAACGTGCGGTTTTAGGATATGTCATTTAATCCAAAACGTTTGAATCTATTACAAATATTTACCAATTGTTAAGTGACACACAATTGTGTGTAAAGAGGATGTGTCGGCACTAAGTCAATGGATGGATCTTTGACGAAAGTTTACCAACTTACTAAGTTCAACAGAATATAAATATATATTATACATTTATTTGATAGAGACAGTGTTGGTTATGTTTTTAGAAAGGTTTTTATTGGGTGTGTTCCAGAGCGGGGGGATGGGGAGTACTTTATATACAAGATATGGTCTTCTATGTTGGTTCCTTTATTCGTAGATAATGAGGGCTTATGAGATACTTTCCTTTCTCTCATATGTCCGTTGTTTTGGTCAGCCATGTTATCGCTGTTAATGTAAATTACTTAATGGATTCCCATGAAGATCAAATTATACAACATATCATATTTCAGATTGTCATAAATGGACCCCCCCCCTGCTGCTATGGGTTTTTACGATTTCAACCAAATATTTGATTGAGTCCTTAAGACGAAAATCATTTCTGATTTCACAAACAAACTAATCGCTAACACCTCATCTTGTAGATCAATCAAATTATTTGATTGGTCAGTGAGTCGGAAATTAATTCTCGTTAGCGAATTATTATGGCATCGCATGTATACAGGATTAATTGGGTTTTAAATAATTAGGAATCCTGGAGTAGCTGCTGGTGCAAACGAATAAAAAATATATCCTTGCTGAGCTTGATTTGATTGCTCTAGATTAATTTGATAGCTTCCTTCGATTGCGTCACATGTTAAATTGAGCGCAATCACCGTTGAAATATTTACATTATGCGGGCAATATGCCTACCGCCGCCATCTGGGTCATTATTATACTTGAGGAAGACAGTTGAATCTAGTGTTTGTAATACCTTGATAACATTCCTAACGTATTCTTTTAGTTCCTCAGCGTTATATCCGGGAAACTTGAAATTACGCAGATTGGCTTCTGTGATATTGTAATTGGTTAGGAATCGTTGTTTATTGTCGCTGTTGTCATTAATTATTGTTTGAATAATTAGTTCATTGATATATTCCATGTCAGATATAAGCTGATTTAATATTTCAACGTGTTTTTGCGATTTTGTTTGCCGTAGTTGTTCTAGTTGTGTTTCATGTAATTGATTAATTTCATTAAAATAACCATTGACGTCATTTAGCGTAAATGAGATAGTATCAGATGAGTCAGCAGTTCTTTTCATGATAAAATCCCATTGCAATGTGTTTTTGTTGGTAAATATAAATGTATCGGCGATTTTTACTTTTTTTTATATCAGATAAATTATCTCGATACATTGATTTCATGATATGATTTTTCGCACGTGGTTAAGTCGGAAGTGATTCCGGGTGGATTTTCAGGCCATCCTAACACTGTTCTTAACGAGCTGTTATATATATCTACAATGTATCCCTCTGTGCTTATTTCGATCGACGAGGAGAGCGTCTGTTCATGAAGATTAATAGCTATTTTTGAATCTTTTCCAGTGATTGATTTTATTTTACGCTGAATTTCAGCATCGATTTGCTCAATTTGGTACGACCCAGTTGGTAACGAAACAGTTTCCCACGCTGGAGTACCATCGGGTTTATTCTTATACGAGAACACCAGTGCGTTATTGGGTTGCTGGCCGCCAAATGCAACCGATCTGATATTAGGCCAGCTATGATATACTCGTAATTTTGCCAGCGCGATCTCGCGCACTGGAATCTGAGAAGGGAAGTTCACACTAAATTGTGGATTTGTTGGTGTTATTGATATCATGCTTGTTTGTATCGGGGTGGTATTCTCCACTTTTTAGTTATCGCGGTAGCGACTGCCGCGATTGTTGTTGCCGCGGAGATAGCAATTGGAACTGCAATCGGAGCCATCATGGTCACCGTCGACAAATTAACCCCGGCGCTGGCCATTAAACCGGACACCGAGTACACGGTGATATTGATGATTGCTACACTGCGTCGGTATTTTTCACATTTTTTCACGATAGCGCTCAGAAAGTGATTTCAAGTTCGCGGAAAACTTTTCACGGTATCATATCGATATCGATGCGATTGTGTCACCTCTGGGACTATTATCGGTTCAATTGATTTCATCGATGCCATTGTTATTTTAAACCCACTAGTGTTTATAATTATTCGCCATCGTTAAGGGAAATTGCTGGCCTATAAGTATAGTAGCTTCAGCCGGAAAAATTATCTACAAGTTCTATACACCAGGCTATTTTTGATCTAATGGTGGAGCTATCAACCGCGACGAAGTGAAAGCTTTGTGTTTTGCCAGTCTCGATAATTAACGTCACGACGCCACCAGAGTAGGTTCCATTATCGTCCATGATCATATTAAATTGATGAATAGAGGCCCACGTTAACCTGTAGATACCATCGACCTTCGCTTCCTCCCCCCACAAGAGAGTGATGGTAAATCTTTGATAATTGTCGTCTCTTGTCCAATCCACGATTCCGTGATTGATCGTATACACGATATTTTTAATGCCTTTGTGCGGAATCCTTACCTTTTCAAAGGCTGCTTTTAGTTTAAGAATATCCGAGTAAATATCGAGATAATTTGCCTTAATTTCGTTAGAATTAATCATCCTCCTCTCCTCCTTGTTAAAAAAGAATGAATTCAGAAGGGTTCGAATCTAGGCTGTGATTGGTTTTTAATATACCAGTCGATATTAGAAAATGTTGTCGTGATATCTTGATTTTTAGTGCCCTCAAAGAACTTATTAACAATTTCTCTGGTGGGCTTTTGTTCGTCAATAGCTTTTTTAATTTCAGCGAGGGTCGGGTCTGTCAGAGGTGTGGGTCCAAAGAACTTATTAACAATTTCTCTGGTGGGCTTTTGTTCGTCAATATCTTTTTTAATTTCAGCGAGGGTCGGGTCTGTCAGAGATGTGGGTCCAAATAACTTATTATCAATTTCTCTGGTGGGCTTTTGTATGTCAATAGCTTTCTTAATTTCAGCGAGGATCGGGCCTCTCAGAGATGTGGTTTCAGATTCGCGTGTTCTCCCCAAAAAATATCCATGATGGTATTAAGTGTTGCTTGTCTCACCATACACATATTAATATCATTGAGAGTATTCATCGCAGATGTAGTCGGGGCACCGAAGAAATTATTAGCGACGTAGGGATTGTGAGTATGCTTGCCAATAAACTCGCTAATTTCAGCGAGGGTCGGGCATGTCAGAGATGTGATTTTAGATTCGCGTGTTCTCCCTAAAAATTTATCCACTATGGTATTAAGTGTTGCTTGTCTCACCATAAACATATTAATATCGTTGAGAGTCATCGTAGATGTAGCCGGGACGCCGAAGAAATTATTAGCGACGTAGGCATTGTGAGTATGTCTGATAATAAACTCGCTAATTTCAGCTAGAGTCGAGTCTGCCACAAGTGGGGATCCAAAAAACTTTCTAACGACGTCGTTGATGGGTTTTTGTAACTTTTCAAAATTTTCTATTAGTTTAGAAATATCCGCGTAAATATCGAGATAATTTGCCTTGATTTCATTTCATTCATCATCTTCTCCGCCTCCTTGTTAAAAAAGAATAAAGATAGAAAATTTTTAATTTCAGCGAGAGTCCTGTCAACCACAAGCGGGGTTCCAAAGAATTTATGTACGATATTTTTGCGAAAAGTCATATTGCCTCGTATATAATCATCCAGATCACGGCCGTGGGCGGCAATCGCGTCGGTGATCGTAAACACATGTGCGCCTGGTTTAAGTCGTCCGTTGCTGTAATACAGCGCAATAGAGTTTTCAGCGGCGTCGTGTTGTCGTGTTAAAATGTCATCCGCGGATATATTACTGCTTTTCAATTTACCCTGGCGATCTTGAAATACAACTATTTCGTTCGGGTCAACACTTGCTAAATTTAACGTCTCAGCGATTTCATCTTGAATTATTTTTTTTACAACCTTGATAGAACCCTCAGATGTTTCCGCGGTGGGTTTTGACATTGACAGAGATCGTCCCAAAATATCAATCATTATTGTAAAAACTCTAATATTATTAATTTATTGATTCTCTAAAATTACCTTGCAATTTCCCACTTGTGTATTCATTTAAAACCAGATGAGGTGGTTTCTGTGACGATGAAATCTCCGCAAGGACATTTAATACTTCACGGCCGCATATCGGTGGATCATTTAATTGTTATGTTGCCAGCGTGGAATAAAAAATCGGAAACTCTTTGAGTTTCATCGAAGAATTTATATACCGCATAAACTCGCTTGGTGGGGCTAACCTATATGAATCAAAATAAACAATTCCACGTGGATCAATCGCGTATGCAACCCAGTGAGTTCCCGATCCACTGCTGTTATCAAGATTGATGATACCAGTTTCAACGTTATTTGGTTTTCTCGGTAATTGATCTCTCATAAAAACCCCTCGCTGTTTCTTTAGCGCATCATTGAAATGTTTTATTTGACGATCCGTCAGTGATATTTTATGTGTACCGCCGGACATCTGCGCTGGTTTCAACGTTATTGTGGTTCCACATTCTTTAGCGGATTTTGATCGCAATTTCTTGACCTGACCATCAGTCAGCTTGACACTAACAACACTATATGCCATTTTATTGTAAAACACATTTATGCTTTCAATTGATCTAATTGTGAATCGTTTATATATTTTCCACTGGTGCATCAACAATTCTCATTCGTCCACCAACACCTTCAAGTAGCATTGATTTGTCGCTGAGAATGACAGCAACCGCTCTATAGTCAACACCACCAGGAGCTATACGAGCCCTAAAATGTATGTCAACGACGGATTGCCTTGTTAAATCAAGATGCTCCAGCGAAAAGTAATACATTGGATACAAGTTCTTAAAATCAATTTGCGATATTTGCAAACCGGTATCAACGTTTTGATCACGACCCATATATGACAGCATCCGATGATACACACGTGCTATGTGGTTAGTGTCGTAATCAAGCTGTATATCCTCAGATGTTTCTTGTTGTCCGTTTATTCTCAGTGAAACCTCCTTGACTCCTAATCGATCAAATATCATATGACTGTGTTCTTGGGAGCGTAATCGATTCCAATTCTGCAGCGTTATAAATATATGACGTGGAGCTGAAACGCCTTGTTTTGATGCCAGGTGCCATGTAAATGTATCAGCAACATTATCCTCTTTGGCATCAGTTGTTGTTGTTAGCCGACTTATCAATGATTTGCCACCTGTGTCCATAAATGAAAGTAGCCGCTCTTCCGTGGTAATTGATGGGGTCATTACTGTCATCCACAATACTATTTTACTCAAAACAACTTTACCATCAGCGGCACCAGTACGCCAAATTGCATCATTGTCATTGCCTTTTCGCACTAACGTGATTGTGTGTTTTGCTCCATAGATGACTTTTCTGACATTTCTGCAGAATCCAAATATGTGATGGAGTGGAATCACACATGAAAAATATCGCTGCTGTCCTAGCAATGCTCCTTTTCGTGTTGCAAACCCTAGATTGAAATTACCATTAACGCCTCCGAGAATATCAAACACAGCTCCGGGTCTAGCTCGACGTTCTGGATTAGCTGCTTCTTGTTGATTTGCTTCTGCAGTATCTTGTTCTGTTAGCACTTTAATATATTGAAGGTGGTCAGCGTTATCAGTAGTATCTTTTGCAAACATCATAGATGGACCAGCCGACCTTGTATTATCATCAGAATATCTTGCTAACTCGATTATTGTTGTTGATTCAATTTGTTTTCCATCAATGAGATATCTTGCACTTTCAAATAACGCCATTATGCCATTATTAACAAAACCGACTAGGATATTTGGATAATTTGCATATGGAGTACAGCTGCAACATTTGTTACGAGTTTTCCCTCGATTTCAATAAATGCTTCACATGGCAAAAAGGATTTACTGGTATCTTGAACTTGAAGTTCAATTCGCGATCGTATGTCGGGTTGTATTGCATGATAGGAATATTATTGATAATCGCGGACGGAATCATCCTTGGGTACTGGGGCTTCTATATCGAAGGCCGGATCAGCTTGTCGTTTAAACATTTTATTAACTTACTAGTGCTTTCTATTGTGAAACTATTTTTAATCATCGTCGTTTTTGTTTTCGTTTCAAACCACTTCCTGCTATCGCGTTCATGATAGCGCTATCTGTTACCGGTGAAGCCGTCAATGGCGACTGAGTCACCGAAGCAGCCAACGACGCTAGTTTTTCTTCCACTGCGCTGTTTATTGCTTTGCTGATTTTTGCAGGCATCACTGTTGTAGATGGTAGTACAACTGGTAGCTTTTTTCGTCGTCGCACCAATGATATTATTTTATCTTTCGCGACAGAAAATACCTTTCCAGCAAGATTTCCAACAGCGCTAATTCCCTTATCACGAATAACATCATTGGCTTTCATTGTTAATTGCTTAGCTAACGGCGCCACCTTGGGAGCCATTCTTGGAAATAACCCCGCAATGGTTTTGCCGAAATCATCTCCGTAATATGCTCTATAAACAGGTAATCGCGAGTTCACCACGTAGACGCTTACGGGTTTATTATGATTGTAGTGTATGATCATCTTGTTATAAAACTAGTAGTTTTTCAATTAGTGATCAATCGCTAAGATCCATAGAATTTTCATCATAACCATGGGCGTCACTGTGATTTTCAACTAATTCAGCAATGAGTTCTCGATATACATCAATGTCCATGATACCGCCGGCAAATAATCGCCTACAGATATCAGCTGCTTCATTAATTATCTCGACGGAGTTATTTCCGGCTCGTTTTCCACCCATAAGTACTTCCAACCGTGATATATCACTTAGGATGTTTACAGGCCATGTCACGGTTGCGTTGAAATCCAAAGGATTTTTAATTGAATAACCTTTTACGCTTGTTTTCTTAGAACCGACTTCTGCTCTTATGTCTATTTGTTCCGGGATTGGATCCTCGGTATAACGTGGTGGTTGTGGACCACCTTTAACCGCAGCTAGAAAGTCATCATAACCAGGGTTCTGCAACGCTCTGATTTTATCTCCGCCGCGTTTCGCTAAATATATTTTTGATGCCCAAGTGTCTTTGCATTTTATAAAACTTTTAAACTCGTCTTTTAATAAATTCTCTCTTTTACCCTTTGGAAAATTTTCTCTAGTAAAATCAGCTAATTCGGAATCCGTATGGTTTCCTCTAATTTCATTTAATGCTGCGAATGTTAATATATTCTCAGGTGAATAGTCTTTTCCTCCTTGTTGTTCTTCTTCGCGTTCTTCAATTTCGCGTTGAGTTTTTATATCACTGGATAGCTGTTGTATCCCTGTGCGTGTTTGTTCGGTCTCTGCTGCAGCGGCGCCTTTTTTGCTCGTTCTTTTTCAGAAATATCTCCGTATATCGCTGCTTCAGTTAACTTTTTCACATCTTTGGTCGCACTTGTTATCGGAGTAAACAGTTGTTCAATTGATACAGAAAAGTCAGTTTGCAATTGTTGTCGTTGTTGAAGTTTCCCGCAAAGTCTGTCTCGAACCGGTATAAACCTTTTAATTGCGACTAGCTGCTCTCGAGCTATTCTAGTTGTAAGCGATTCACCTACCATATATTGTTTGTGATCTGTGTTTTCAAATGTGAAACTATCACAATTAAAAGCTGAGTTATTAAATAAATGTACCATCAAGCTAACGTATCCATCTCCGACAGGGTTAAACTGTACGACGCTATCCGTGAATGGTTCAGAAATAACATCGCTGGGGGTTTCAGAAATGGAATATCTGAGAACGGCGATGAACGATTTTTGTTAACGACGCGGCAACAACAACAACAAGGTGAAAATGGAGGCATCGCGGTGATTACTTGCTACCACGACCAGATCATCCAGTACGCACATAACTGCATGAGCAAGCCCAAACTGATGAGTATTCTTTCAGGAGAAAATCCTATGTGAGTGTTACAAAAAACGCTAAAAGAATTACTGAAAGTCTTTTTTTACAGTAACGCTCGCGTGGTTAGGATACGGGTTTTTCCTCGTTTAATATTTTTCTAAGATCACGAACCTTAGAACTAATTTCAGCTTGTTTTTGATACTCTTAACCGAGCTTTTGACGTATTGCTTCAACGGTGCTAAATAGCGTTATAAATACATTAATGTCGTTACCGTACAAACAAGCATTGATGAACTTTTGAATTCCTTTCACGAGCTTGTACATCTTAGGTAAAACACATCGACCCTTACTAGACTGATACTCAATGTCTTCATATTCCGAAGTAATCATGTCACAGTCGAAAACTTCAGATACTACTATCCCTCGATTGTTTAAATTTGAAATTTCAGCAATTATAGAATTTACATCTTTGAGTTTCATTATTTATATAATACATTTTATATTTAATTTAAAAAAAAACATAACACTCATTTGGCAATCCCGCTGGCGTCCTATGACGTCAGAGAGACCCAGAGGTTACTTTATTAACTTAATTAAGGACAGCACATACATGAAAACCCCATTTGGCGATCTCGCTGGTGCCCTATGACGTCAGAGAGACCCAGAGGGTACTTTATTAACTTAATTAAGGACAGCACATACATGAAAACCCCATTTGGCAATCTCGCTGGCGCCCTATGACGTCATAGAGACCCAGAGGTTATTTAATTAACTTAATTAAGGACAGTACAACACGCATCTTGGAACTCCTTGGTTGCCTTCACATCCAAGTAAGCTCAAGGGAACCCGATACATACATCTCCGGCGGGAGGCCTAAGGTGACAAACGTCATCTTAGACCGCCCAGAAGATATGCTTGGTGGGGCATCACTACATGTACTTACTTAACTTAATTAAGGATGAATTATATTCAATGAAACGATGATGGAATTTGTGATGTAATGATGTGGGACGGCACAAGACAGAACAAACATGAAACGACGGTGCGGATTTTACGGCCAATCCAACCAATCAAAAGCAACCCAATTAAATGAACCCAGTTGCATGATTGGGTCAATAGCGTGGGTAAGTTTTGATTGGTCGGAATCGACTTTCAAAAGCCCCAAGTTTATTACGAGTCATAACATATATAAGGTGACTAATACAGCAGCGTTGATTCACGGGTGTCTTATTTTATTTCCTTGAATTACTTATTAATGCTGTTTCACAACATTTAAATGAGACAAAATATTTGAATAAAACACTAAACAAAAGAATACAGTTGTTAAATAACAGCGTGTAGTTACCAATTAGGCCACAAAGAGCTGAAGAGGAATTTTTAATATATAACTGCAACCCTCACATAGTGATTTTAACCACGCCCACTTACTTCAAGGAATGGGAATTCCAAGTGTTTCGTGCTTGTTCCGGCTGAGCGAACATAGGTAACGCGTTAAATTATAAGGGCGTTTACTGAAAGTGTATGATATAAGGGTTTAAAAAAATAAATACAACTGTTTAAATGATGCAGTCTTAGCCAAGCGACAATAAAAAGCTTTAAAAGTGTTAAAAATTTTCCGAAACTCACAATCAAGTGTCTTCACGTAGATGTTATTATGTAGAGATTGTACATGACTATCATATTACTCCATTACAGTCACGTGTGCGCGCCTATGTCAATTATTCCTCTCTCTCCACCTGTGAGAATAGCAGACGACACAAATACTATTGACGGACATAATACAAGGGAACTTAGTGAGTAGAGTGTTATGAGTGGTGTCGGACTAATTCATAATGGATTTATCTCCCTTGAATCGTTTCATATGTATACGAATTTTATTTTATGGCCATTTTTCTTTGACAGAGTTAATTTTTAAATTCCTTCCGCTACTCTTTGTACTTAAGGACAAACAATATCAAAATATCTACTGGCTTCATTTATTGACTGAAATATGTTCTCCTCGTTATTTGATGTCTCAAATGATTTGACGGATCTCTTTACAACTGACTTACAGGTCCCTGTTCCGCCCCATTTTTGCATTATGACTTTGTGAGACGGCTTGAAAATTCGCAAGACAATTATCAGTCTTCACGCCATTTATGTGATCAATCACAAAGCCATCTTTGATCAATCCGTTGTGACATTCGTATGCGAATCGATGACAATAATATCTCTTCTTTCCATCTGTAAACGTCAAATATCCCCTATTAATTACTCGTCCATCCGGCTTCTTTAGTCTACAATTTCTAACAACACCATCACGGGATTTTTCATAATTAACAAGCACTGGATGAGGTCTGAAATCTTGGCTCATTTGTATAATAATACTATTTATCTAATTTATTATTTGCTTTAATTATAAGTCTATCAATGTAGTCTTGAGGGGTTTTGATGACTTTGTCATTGAACGGGTCATTGATTCGTTTGTCATAGTAGCGTTTTAGTTCTCTGTATCGTTTGTCGCCACAACTGAGACACAACTGCGACTTTCCCCTTTCCCCCACCCCACATCGGAGGCACGGTAGGGGGCCAAAGGAACCGTTGCGAACGCTTTGTAAATGATACCCACATAATTCGCTTCTGCATGATTTGTTACACAGGGTTGTTGATCTAATCATTAGCCACTTGCAGTGATTCATTATACTATATTTTTCTATTTAAATTCTTGTTTTAATTATATGAATGATGAATTCGAGAGATTATCATCAATTAAGCCTTTCAAAATGTTAAATTCAATCTCGATAGAACCCTCAAAGATGTGCCAAAACGGGCAATAATGGATAGAACCCTGATAAATAAAATATGCGATTGTATTAATGAATTCAAGCACGACGGTGCATCTCATAGCTTGTCAACATTTCCAATTGATGGCGCTGTTGATGCCACCATGAACGACAGCAACGCAGCGTTGAGGTTATCACAAGTTGGCAACAAAAAGTATTTTTTTAGAGTGAAATTCATTATCCGTGTAGAATTAGGTGGTTGGATTATACGAGACAAATTTGAACCGATTTTCAAAGACAAGAAAACAGTCTTTGTTAGCCGTGATTCTAAGCCGGGTTTGTTAACTGGAATTGACAAACCATACTATGAACGAGCATATCCTGAAACAGCAGTTGTGTATGGGATATATCCGCTAAATGAAAAACCTGATATAAGAAAACTTAAACCAATGAAACAGTCGTCGCCGGCGACTTCGTCGTCAGTTGCTTTGCCACTCAATTGTGTAGCAGCACGATTAACAGAACATTTTACAAATGCATCCCGAGGGAATAAACTTACCAATCTACGGCGTTGCAAAATAGCTCAATGGGAGTTAACGGTGAAAGACGGCGGAGCGACTATTAGCGATATAGCAAAATTAGAAACGTCGCTGAGATTTCCAATAACTGTTACAACGATAACCGGAGCGGTTTTATACGAATCAAAATATAAAGCAAAGGGAGCCCCAATTAAAATTATTGATCATAACGGACACGCCCGCGGTCACAATATTACCACGAAACAGAACGATAAAGTATATACCCGACGAATTCTTACGAGAAGAATTTTCCAGGGACGGTTTTCTCGTTGAAGAGAAACTATTCGATGCTATTGCGCATTTGAGTAAAAAAGACCCCGTGTCGGTGTGGTTACTTCGCAGCACTGAAAACGACACAGATACGTTTGATCAATTTGTAAGACCAAACGGTGAATTATACCGCACTGAAGCATTTCACAACAAAATGAAAAAAACAGCTAGTGGGCTTTTAACGGGGTGTGGCGAAGGCAACAACAATGATGGAATCATCAAATATGAAATCATCAACTCTGATGAACAATTATTGACAAACTGTTTTACAATCCCGTCGGTTGCAGCTCATTTTGCAAGAATCAAAAACGCATGGAAACCAAAACGCTTAGAATTCTTGCCAGACATTGAGGCTAGTTGTTTAGAATTTAATCATGGCGGTTTATGTAATGACAAATAAGACAACGATAATATCATTTCAGTTGATATGGTTGCTTGTTATCCAGCGAGTTTTCTTGGTTATGGAGAGTGTACTGAGTATTTTAAACGATTTGGACACCCCGTACATGAAATGATTCGTGTTGCAATTAATGGACCGCTGCCTGATTTTGATTTAACTGGATTCGCTCGTGTAGTATCATTTGAATTTGCAGCAGGACTTCATCGCTGTTGATATATTTGGATTGGTAGACATATGTCTGAAAAGAAGTGGCTGCCAATAGCGCTATTACGATTCATGATTGATACAAAAATGTTAATTTCGCTGACGGTCAGTGAAGCAATGATATCATATCGGAAACAAATCAATGTCTGGTTACCAATACCGGAACGTCTTGATAGTATAATTGAGGAATCCAGAAAGCATATTGATGCCGACGAAGAATATATCATTGAGTGGTCCAAACGGGCATTTAATCAACAAAACATTGAAGCAAAAGATCTCGGCAGAAGAATAATCGGAAAATTCACTCAGGGAGGAAACAATGTGACTATAAAAGATATTGTTCACGGCTGAATTATGGATAACACCGAATATGACTTTATAATCGCGGATGCGGTATCCAAAAACATATATGTGGATCGTAAAGATGCTTTTTGTCCGATGGAACAGAATTGGGTACGGTTGTTACTTATAACGACGGTTACAGATCCCCGTATACACATTTGAGGTCGTCAATGCTGGGTTATGCTTGTAATAATTTATTTTCAATGATAAATAGATTTCCTGTCACTGCGGTTAGAGTTGCCGTTGATTCATTTTACATTGACAGCAAATACAGTTGCGCAGTTGCTGAATTCACTAATTCGGATGAAAGCTGAGGATCATGGAGAATTAATACAAAAATTGCTGCGTGAGTATTGTGAATCACCAGATGTTGAAATTAAAAATAATTACTTACAAGGTGATAATTTATCAGAGTGTTCTAATGCACCATCGATATCCGATCCAATTTGTAGATATAAAAAAGTTTATTTAAACGGCTGTGGCGGGTCAGGAAAGACGACTCGCGCGATTGAGTTATTTCGTGGGAAAAATCCTACCGATTTCACAAACATGATTGTTAAACACACACCTACACACAGACTTGCCAGCGAGATGAAACAACGAAACATCGACGCTTGCACTTATCATAGTTTATTTCGATACAACGGCGACAAATAGACCCCTGAACGAATGGTTGAAAAATTCATCCCTGCGGTTATTATTTGGGATGAGATATGTACGGTTTCAATAGATGTATTAAAAATGTTTCTAGATTGGTTACTGCAAAAGACTACAGCGGTGATAATGTGCGGCGATCATGGCCAACCACCTCCATTTGTCGGCGGGAGTCCACATGATTGGTTAAAAGGATTTGTCGACTATTATGAAGAAATGGATACTGACTATAGAGCACTTGATGAACAATTACGCGAGGTTAAAAAATTAATTAGATTACAACCCGATAAAGTTCAATGCGAAATAATTCGGTAAATAATTTCAGAAACTCACATGGAGGAATTTTGGTAAGCATGGAAACCAAACGATTTTGTAGTGGCGAGTAGAAAGATAGTCACAGATACACTACAAAGAAAGTTGTTCGAGCTTCATATAGAAAAATTCCCAACGCGCCCAGTGCCACTGTGTTATCGACCCTGTAATACACGGCGACAGAATATTAAAGTTGAAATTCCAGGACAGCATGAAAAACAAACACTAGTGCTAAATGATATTGTATGTGTTGATATACAATTTGTTGCACGCGCATTGAACGCTAAATCATCGCCATAGACACTTGGTTATGTAACAACAATACATTCCTCGCAGAGATTAACCATCGCGGATACAATTGTTTGGATAGTCGATAATCGCATTGAGTGGTCAAATTTAGTCTATCTTGCAGTGTCTAGAGTACGGCGAATAAATCAACTTCGAAGAATTGTTTTCGATGATGATACCACAATGGATGATATTGATGTTAGCATCATTAATAAAAAACTCTGTGGTTGCAAACAACAAGACAAAAAAAAAACAGCGAGAATTTCATATTGATGCTGAATTAATAATCGCGTTGAAGCAACAACAAAATAATCACTGCGCGAGTTGCAATTGTATAATGCGTTGGCAGTATTCGGATAAAGATCCTCGCCAATTTACCGTAGACAGAAAAAATAACAGTCTCGGTCATGTCAGAAACAATGTGATGTTGACTTGGCTTGAGTGTAATAGACGCAACGGCGCTAGTTAAGACCATGCGGTGGCAATAGAGTATCGTCAGGAATCACTTGTAGTTGTTCGCGTGCAAAACCCCGCTGAGGAGCAGTTTAATCCAATGTATAGATTGGAGGTCTACCAGTTGATCGTGTTATAGTAGATATGCTATGCGTAGTGACACTCCAAATAGGATCAGTAGCCCATTTTTTACCAAATTCGAGTTCTCCTGGTTCATATAAATATCTCACGGTGACATTGCTGAGAATTCGCTGAATAACGCCATCCCGCTGTGGTTGTGGTATATTCTTATTTTATTGCGTTGTTAGGTTTCATATTGATTGCTCTGGTAATCTCGTTATTTAGCGCTGCAACTACCCCTGGTAACCTTTTGACCCATTTACGGGATCGCTTTTCTTGGATGAATTCTTTTGCGTATTGATATCCAAATAACCGCTCAGCAAGAGTCCGATTAAATCGTTCTACATTTGCCTGATCGCGATGTAGTGCAGTATGCCCCCGTCTGATGGTGACACTGTGATATTTCATCGCTGATAAAACAGCGCCTTGAAATTCCTTGCCAGGATCAACTTGTAATAGATTTGGCCAGCGTAGAGGGCCTCGTCGATAAATATTTTCAAATGCAGAAGCAACTTCAGGTGATGATTTTGTTATAAGCGGTTCTGCTTGTTTGTATCGACTCGCAACGTCAACTACGGTTAGCGCGTATTTGTAACCGTTGTCATGTGGTAAAAACAATAAATCAGCTTGATGAACTTCATTGGGCCCGGTAACATCAAAATGCGAGAAATTGATTTGTTTAGGACACGGTAGATAAATTTGCCATATAGCCTGTTTGGATAACCAATTAGCCGCAGTGACCTTTTTTACTTTTGCGGCGTTGGCGAGTTTATTGATTGTAGCGTTACCCCTCATGTATCCCCTCGGAGAATAATAAATAGATTCCATAGTATTAATTACCAATCAATTTGCCTTTCATAGCTGATTTTACCAACCACGAAGCCAATTTTCTTTAAAAGATTTATCAGGAATAGCATTTAACGCATGAATTAATTTCAGATCTGTGAGATGCCTGTGTTGCAAATTGCTGCTTTTATATGCAACATCATGAGCATGACACGCTTTATCAATGGCGTTTATCGGATACTCGCCGGGTCAGGGCTGATTTTGATTATCAAGTCTGATATCTAATCGTGTTCCGGGACCACAATAGCTATATCCTGGAAGGTGCTTTTCTCCGGGGTACTTTGCCCATGGGGTTCCAGGGAGCTTTGCCAATTTGGTTGCGATATCACCTCCTCGTTTTTTTTTAAAACATCTCCGGATTTCATAGAAACAAATCTAAACTTTTTATACCACATGTTGCACATCTACCAGTAAGTGCAGATCTGTTATTGCTAGTTGTAATCGTCGTCACATCATTTGTGCCAGTACGCGTTTGACACTTCACACAATATAGATTCATAATTTATGTATAGAGATATGAATATAATTGATTTTTTCAGCGACTAAAACAAGAGAACCAGTTAAGCATCATGCAGCGCTATCGGACTTGATCAAATATTTGGTTGAAATCGTAAAATCCCATAGCAGCAGGGGGGTGATGACAACATCGTTCCGACGTTTTATGGTTAAGAAACGAAAACGCGAATAGAGTATCACCCGTGCAAACTCATGCTTTGAGCAAGAAATCAATAAGGCTCTATTTGGCAAATGGAGACTTTGTTTGTTTTTAGGTTAAAACATGAGATTCGCAGGAAGGCTCTATTTTCCGTTTTGAGGGCTTAAAGTGATTTTGTCGGAAAAAGTTGTCCGATACGCACCCCCCCCCCTGATGCTTAATGTGTATTCCATTAACTGTTGTCAGCATCATTTTGTTTTTTATTTTTGTTACATATATTTGATTTAAATAATTTATTTTTATTTAATTCTCAAATTCAAATTTGTCATTTTTGGGTTTATAATTCATTAAATTGGGAAGTGTTTTCTGGAAAATTAGATTGACCTATACTTTATCTGTAAACACAGGTGATGACCTTGCTTGTTACCCTCATATCTGGCCTTGTTTCAAGGTGATAAACAAGCTTCTAAAATGATTGGCTGAATCCAAGGACATATTTTTTTTTAGTTCTGGGGGTGAGACGTGGCTGATTCTTATCTGGATCTTTCCGTAGTTTTAAAGTTTTACAAGCTTGTTAGTTTTCACTCTTTCTGTGTTGCTGCCTATTCCATATATTTGTTTTGGTAATCTTGACATTATATATGCTTTTGATGTGTTATCTAATATTGTGAAGTTCTTGGAGCATTTCAAAATTAAGCGATGTACTATGTTTATATTATTAATTTCAATAAACTTTTTATTACGAGTTCGAATATCGCTTAACTGGCTTAAAGCAGCTGTACCGTTTTTGTGCTGTTCTTCATGATATATGTGCCTGTTTTCTATTTTCGTATACATTATGGTGTTTCATCATGCATTAACTGTTTATATCGTATGTGTTTCTTCATCTCCTTGTTTGAAAACGAGAATAATTAGACTTGTTCTAAGCTGCATTGCTTCACTTCTACAGCGTCCATTGTTCTTGAATAAACCGCCATCACGTGATCGCCTGTAAACCTGTTTTCCATATGATGGACCCTCATTATTTTTTAAATGATCACTATTTGGCTCTCCATACTACATTGAGCACAAGACTAAACAAACTGGGGCTACATTAATCGTTACAAAAAATGTAAATGAAAGCGATAAAATAAACGTTTATTCAAAATGGCTGGCATGGAACAGGAAGAAGATTTTCCAGTTATCTCCTTTCCCACCATACTGGCTAAACAATTTACACTTCCGGTCGTTACTTTAGATAACCTGGTGCAAATCCTTATTACATCGCCAACCCTTATGTCAACTATCCAAGAGGTACCACTGTGTATGACATTATTCAACGTCCAATCTATAGGACCACCGGAAAAGCGCATAGACATACTTAAATTTATCAACGATCATCATTATCGACGTCCTCTTTCTGACATAAACAAGGCTAAATATATCAAGCAATGAGCCCAAGTGCGCGGATCTAACATCCACCGGTTACTCTATCGCGTCGTACACTCTCGCGGATGTGGGATTGACGTCATTATAATGAATTTTATGATAAAATGTCTTAAACACAACACAACCTTCAATTTATGCGGCACATCGTTTGAACTAGTCCAAACAACACTCACACTGGAACAAAGGCCATTCCATTTGTCCTGCCTCTACCGCCCTCCTCCTAGTAGAAACAACAAGCTGACTAAATCTCACCTTTTGGAACAGTTTCTGAATCTCCTGGAGTATGGAAATTACATAGGTGGCAACCTGATTATTCTTGGAGATTTCAGCTTTCACTTTGACTGTCCTGAAAACCTAAACACATCCAAACTAGATACAATTCATGTTTAAAACTTTTAACAGTCAGTTAACCAACCCACCCATAACCATAATCACAGTTTGGACTGGGGATTCTTCATCGACCTGATGATAATATTATACGGTCCACCCTAATATCCCACGAACTTAAATCATATGACTCCTGCATTATATACCATCTGGACATATCAGTCTCTAACCCTCCAACTATATTTGTTACTACGAGAAACCGCCGTGTGATAAATAGAACCAAATTAATGCATTAAATCCAAGCAAACCTAACAACTTGCTTATCTTCTACAAGAACCCAACTCGTTATTGCCCGCGTTCAATGATTGCAAAACATGGTATCAATTCAAACGTGTTCTCTATGGCAAAAGCAATGTTGGGGACCAGCTTCATCACTGCTGAATTAATAACGTGTTTTCATTTAAACACAGCTTGACGTATCAGATACATTGGTGCATGCACATTGTTAGCCTCTCTCTCTCTCTCTCTCTCTCTCTCTCTCTCTCTCTCTCTCTCTCTCTCTCTCTCTCTCTCTCTCAGGATCTGTCGTGGTCCCTGCATTCAAGTAAATTAATCATACATCCTCACATTTGACGTCTTGAAAAGGGAGTATCTAGATATGGATAGGACAATCAGTGTTCTTACTACATAAGTTCCTTCTTCCGACTTTCAATCAATGGTTGTCAATTCATTATGTTTTATTTCCTGTTCGGTCGCCTGTACCGGTGCATATTTCTGTCACTGACTGCATAACTGCCTTTCCGTCTTTCCGACAGTCAACCGTTCACTACCTTAGTATGTGTACCTTTTATATATCTTTGTATTAAGTCGTGTTGGTCATGTTTCTGCTCTTGATTTACAATCAAAGTCATCTTGGTTGAATATTGCCTTGATCATATGGACCCTTCAAACCCAAACCAAATAAATGTTTCATCCCCTTAGAGGTTAGACTCAACTGTTCCGAAAATAGCGATCAATTCACTGCAAATTCTACTCATTTAACACTTTCAATTTGACTTCCAGGAAATGTTATGCAGAGTCCTTCTTTCTAATCATTACAGTTATACCTAACATCAATGGGTAATTAGAACCTTAGTCACGATTAGAAGACATGAATACATTTCAGGTGGTTCATATCCTACAACAACTGAAAGCATGTTTCAAGTACATCTTTTCAATAACCAGAACCATCATATGGAACCTGAATATTAACTGTAATAATACACGATACGTTATATATCGTTAGAATGACACGAAGGAATATCTGATGCTTTATAACCTCAAAGATCCCATAGACTTTTCAAATGCATCTCTGAAATCGTTACAACAATACATCATCAAAACATTGAACAATAATAATGCACAATGTATTATCTAGCAACTTGAGTTCGTTATAAGAGAACTCGATACCATGAAATTTAAAGCAATGCTTATGATAACATGATTACAAAGCAACAACCTAAACAACAAGAACATAAATAATAATAATAATAATAATAATAATAATAATACTAAAAAACAATAATAATAATAATAATAATACTTTGAAACGCAAATGCACAATAGCAATAAATATAATATAGTACTTCTTTTTCCTATTATTTATCTCTTCCTGTTCCGCTTCTTCTTCTTTTCATATTAGTTTGCTGTCATTACTATTATTACTATGGTTATTATTTACGTGAAATGAGGGAACCATACATGTTGTTTTGCCTAGTATATGAAGGATTGTAGACATGTAAACTTACAGATTATAAAGGGTCTCAGATATATTCGTAGTAATATGCCGCCTTATTTCTAGGCTTAAGCCCTAACAAGATATATTCATATTCTGCCTTCTTTCTAGACTCAAGCCCAAACAAGATATATTCATATGCCGTCTTCATGTGTTTATATGTAGTTGAAAACAAAACATGTTTAACTGCTTCATTCTAAGACCGTATATGATTTAAGAGGCAACTATATCAAATTGAGATATAAGCAAAAACTACGGTTAGTTATTTGCAATGTCAGCTACAATTTCGATTTGAATTTCATGCAATCTTATACAAAACCGCCTTTCAAAATCCGGATCATAGTGAAACTGTGCCTATATATGTCCCATCTTCATGTTGTTATTTACTGTCCGTATGTCTATCTGCAACGATCTCTCGTCGCAAGCGCAAATCTTTTAAGTCAGAATAAATATCGGTATCTGAATGATAACAGGTGATTCAGCCTAATCACCTACAGGGACAGGTGTTAACATCACTATCAGAAGAGTTCGAATACATCAATCGTATATAATACTTCTGTCCACAAAACAAATACGACTATGCCATCAGTTTGTTATTCAAGGGTCTCGGTATCCGGAAGGATGGCCTCTAGAACAACTCGGTAACAAACTGCGCGCATTTGTTGTAAAAGATGCCCCTAGCACCAAGTGCAGAGTATCATTTCAAAAATGTTCTCCGTGGTATAGCAGTGCAACGGATTAGCTTTCTACTGCTAACAGAGACTGCAAACAAGTGGATCGGCTTTGGCATTCCACCAGACTCACTATTCATAGACAAACCTATGAATCCCCTAAGAAGAATTTCACAAACATAGCCTAGTTAGCCAAATTATATCACTGCACTACTCCCTGACTAAAAACACTTTAATTAGAAGAAAAACATCTCAACAAACGAATCAAATACCTGAAACTAATGCATCTGAGAAACGTATGTGGCCCTGCATATAGTAATCGGGATAAGTAATATAAAACCTTTAGTAACGAATGGTTTCAAGCTATAAAAATAAAAGCCGGCAAATGTTTATTTGTCCCAAATGTTATATATTTGTCAATCGAACACCGTGTTTCTGATTTTGCCCTTGATGAAACAAAGAGGATTTTTAATGGCGCGGGCAATATTATGCTGCTTAGATTGGAAACGGTATCATTTCATAAATAACATGCTGTTTCGTCTAATAATACTTGCAAGTAAGAATGCATAAGCATGTCTGGTGATTTTAATTTATAAACGTTATTCCAGACTGAGATTGGGAATTAGGTAATGGACACAAGGGACTAAGATTCATACGTTCCAAATTAAGCTGGGGAGAGAAAGACTAAATTATTAATGTATGTGTCTGAGTCCGAAGGCTTAACATGTTGGCGGTAATCTTAACTTTTTTAGCCTTTTTTATTCAGCACCACCTATACAATAATTGTTGTTTACCCAAGCAGTTTATTGAAGGGAGAGTCCACGTTTTTCTCTACAACTCCTAAAGCTATATATGCCTTTGTTAAATATTTCTAATATGTCATGTTACATTCCTCACCCACATTATAATCAGCAGTCTGTTCTACTGACAGTGAAGTGAAAGATTCACGTGCGGTGCTAAAGGAAACACTTTCTAAGTAGAACTATCCATACTACTGCTGCTTGGTTGGTATATAATTTAATCTCTATCTAACTTCAATTTAATCGTTCCACAATTGTTTTTTTTTTACTTCTTGTGTTTTTCTATCTGACTTTCACTTTCCACCTATGCTCTCTTAAATCGTCTGCCTGGATTGAAGTTTACTCTAGTTTCTATGTGATAGATTTTGCATTTCTTTTCTTCCTCTTTTTCTAAATTTAATTTTACAGAATTATTTCCGAAGGTAAAGCATGATTAATTGCAATTCAAGCTTGGGTTTAGACTTCAAATAAACTTCAAATACCTTAGCTTCTTATCAAAACTAGAGCATCACATATCAAACCAAAAATAAAAGAATATAAATTTTATTTCACACCAAATACTAAACGAAAATATTCTGTATCGTTTTGTTTTGTTACTGTTTCTTTTATCTAGTAAGTAAGATTATAATGTACTTCTATGTTAAAGCAACTCGTCAGTGTCTTATAGACAGATTCTAACTCTCCCAATTTAGGACCTTTTAAAAGGCAACTACATTATTTACATTTTTAAAGAAAACATGCTGCTTTCTCAACGTTTTCTCAAATTTATTAAAATCTTTCCCAGGGACAATGACAACAATGAAAATAAGTATATTTAACGTTTTAAGACCAATGATAACACTATTAAAATGATTTAAATGAATTGAGATCCTGTACAAGCATATCCTTTATGTAAGGTTATTTTGATCCCAAAATATACTACAAATGGTAAACAAAAGCCAAAAAATTTAGTAAAGACCTAGAATTAAATTATGTCACTAGAATGCATTGTCACAATGGTCACAACGTATTTTTGTTCAAAATGAGTCCGACTATACTTGGATATGTTGATGGGTAAAAATGGTAAAGTATATTGTCTTTAAACGAGTCCTCTAGAACACCAAATTAGTGTTTTAGTTCATAAAACCAATCTTTAGTTTGAAATTTTGATGAATGATTTAAATGGCGAAGTCTTTTCATCTTGTACCATAACAAAGTTATAATGTATTTCACATACAGCAGCAGCAGGGGCGAATAGAACAACTTTATAGAGGCGTCAAATTGGGAAACCAAGGCCTCCTCCAAAATCGTAACAATTGTAGGCGCACGTCCTGCTGCTGCTATGGGGTTAACAATTCTTTGAATATCATTTAAGATTTCACAAACAGACTAATTTGTAGGACCTCATCTTGTAAATCAATCAGATTATTGGACTGGTCAGTGAGTTTAAAATTAATTCACGTTAACGAATCATTATGACATCGTATATAGACTGGATTAAGTGGAGACTCAATTATTAAATTCTTGGAGGAATTATTGGTGCAAACGAATATAGAATATATCCCTGCTGGGCTTGATTTGATCGCTCTTGATGTTTTGATAACATCCTTCGATAACATCACATTCTAAATTCAATGCAATCACCGAGGATGTATTCACATGTAACATCTAGGGGTATATACGTCGATCGTAAAGACGCTTTCTTGTCCGATGGAACCAAATTGGGTGCAAATGTTACTTACACAGATGGAAAAAATATTCAGTATGCACATTTGAGGTCGTCTATGCTGGCTTATGTTTCTATTATTTATTTTCAATGATGAATAGATTTCCTGAATCCACAGTTACAGCTGATACTGATTCATTTTATATAGATAGAAAACACAGCGAGGCAGTTGCAGAAATCACTATTTCAGACTAGAGTTGGGGATCATGGAGAATTAAAAAGGAAATAATGTGTAATTATTCCAAATCAGCAGATGTTACGATTGAAGATAAATATTTGAAAAATAATCAGATATCAGAACCATCTAATGCACCTTCGATATCTAATCCAATATGTAGACATAAAACTAGTTATTTAAACGTTGTGGTGGGTCCGAAAATACGACTCGTACGATTGAACTATTTCGTAGAAACGCTAGCGTTTCCAAATCAAACATGAATGTGCTAACACCGACCCACAGACTTGCAAGAGAGATGAAACAGCGAGGAATTAATGCAAACACTTATCATAGTTTTTTAGATGAAAAGGTGACGAATGGACTCCTGATCGAATGAGTGAGAAATTTAATCCTGATGTCATTATTTGGGATGAGATATGCACAGTGTCGTTAGATGTATTACAAAGATTTCTCGATTGGTTATTGCTAGCGAATACAAAAGTAATAAGGTGTGGCGATCATGGCTAACCACCACCATTTGTCGGTTTATCTCCACATGATTGGCTAAAGAATTTTGTAGACTATTATGAAGAAATTAATACCGATCATAGAGCACTTGATGAACAATTATGCGAGTTCAAGAAATGAATTAGATTACAACCGGAAAGAATCCAATGTGAAATAACCCGTGAAATAATTTCGGAAAAGCTTTTAAGTGATTTTTGGGACGCGTGTAGACCAAACGATTTGATAGCGGCAAGTAGAAAGATCGTCAGATACATCCTTCAGATGAAGTTATTTGACTTGCATGAAGAAAAATTTGCAACACTTCCAGTGCCACTGTGTTATAGACCCAAGGATACACGAAGAGAAAATATCGAAGTTGATATTCCAGGACAACGTGAGAAGCAGAATTTAGAGTTAAATGATATTGTGTTGTTTGATTTCAATGTCGTCAAAGATGCATTACGCGCTGAGAAATTCCCATTAACGCTAGGTTACGCAGCGACGATACATTCGTCACAGTGATTGACTATATCAGATACAATTGTTTGGATCATAGATAATCACATCGAATGGTCGAATTTAGTTTATCTTGCGGTGTCCAGAGTACGAAGAATAAATCAACTTCGAAGAGTTGTTTTAGACTATAATGACACTACAAAAAATGATATTGTCAGCGTTGACATAATCAGAAAAAAACTATGTGGTTAAAAACAACAGGATAAACAAAATAATAGAGAATTTTACATTGATGTTGAATTAATAATTACACTGAAACAACAACAGAATTATCACTGCGCGAGTTGCAACTGAATAATGCTTTGGTCTTGGTCGGATAAGGATTCTCGACAATTTACCGTAGACAGAAAAGATAGTAGTATTGGTCATACCAGATATAATGTGACGCTGACCTGTCTTGAGTGCAACAGACTCAGAGGTGCTAGTTAAGACCTGGCGGTTATAATTGAGTATCCTCGGGTATCACTTGTAGTTGTACACGAGTAAATCCGCGCTGAGGAGAAGTTGAATCCAATCTATAGACTGCTGGTCTACCCGTGGATAGTGTTATGATAGATATTGTATGTAAAGTAACACTCCAAATAGGATCAGTAGCTCTTTTATTACCACCTTCGAGCTCTCCTGGTTCATATAAATATCTTACAGTGACATTGTCGAGTATTGGTTGCTTTGAAAATTCATGTTGTGGTTTTACAAGTATATATTTCTTTTAAATATCGTTTATAGGTTTCAAGTTAATTGTTCGAGTATTCTCTTTATTCAGCTCAGCAGGTGTCCGATTAAATCGTTCAACAATTGCCAGATCGCGATGTAGTGCATTAAGTCCTCGTCTGATGGTGACATTATGATGCTTCATTGTTGATAACACTGCACCCTGAGATTCATTGTCAGGATCAACTTGTAATAAAGTTGGAAAATGCAGAGGACACCTTCGATAAATTCTTTCAAACGTAGAGCGCCAATTCAGTTGAGGATTTTGTCTTTAATATATCAGCTTGATGAACCTCTTTAGTTGCGCTGACAACAAAATGCGAGAAGTTAATTTGTTTAGGAGATAGTAGATAAATTTGCCATATCGCCTGTTTAGATAACCAATCCGCTGCAGTGGTATTTTTCACCTTTGCTGCGCTAGCGAGTTTACAGATTGCTGCTTACCCCATCCAGTATCCTCTCGGAGAATAATGAATAGATTACATGTTGTTTTTAATTACCAGCACCTATCATTAATTTGCCTTTCATAGAAGGCTTTATCAACCACGAAGCTAATTTTTCTTTGAAGGATTTATCAGTGATAGAATTCAACGCATGAATTAATTTCACATCTGAGATATGTCTGTGCTGCCGATTACTTCTTTTTATAAGCAACATCATGAGCATGACAAGCTTTATCAATGGCGTTTATTGGGTCTTCACCGGGTCGGGGTTTGATCATCGAATCTGATATCGAGTCTGGCTCCGGGTCCACAATATCTATATCCTGGAAGGTGATTTTCTCCTGGGTATTTTGCCCATGGTGTTCCTGGGAGTTTAGCTAGCTTAGCTGCAATATCACCTCCTCGTTTTTTTTTTTTAAATCATCTGAAGATTTCATGGAAACAAATCTTAATTTCTTTGTACTGCATTGTACACACTTACCAGAAAGTGCTGATCTGTTATGTTTAGTTGTAATCGTCATCAAATCATCTGTGCCAGTACGCTTTCTACATTTCACACAATATTGATCTATAATTGATATATAATAATATGAAAGTAACTGATTTTTCGGCGACAAAAACAAGAGAATCAGTTAAGCATCATGCAGAACTACCGAATCGTATTCGTATGATTATAATCGGACCATCTGGAAGTGGCAAGACACAGTTGTTACTTAATTTAATAACGAGATGGATGAAATGGGATAAGTTGTATTTGATAGCCCCGAGTGTAGATGATCAGCGATAACACGAAGCGTTAAAGGATTACAATGAGAAGGCAGCAGAAATCACCGTCGAGGGAATTATTGAATGTATAACCGATATCGAAGAAGCACCAAGCATTGATGATATTGATGGAAGTATTCACAATTTAGTCGTATATGATGATGTCATGTTAGACAATCAAAAAAATCCTGCTAGGATATATTTCAGCGCAGACATAAAAACACTGACGTGATATATGTCACTCAACGATACAATCAAATACCAAATGTGATCAGACATAACTGTAATATTATTGCTGTATTCAATAGAGTTGATACACATACGCTACGAAATATTCACCAGACTTGGTTCGGAGGTGATATGGATTATACTATCTTAAGAAATGTCTTTCGTCACGCTCAGTCAATCCCACATTGATTTGTAACGATAAATTTGCATGATCCTAGATCAAGATATCGTATCGGACTTCAAATATTCGGTTAAAATCTTAATAGGGTCGTGCGACAACAATAGTGGCGTCTTTTTTTGCCAATGAGCCTCTATAAAGCATTTACGAGGAAGACTTAGTTTGCCAAATTGACTCTTTTTTACGATTTTGGAGGAGGCCTTGGTTTCCCAATTTGACGCCTCTATAAAGTTGTCCGATTCAACCCTGCTGCTGGTCATACTGATTATGAAATAGTAGTGACCACTTGTATTCCTGTACATGCACACTGTTACGTAGCCTTCGACGCAAAATAATGCCCTGAAAATCCTGCCGATTGTACTAATAAAATCCCATCCAAAATTGTAAGCAAGAGTCTTGAAGTTAAATTACAATAGAGATCATTATATAACGCAGGCATACACAATCAACAGGCATGACAAAACGTATGCACACAAGAACTGTTCTCAGTCAGATGTCAAGGACACGAGATTAATTTCAAATATAAAACAGATATCCCCATTGCACAAAAGCTAAATGATACTTTCATGGATTATTGAATGCGGAATTCATTCCAATATACAAAACGACTTTGCCATGTCACAAGCCACATTGTTGCCATGCAGGTATAAAGCAAGGTGAGAAGTGTTACTTTTCTTACATTTTTTTAGCATAATTTCAGGTGAACGTCTAAGTACTTTGTCATTACAGGTTCATAAAGCCACAGCAATACATTATGAGGTAACGCCTGACACAAACGTTCATATCACTGACAGCGGTTCTTTGATGTGTGCAGATTATCAGGTTAAATATGCTAAAGACTATGCAGGACTTCGCTGCTTAAAATCCTTCTTTTCAATTTCTTCGCATTAACCCATCTGCTACATCTGCTCTCCTTGATTTCTTTGTTCAGAGCAGGCATTCTCTCCAGTTCATCTTAAACAACTCATAGATATATCGAAGTCCACAAAAGAGTTGCTGCTAATGGCTGGTTTTATTAACTCAAAGTATATTCAGTGGCCTGCCAGTTGTGAAGAGGACTATCGTGCCATGTCAGGAGGGTTACAGTCTGAAAGACTATGTTATCTGTACTCTCTTGGATGCTTTATATCTGCAATATGCTGGGTTGTAAGCAATATATTGTATATGTTCTCAGCCCTTCGAATTGAATGAGAAAGCGAGCAAACAAGTAATATGCATTTGACTTGACATATGGTTCTCATTTCCTTTACAATTAATTGATGTCATGACATGCATCTTCTGTGATCAAGGCAAATGGAAAATATATGTCACAATTATATCTGGATGACTTTATATGTCAGAAAAACGCATTTGAACTGATCGATGTTTCCTCTCTTGACTTCCCACGTCTATCAATTTAGCTGTAGTCAATAGGTCTCACAGAGATATAATCTTAATGGAGAAATAACCTCAAAAACGTTACTACTACACAAATAAATATATGAAATGCAATATTCCAACTATGTTTTGCATGTTTGTGACAGACATAACCTTGCTTATTTATTTTAAATGATATAAATAAATCTCTAGAGGATGCCCGCTTTATCATATTTAGACAAGACACCAACTTGCAGCCTGTCTATCTGGATGATTCTTCCTCAGACTAAGCTGATCACATACGCACGGAAGCTTGCCAAAGTTGCAGGTACCCCAAACGATTGACTGCAATCGCTGATCTTTGTAGTTGCAACTATCATAAATAGTTGGTTGTGATACACTGACCTTGAAATATACAATAAAGGTATTTACATGATTTGATTACGTTTGCATAATAATAATAATAATAATAATAATAATAATAATAATAATAATTGTAATAAAAACGGTTCCTGTTAATTCCTGTAATCGTCTTTGAAAGATTTAGTCTGTTACATGTTAGCAGGTTAGGCAAACCTGTGTTTTCAAGATGATGTAGCTAAACAAGAATTTACCTGGCAAGTCGGAGATGTTTCTTGACACTTTAATTTATATGTATACAACCACATGAACGTCTTGACATATACCCCTGAGGCACTCGGTCGATTCAGTATGGTAGAAATGCTTGTGAGTGAACAGTTTAAGGTTTGTGTGATACGTGTGGAAAGTCAACACAAAGGTGAAATGCTTGCATGTTTTCTCAGTTTTATATATCATGTGGTTCCTCTATCAAGGAGTCCAGGATTTATTTACTATGATATTCAACGGACAATATTAGTGAACGAATCCCATCGATTAACATGCTTCTAAAAACAACAGAGAAACGGTTTGTTTCAATGGGATGCAATATACTATAGATCTTATTAAAATTGAATCGTAATTGGTCTACTAATGCATACGGAATTCTACGAATATTTTAAGCATATCGTTTGCTTCTAAAATATAAACAGTAATCTCCAACTGAATCATAAAAACATGTTTGAATATTTAGATGATATATCAATGTAACAATCTGAGAATGCCTGACAAGAATCGATCAAAACAAATTCAATTTAAGCATACCTATGTAATAAAACTTAAATATTCTTTTTAAAGTACAGATATAAAAACGCTGGATATCAATAGTAACTTTTATAGGCAGATGGAGAAACGAGAATCCTATTCGATATACTATTATGTTAATCTTGAGAGTTCCGAATAGTAATGCAAATTAAATTAATCGATTCCACGATAAAGCAAGTGTAATGACAATGCATTACCTTATATATATATATATATATATATATATGAGGGTTGTATGTTCGAGTTACTCACGAAGACAGCGTGGACTCAAATGTGTCTTCCAGCCCATCCGATGGTTAAACATCGGACACTGGATGTTTTTTTATGATTATATATATATATATATATATATATATATATATATATATATATATATATATATATATATATATATATATATATATATATATATATATATATATAAATCTTTCAGCTCTAAGACTCGTGTATCAATTGCAGTCAGAATTTCGGATTATTTTTTACAAAATGCACCTTTTCCATTACCGTGCAACGCACAAGTTTTGACGCATTGTTTAAACGATTGAGACATACATTTTTATTATAAGTTCTGCTTTGAATTCCAAATTAAGCAAATTATCTCTATTTTATACGTCATCAATATTTATAATTCACGTGTCTCTAAATTACCTTCCTAAATTAGCCAATGCGTAATATATATATATATATATATATATATATATATATATATATATATATTAGGCATTGGCTGATTTAGGAAGGTAATTTAGAGTTACGTGAATATATATATATATATATATATATATATATATATATATATATATATATATATATATAAATCAGCCAATGCCTAATATATATATATATATATATATATATATATATATATATATATATATATATATATATATATATATATATATATATATATATATATATATACTTAAAGCTTTCAGCTGTAAGACTTCTGTATCATTCGCAGATTGAACATCGGATTATTTTAAAAAACGCACCTTTACCAAGTTTAGAATAATTATTTCTAATTTTGAGACATACGTTTTATTACATCTTGTGCTTTCTTTCCGAAAAAGAACATAATTCACATATCTCTAATTTACCTACCTCAATGAGTCAGCACCAATTATATAGAAATGTATTGAAGTTTCTGTACAATGGTCAACAGCCACATCAAATGTAATCAAGCGTTGCTAATTCTGTATCACTGACAATATAAATAATGCTTAAGATTGTTGACATTTTCTATGTTTAATGATATTATACAGTGTCGCTATTTACGACCATTGACTTGCGAATTGTGATAAGTGAGTAATGACGGAAACGGATTTAAATTTAAACCCAAAATTACTAATATACATCTATGACTGTATATATGAATAAATATACTTGCAATACCTGGTGTTTGTGCGCAGCAATAAATTGTGTTATATGATGCTGGCACAGCGTCATAAATAATATAATTTGCATCCTGTGATTCCTAGAAGATATGGACGATGCAATCATAACTAAGCTTACATTACTCCTCTAAACAAAATGCCATATATCAGCCCTAGACATCAATCAGTGTCCTGCTCTCTTATTTCACAGTGTTTGACTTTGCAAAGGAACACTTTTATATTTAGCAATGGATAACAGAGATGCTTTGTACTTCTGTTAACAATGCAAATAAAACATCTATGTTTGTGGTGAAGTGATGCTTTTCTCATAAAGCGCATTACAACCACCTTTTTTCTGGCATCAAAATTGTAGAGCACTACCACAAGAGGTTGGCCCAACCCAAATGCTGCAAATCTTGTGAAATAAAGCATCGCCAGTGGTTGAACAGGGAAACGAAATATATCCCCTTTGCAGTGCCAACAATTCAAACAGAGCCAACATCTCATATCATGAATTGTTAATTCTGAATGGTGCCTCCAGTTGAGAAAGGTGTGTCAGAGCAGAAAGAATGGACTATGCATTATCCAAACAATCCACCATCTATCCCATTACCCCACATAGAAGGACTTCCGGTTCCTGATACCCCAGAATCATTCACACGAGGAAGAGGATAAAACTTCTAGTCCTAAACAACCAATGAACTATGACCTATATTTGCTCACTACCTCTGAATCACGCATCATAACACAAGGTGAACTTAATGACCCTGTAAAAGATTTGGAAATAATCACTCATCTGGCAAAATCAATCTTACTTTAAGTTTGGTCCTAGTTATTACGTAACCAAAAGGCGTTCGCAGGACATTTGTCAAAGAAACACCGTTTCCATGAGAATTCATCCATGCATTTTTTTGATAGCTCAACATCTCAATCTAGTAATTGTCTTTTTATTAACGACCAGTTTCGAGAAGCTATGTGGACCTTCTATACACATTGATTATCGTGTCATTCGTTGCTAGGTAGCCAGCAACAACATTGATAGTTATCCTTACTGGGAATACCTATAACATCTTTAGACGTACAAACACACAAAAAATACATCTGCCTACATCTTCGGTAAAATAAGACAAGTCAAATGAAAATGAGTTGACAGAAGCTTCTGATCCAAAACTGAATGTAACCATAATCAACATCAAATAAAACAAAGTCGCAGCTGACAACTGATGGATAATATGCATTTGAAGAGGATGCATGAGTGAAACTGAATCGATGTGCTCTTATTGATGGCCAATACTAACGAATAGCAAAAGCACCATTGAACATCGACTTTACGTGTGATATTTACAACTCGTACACAAATTAGTAAAGACAAGTACTGAAACTTTGAGCGGAACAACAGCCACGAATCTGACATAAAGGGTGGCAGTGAATAACCATTACCTCTTCACTCAAATCAAAAATCAAAGATCATATTTTCTCTGGACAATTCAATCGAAATCTTTTTCATTTCAACTCGTCAGTGTTTGCAAAACACGATGCACTCGAAATGTGCAAACCTTTGTTAGTATACCAATTTGAAACGATGTTAATCAAGATTATTTAACATGTTACTTGACATAATGTGACGCTGCTGTACAATTATATGGTAGCTGTAGCCATACCATTGTTTACGTGGATTTATGCAGGAATATATGATTTGTGGGTCTTTGATTTCACACTAGACCAAGGTTTAGACGAGGCACATTACCATCGATTAAATTCTGACCCATGTCATAGCACACTTCAGTTTACAATGGCTATGTCTAACATGGTGAGCATTATCATGTATGTCTATATTAACAGTAATCTTGAAATCAACGCCTTGATAAAATTTATTCTAGAGGAAAAGCAAAGATGTAAATCGAAAAGGACAAGAAAACAAAAATACACATGGTTTCGAAATGAACAAAGCAAAAACCTTTTGTATATTTATTTCAGAAGGTAATGTGCAAAAGTTGTTGTTGCGTTCTTCTACCAGAATACTAATATTGTAGTTCAAGTCACCTAAGTTCTTTTCAATAGCATACGATCGCGATTACGCAGCCTGAATAGGATCGGGGTGTTTCAATAATAGAGCAAAGTAAAACAACAAACGGAAAGGTCATATTGTACATATGTTGTCATATCTCAGATTCATTGGAGAGTAAGGATCTACTGATTAACCTTAATCACACTAACTTAAGTGAATGCTTAGCCAAAATAGAATCGCTGTGATCAATAGTTTCAAATTAAAACAGCCTAAGAGGAAAAGTGACCTTATTATCGGTAAATACCCGTGTAAAGTCTAATCCCATGTCATTATGTCAAGCAAAATCAACACCATGCTTTGCCATGGCTCAATAAATGCATAAACTAAATATAAAACAGCGGTTGCCACTTCGATGGGATACAATCTTCAGAATATGTATAGACTGATAGTTGCAAGTGAATTAACCACTAGTAGGTGATGCAATCCTGTGTTTGGATCAAAGGAATATCGAATGTTGGTCGTAAAACCGCCCTTGACAGACTGCAGGGAAGAGGGCGACAGTGTCTGCTAATTGTGAGAATCAGGAGTGAATCAACATCCACTCGGAGTTTAGACAGATAGTGTCCCCATTGGAATCGCAAGCTTAAATCGACCTTCTTGAGAACTAAATTGCAGTAGTCGCTAAACCACTGTGCGGAAATTATAAGAGAAGATGTCCTACTCCGACTACATTCAAACTTGGGTGGAACTCTTTTATACTGGGAATTACATAGTAGTTTCAGACATGAAGCTTTTGAGGATGAGGGGCGCTCTAGGAGACAGAGGGAAATGCCTCAGAGCAGTTTGTCCCGAGTCTATGGGAGACAAAGAAGGAGGAAGAACGGATTCAAAAGTTAGACGGACTGTTGGGAACTGGAGTACCAGTCCAGACAAGCATAATACAGATTAGTAGCAGCACAGGGCAGGATAAAAATCAATCACACTAAGCAGGATGAAATATCCCGTCACTTGGTCGTGTTAAAGACGAGTGATACGGTTTAAAATTTGAAGTTTATTTGACAAATTGCTATATGTTATTGAATGATAATAGCTTGATGTTTATTTGAATTTCCGTCACTTGGTCGTGTTAAAGACGAGTGATATGGTTTTAAATTTGAAGTTTATTTGACAAATTGCTATATGTTATTGAATGATAATAGCTTGATGTTTATTTGAATTTCACATTTTGTGTATTCAATAATATAACTGTTGGCATAGCTGACTGGAGTTAGGAGCTTTGCATGTCTCTATCACTACTTCAGTTTCTGACACAAAGGATCCAGAATGGGTTATCTGTAACAATTTGATACAATATTGGGAGCATCCCTACCAAACCTAGGTAACGAGAAACATTTACAAAGAGTTACTTTCTTTCGTTTATCATGCCATGCTAAAGTAAGGCATCTTAATGTTTTTTTGAAAGACCAGCTCTAGCTAGTGGAGAAAGGTTGAATTTTTGCTGAATGTAAGATTAAATTTCACTCTTCTTCATTTTTCTTACAACATAGCATATAAACTATGAATCTGCATACATTGTGGGGAAAGTGTTATTCGACCAGATATATGGCTGTGTACATACAATGTGGAGAAATTTACATTCAACCAGGTAGACGGCGTGTACGTACAATGTGGAACAATTTGTATTCATCCAGGTAGCTGGCTGTTACTCCAATTTCTCCATATTGTATGCAATCCGATTCACAGTCTAGAAGCTATGTTAAGACTCTGATCATTTTTCAAAGACATGCTTTAAACATAGATCAAATTTTGGGGTACAGGGGCGTGGTTAAATTGATTATAAAATGCCATTAAAACATAACTATATCGCATACTTTTGAAATTGATTTAAAATGAGTTTGCTAATAGTGTATGTAACATATTTGTAATCTGTTCCTTATACGTTACGTTAATTAATTTTAAGGATGCACACAACTATAGTATAATCTAAGGTTATGTCTTGAAAATGTAACCTTTGTCAGTTACATATGCTTGTTAGCTTGTATACCATTACAAAGTCGCCCAACCACTCCTGTGACTTAAAAGTTAGAGAGTCTGCCGAGGAAATGGGAGACCGTGGGTTCGATCCCCGGCCGCGTTATACCAAAGACTTAAAAAAAATGGTTCTAATAGCTGCCTCGCTTGGAGCTCAGCATTAAGAGGTTAGCGTTTGGACTGGTCGGACTGGTGTCAGGTTAATATGACTGGGTGGGACATCATGTTACATGTCCGCGTCATAATGCCCCAGTGCTAGACATCACTATAAACTGCCTCACTTCAGATATCGTAGCGATATGACTGAAACATTGTTAAAATTACGTTAAAAATCCTAATTAAACAAACAAACAAAGCAAGGTCGTCTCAACACACAGTTTGCTTAGTGTATGCCATCTTAATGCTAACGTAAATGTCATTAAAATAGACGTAGACAACAAATGCCTCTCCTATATACTTTTTCAGGTATACAGCTGGGTCAATAAATGTGACTACTAAGAAGATATTTAAATTGAAAATATTTAATTACGGTTAGTATTGAGAAAATGAATGAGACAGGTCTAACATGCAAAATCTAATCTAATGGAGTAATAAATGTTTGCTTTATCTATGTATTCATCTATTCTAAAACAATAACATTAGCATAGCCGCCATACATAAACATTCTCTTAATATCCGTTTTACAATTATGACTCGTATCGATATATCTACCACTACAATGTCAGAAGATAATGTTGATGTATTGCATTGGGGCATCATATAGCACCATGTCCCATCTAGTCGAATTATCCTACCAGGGAGAGACGTACGAACATTAACTTCTTAAAGCAGATCGATTAAAGATTAGGCGGCTCTGCTGCTAGGTAACAGATATTTTTACTATTTTTGTATGACTCAGCCAGGGATCGAGACCGAGCTTTCCAGCAACTCATGCCTCAGCGATAACAGCTCCCAGTATCTTGCATACGAAAATGAACATACATATTCTAGCTGGCTTTATGACTAATACAACGTTTCAGCAGATGTTTATAGATACATGGTATCCAGTATATGCAGTATATGAAGAACCTGGATGAATCCAGAAAGAACCGCCAGAAAACTGGGAACTACTGGCCAGCTTTCTCGCATAACACTTATCGAGACTAGAACTCAAACGTACACATGTAAAAGTGATGTTCGCATTCTGCAGGCAAGCGCTACAAAGCACTGGGCCGACAACCCCCTTGCTCCCTAATTTTTGCATAAATCACATCAGTGCAAGAAAAGTTGAATTTGCTTTTATAAATATTAAGAGCTTCCGTAGTGAAATGCACCTACCGTAAACAAGACAGTCTTGTCCTTTTGTGATAGACTTATATTATAAGGCCTGATTTGAACATATGAAGGGGTCAGAAGAATAATTCATTCTTTTTACCACAGGTTCAAGAAGTAAGTACAAAACCTTTATTGACAAATCTATCTATGTTTAGACAATTGTAAATTCATATCGTCATATCAACCAGCAATATTATTCAAAGTTTTCATACTGCTGTAGGAAAGAAAAGTCACATTTTGAAACTGGATACCTGAATTATAAAAAAACACCGTAGCGAAGACATGTTTAAAACATGATTTTACAAACTATAGGTCGCATGAATTCATTCTATTCACTATCGCTGTCTATTCATACCCTATTTTCGTTGTGCCTCACTATTTTTTTTTTCTTTCTCTCTCTCTCTCTCTCTCTCTCACACACACACACACATACACACACACACACACACACACACATATATATATATATATATATATATATATATATATATATATATATATATATATATATATATATATCCTATTTTCGTTGTGCCTCACTATTTCTCTTTTCCTCTCCCTCTCTCTCTCTCACACACACACACACGGACACACAAACACATATATATATATATATATATATATATATATATATATATATATAAATATATATATATATATATATATATATATATATATATATATATATATATATATATATATATATATATATATATACATATAATTAGTGTTAGAATAGCACTTATATTATCCCTCTCTTAAAAGATCATGTTTGTAATAAACACCCGCACACATATACACACACGCACAGACGCACATACACACATGTATATATATATATATATATATATATATATATATAGAGAGAGAGAGAGAGAGAGAGAGAGAGAGAGAGAGAGAGAGAGAGAGAGAGAGAGAGATACAGAGAGAATGAGATAGTGAGACAGAGAAACAGATATACAGATCGACAGTGAGAGACAGAGAGAGACAAACAGAGAAGTATAAATATGCAGCAATCAACGGAAAGTGCTATCAATGGATTACATAGACGAATGATTGATACTAGTATGTTTAATTATTATTTTAATACACAAAATATAGTCATCTATGTTAGAGAATTTTACTCTACGGAGATTCTAACCCAGGGCAGGAGGTAAAGTTCACCCATCGCCTTGCCTACACACACGAGCCCATATTTCACACACGACTTAACACACGTGACCAAAACATGTTATACAAGAAATATATGTAAATATATATATATATATATATATATATATATATATATATATATATATATATATATATATATATATATATATATATATATATCTTGTCATATATATATATATATATCTTGTCTAACATCTATTGGTGACGTGTGTTAATATATATATAAGCAGAAGGGGCGAATAGGACAACTTTTTAGAAGCGTCAGTTTGGCAAACCGAGGCTTCCTCCAAATCATAAAATTAAAGCGTCTCTTTAGCAAACCAAGGATTCCTCCAAATCGTAAAAAAAAGTTTCCTTTGGGGACGCAAATCGTTGTCGCACCCCCTCTGCTGCTATCGGGTAAAACATCGTTTTAGGCTTAAAATCCTTAAAATTGCGCTAGCAATTTACGATGAAGGTCTTAAGTCGAAAATCATTTTTGGATTTCAGAAACAGATTAATTTGTAAAACCTCAAATCGTAAATCATTTAGATTATTGGATTGGTCGGTGAGTTTGAAATGAATTCTCGTTAACGAATCATTATGACATCGCATATAAACTGGATTAGTTGGATCATCAATGATTATAAACCCTGAAGGAGTTGTTGGTGCAAATGTTTATTAAATATATCCTTGTTGAGCTTGATTTGATCTTTCGAGATTTATTTGATAATTTCCTTCGATAACATCACATACTAAATTCAATGCAATCACCGAGGATATATTGACGTTTTGAGGAGCGCCTCCGTCTGGGTCATTACTATACTTGAGGATTGTTGTTGTTTGTTATTGTGCTATTTTTTCCACTCGTCGTGAATCCTTTCAAAACCATCATCGATGGAGTCATTGAGAGATATTCCATCCCTGGGATTTTATGTCCTGGTAATTTGAAATGAAATAAATCTTCTTTTCTTAAATTATATGCGGATATAAATTTTGTTTTTCTCCTTCTTTTCTTTTGTCAATATATTCATCAACAGATTTTATTAAAAAAATTCATTTAATTTTTTAATATCTTTTATATATTTTATATTAGTGTTCATATATTTTATTCTTTTCAACACGTGAACTCGTTACATCCAAAAGATATTTTTGAAAACTTTGCGTAGTCGTTCTCTATTAAATTCGAATGAATCATTTGTTGTTTTCTAAAATACATTAATATGTTCAACTAATAGAACTATGAATGTACTTTGTTTATCACCGTATTCAAATTCAAAATGTAACCTAGTGAAACCTAGAGAAACCCTTCCTATAGAATTCAAGATATATTTTCTTTACTTTTTTGTATCTACCCCCACCCCCCCCCCCACCCCCCGCCAAGAAGATAAAAAATTATATATCTCTATTTTTTCTTGATCTCATCTGTGGTAAAATCAGATTTTTTCGGTTCAATTGGAGGTGTTTTTTTCAGGCCAACCCAGTATTGTTCTTATAGCACTCTGATAGATATCTACGACATAACTGGGTGAGTTTGTCGCAATCGCGGATGATAACGTCGGCTCATGAACCGTTATAGCGATTTTCGATTCTTTTCCATTAATGGATTTTATTCTGCGTTGTAATTCAATATTGATCTGTTCGATTTGGTAGGACCCAGATGGTAACGAAACAACGTTCCAGTCTGGAGTACCATCGGGTTTATTCTTGCTCGCAAACACCAGGGAATAATTCGTTTGCTGAAAACCGTAAGGTGATGATATACTATTTGGATAACTGTGGTATGCTCTTAGTTTGCTAGTGCTATTTCCTTAACTGAAATCGCAGTAGGGAAATTCACACTGAATTCATGGCTTGTTGAGGTTATTGAGACCATGCTGGTTTTCACCGGTGTGGTATTTTCCGCTATTCGCTAAAGTAGTTATTGCGATGTCGCCATTGTTATTATATTAGTGTTTTTTTTTCTTCTAATTTTGAACACTACGAACACTCCAACATAGGCGCAGTATTATTCGTTCGACATTATTATCTTTATAAATTGGTCGCGCGGTTAGTGCCAGCTCTCTTACCAAACATAGTTTTCTAAACCCTTAAGACCGAACAGCTCGATTAAGGCCATATATTTTACTGTCAAACGTATAACCATTGTTGAACATATAATATAAAAAAATGTTTTTGAATTTTTTTGTAATTGCGCTATATAGAACTAAACATAACTAAACATCTATACATGCTTTATACGTAAAATCCAATGTGGACTGGTATCATATGAGTAACATTATTATGTGCACGTAATTTGTGATGAGCTTCAAGAGAGCTCTTGAATAATAATATTGTTACACGCACAGGGGTATTCACTTGACCGAGCGGTGTCAAAACCCTGGCGCGAGTCACGCTGGAAGTCATATGTTTTCCCCAAATTTCCAAAGACTTCCATACAACTTGAGTTGTAAAATGGAAAGAAAGACGTGTCTGCTATAATTATTAATCTTTGCTGTAATCAATGGGCGACCCAGAGGAGACAACTTGCCCAAACGTCCATTAACTGCACCTTTACATGGTTTTTCTTCATTATCATCCGTTTTCCGTACCGATAGCTTGTCATGCCATAGAAATTACACCAGTATTCCCTTACTAACTGGGAAATATTTAACTGCGCGACCCTAGGCCAGTCCATCCACAGAATTTCCGGCGTATCACACTCATATACATACGCCAATTTTCCACTATGGCCACATAAACGGTACCTACCAAGTCCCAACTTATTGATTCCATTCTATAATTTACTGATTTCCAACCATAAATGCTGCCTTTTCCATCACACTACTTGTATACACTACTGAATTTTAATATGGACTATGTTACTACAGGGACAGTCATTCGGCTTGTACCCAAAATCACTACTAACGACCCAAGCATGGTTCAAATTCACTAACACTTACTCCAAATTTATGACATTACCCCCGCCTTTAAAAGATCACTCGTCCCGAGTGACACAAACGTCACATTTCTGTGATCTAAATCACAATTTGAAGTATTTTTTTTTTTTTTTTTTTTTTTTTAAATTTAACCCCACACCCGATAAACGATTACCAATATGATTATATACAACAACATAAACTATCCAAATCTAAACAAGTTGAATCCAAGATGAAATAATGTTTCAACCACTTAGTCGGGTTCAAACTCCCTCACGACTTCCTCGAAATTGACTTGTCTAAGCATAGGTCTCTAACAACAGACATCAAATGCAACCAGAACCATTCCTCTTTACATTAAAACTCTGGTCTGGAGATTGCGTTTCCACCAGGACACACGTTCTCCTAATAGACCTTGGTACACCTGTACACATCACGAGGTTAGCGTTCTTCAGAGACACCTTCTCTTACTAACCTCCAACAAGTCAACCATGACTTCAATGCCCAAATATTTTTCAACTCAGTCTGTGCCAGACGATCCTATTTGTTTCTTTCACTGTTAATTCACTACAAATTCCACACCAGTTGTTACCTAAATCCCTAAGAAAACCTATCCCCAAACGCTAAAGTTTGGAACACTATTACATCACGATTCAACTATAATTGTGGTGTGCACTACAATTTCTTCATGCTGCTAAATAACTAACACGTGCTTTGAATTGTCCTTCACAGTTTTCCAAATTGACACCATTCCATTCATGCAGACAAGTCAAACTATGCATGATGAAAACCTCGCTGAACCATATGTGATCATGAAGATGCGTGTAGACGATTTCTTTCTTCCTTCTTAATGTGCTCTGTATAAATCAATTCTCAACTGGCAAGTCGCTAACAGTTCAATGACAAACAAAATACAGGTTCCGTCCTGTACTACACGAGGTTAGAGAATGCGTTCTTCAAATGAAACACGACCTCTTAAGAACCTCAAAAATAAGTCAACCATGACTTCAACGCCCATCTGGCGCGACCCTATTGTCACCAATAGAACGCTAGACTTGACACTGCCTTTTCAATCATCTTTTCACCACTTAATCGTACCCTACAGCAACACAAAAATAAAAATAAAACAAATAGTCCACCAGCCTCCAAACAACCATACATAATACCCTTATCTTCTTTCAATTTAACCATGTTTAACTCCAAGCACAATTCAAACTACTAGACTTAATTTACCACCTGGTCTCATGCAGCAACAACTTCTAGAACTTTTCTGCTCTAACACCACATGATTGCAAATTATAAAACTAATACATACAATAATAAAACCCCAATCAAGACCGACATCTGTCGTTACAGAATTTAAAAATATAAAACAAATAATCACACCAATAATCAAATTATTTACATAGCCTTTGGGCGCATTCTGATTTAATTGTAACTGCGCGGCTTTTAATTGTCACCCGTAGACAATATGTCTCAACCCATCCATGTAATAATTACGGGGAAAAATTATTACCCACCCATTTAAAACTTTTATTGACCACTTCTACCGGTGTATGACGCTTATATCAAATTTATGTATGTTGTTCTTATTGTTCTTATTGTTGTTGATGTTATAAAATCCAATCTCCTCAATTATACACAACACGGCGGGGGGGGGGGGGGGGTGTTGTCAAACCCATTCATTAGCGGTTCCTATCAGTTTGTACAAAAACAAAACAATTACAGACATTTTCATCATTCCAGCATGTTACAATTCCGTGGCCAATGATTGTCGTCCACATTTTAGCAATTCCAGCCTATTAAAAAGAACCAAAAGTATCACTTGGCCCTGTTTTAACCCCCACGTGTCGAGGAGAAATGGAAACCGCGTGTGCACTGTCTCACGGTTTTACCTCCAACTGACTTAGATCTCGCAATCTGCGCGACCTACACCAATACAATTCTTGCCATCGCTGTATTATATCCCGGATAAAACACTCCATCCTGCTTGAACATAGGACTCCTCTTAAAAATCCTTCTCAGCAGCAAATGCATATATCTACTCTCGCAGACCAAATGTCGCGAAATCTCAATAAACGAAGTTAAAGTCGCACTAGCCATAATATTTCTTTCCTCTTTCTTTCCAAATGCGAAGCAATAGTCAGTTTCACACATAATAACTCTGAATAAATTGCAAACCATGACAGAACTATTCACACATATCCCAAAACGCTGTCACCAGAAATTTTTCTTGTTACACGCACAGGGGTATTCACTTGACCGAGCGGTGTCAAAACCCTGGCGCGAGTCACGCTGGAAGTCATATGTTTTCCCCAAATTTCCAAAGACTTCCATACAACTTGAGTTGTAAAATGGAAAGAAAGACGTGTCTGCTATAATTATTAATCTTTGCTGTAATCAATGGGCGACCCAGAGGAGACAACTTGCCCAAACGTCCATTAACTGCACCTTTACATGGTTTTTCTTCATTATCATCCGTTTTCCGTACCGATAGCTTGTCATGCCATAGAAATTACACCAGTATTCCCTTACTAACTGGGAAATATTTAACTGCGCGACCCTAGGCCAGTCCATCCACAGAATTTCCGGCGTATCACACTCATATACATACGCCAATTTTCCACTATGGCCACATAAACGGTACCTACCAAGTCCCAACTTATTGATTCCATTCTATAATTTACTGATTTCCAACCATAAATGCTGCCTTTTCCATCACACTACTTGTATACACTACTGAATTTTAATATGGACTATGTTACTACAGGGACAGTCATTCGGCTTGTACCCAAAATCACTACTAACGACCCAAGCATGGTTCAAATTCACTAACACTTACTCCAAATTTATGACATTACCCCCGCCTTTAAAAGATCACTCGTCCCGAGTGACACAAACGTCACATTTCTGTGATCTAAATCACAATTTGAAGTATTTTTTTTTTTTTTTTTTTTTTTTTAAATTTAACCCCACACCCGATAAACGATTACCAATATGATTATATACAACAACATAAACTATCCAAATCTAAACAAGTTGAATCCAAGATGAAATAATGTTTCAACCACTTAGTCGGGTTCAAACTCCCTCACGACTTCCTCGAAATTGACTTGTCTAAGCATAGGTCTCTAACAACAGACATCAAATGCAACCAGAACCATTCCTCTTTACATTAAAACTCTGGTCTGGAGATTGCGTTTCCACCAGGACACACGTTCTCCTAATAGACCTTGGTACACCTGTACACATCACGAGGTTAGCGTTCTTCAGAGACACCTTCTCTTACTAACCTCCAACAAGTCAACCATGACTTCAATGCCCAAATATTTTTCAACTCAGTCTGTGCCAGACGATCCTATTTGTTTCTTTCACTGTTAATTCACTACAAATTCCACACCAGTTGTTACCTAAATCCCTAAGAAAACCTATCCCCAAACGCTAAAGTTTGGAACACTATTACATCACGATTCAACTATAATTGTGGTGTGCACTACAATTTCTTCATGCTGCTAAATAACTAACACGTGCTTTGAATTGTCCTTCACAGTTTTCCAAATTGACACCATTCCATTCATGCAGACAAGTCAAACTATGCATGATGAAAACCTCGCTGAACCATATGTGATCATGAAGATGCGTGTAGACGATTTCTTTCTTCCTTCTTAATGTGCTCTGTATAAATCAATTCTCAACTGGCAAGTCGCTAACAGTTCAATGACAAACAAAATACAGGTTCCGTCCTGTACTACACGAGGTTAGAGAATGCGTTCTTCAAATGAAACACGACCTCTTAAGAACCTCAAAAATAAGTCAACCATGACTTCAACGCCCATCTGGCGCGACCCTATTGTCACCAATAGAACGCTAGACTTGACACTGCCTTTTCAATCATCTTTTCACCACTTAATCGTACCCTACAGCAACACAAAAATAAAAATAAAACAAATAGTCCACCAGCCTCCAAACAACCATACATAATACCCTTATCTTCTTTCAATTTAACCATGTTTAACTCCAAGCACAATTCAAACTACTAGACTTAATTTACCACCTGGTCTCATGCAGCAACAACTTCTAGAACTTTTCTGCTCTAACACCACATGATTGCAAATTATAAAACTAATACATACAATAATAAAACCCCAATCAAGACCGACATCTGTCGTTACAGAATTTAAAAATATAAAACAAATAATCACACCAATAATCAAATTATTTACATAGCCTTTGGGCGCATTCTGATTTAATTGTAACTGCGCGGCTTTTAATTGTCACCCGTAGACAATATGTCTCAACCCATCCATGTAATAATTACGGGGAAAAATTATTACCCACCCATTTAAAACTTTTATTGACCACTTCTACCGGTGTATGACGCTTATATCAAATTTATGTATGTTGTTCTTATTGTTCTTATTGTTGTTGATGTTATAAAATCCAATCTCCTCAATTATACACAACACGGCGGGGGGGGGGGGGGGGTGTTGTCAAACCCATTCATTAGCGGTTCCTATCAGTTTGTACAAAAACAAAACAATTACAGACATTTTCATCATTCCAGCATGTTACAATTCCGTGGCCAATGATTGTCGTCCACATTTTAGCAATTCCAGCCTATTAAAAAGAACCAAAAGTATCACTTGGCCCTGTTTTAACCCCCACGTGTCGAGGAGAAATGGAAACCGCGTGTGCACTGTCTCACGGTTTTACCTCCAACTGACTTAGATCTCGCAATCTGCGCGACCTACACCAATACAATTCTTGCCATCGCTGTATTATATCCCGGATAAAACACTCCATCCTGCTTGAACATAGGACTCCTCTTAAAAATCCTTCTCAGCAGCAAATGCATATATCTACTCTCGCAGACCAAATGTCGCGAAATCTCAATAAACGAAGTTAAAGTCGCACTAGCCATAATATTTCTTTCCTCTTTCTTTCCAAATGCGAAGCAATAGTCAGTTTCACACATAATAACTCTGAATAAATTGCAAACCATGACAGAACTATTCACACATATCCCAAAACGCTGTCACCAGAAATTTTTCTTGTTACACGCACAGGGGTATTCACTTGACCGAGCGGTGTCAAAACCCTGGCGCGAGTCACGCTGGAAGTCATATGTTTTCCCCAAATTTCCAAAGACTTCCATACAACTTGAGTTGTAAAATGGAAAGAAAGACGTGTCTGCTATAATTATTAATCTTTGCTGTAATCAATGGGCGACCCAGAGGAGACAACTTGCCCAAACGTCCATTAACTGCACCTTTACATGGTTTTTCTTCATTATCATCCGTTTTCCGTACCGATAGCTTGTCATGCCATAGAAATTACACCAGTATTCCCTTACTAACTGGGAAATATTTAACTGCGCGACCCTAGGCCAGTCCATCCACAGAATTTCCGGCGTATCACACTCATATACATACGCCAATTTTCCACTATGGCCACATAAACGGTACCTACCAAGTCCCAACTTATTGATTCCATTCTATAATTTACTGATTTCCAACCATAAATGCTGCCTTTTCCATCACACTACTTGTATACACTACTGAATTTTAATATGGACTATGTTACTACAGGGACAGTCATTCGGCTTGTACCCAAAATCACTACTAACGACCCAAGCATGGTTCAAATTCACTAACACTTACTCCAAATTTATGACATTACCCCCGCCTTTAAAAGATCACTCGTCCCGAGTGACACAAACGTCACATTTCTGTGATCTAAATCACAATTTGAAGTATTTTTTTTTTTTTTTTTTTTTTTTTAAATTTAACCCCACACCCGATAAACGATTACCAATATGATTATATACAACAACATAAACTATCCAAATCTAAACAAGTTGAATCCAAGATGAAATAATGTTTCAACCACTTAGTCGGGTTCAAACTCCCTCACGACTTCCTCGAAATTGACTTGTCTAAGCATAGGTCTCTAACAACAGACATCAAATGCAACCAGAACCATTCCTCTTTACATTAAAACTCTGGTCTGGAGATTGCGTTTCCACCAGGACACACGTTCTCCTAATAGACCTTGGTACACCTGTACACATCACGAGGTTAGCGTTCTTCAGAGACACCTTCTCTTACTAACCTCCAACAAGTCAACCATGACTTCAATGCCCAAATATTTTTCAACTCAGTCTGTGCCAGACGATCCTATTTGTTTCTTTCACTGTTAATTCACTACAAATTCCACACCAGTTGTTACCTAAATCCCTAAGAAAACCTATCCCCAAACGCTAAAGTTTGGAACACTATTACATCACGATTCAACTATAATTGTGGTGTGCACTACAATTTCTTCATGCTGCTAAATAACTAACACGTGCTTTGAATTGTCCTTCACAGTTTTCCAAATTGACACCATTCCATTCATGCAGACAAGTCAAACTATGCATGATGAAAACCTCGCTGAACCATATGTGATCATGAAGATGCGTGTAGACGATTTCTTTCTTCCTTCTTAATGTGCTCTGTATAAATCAATTCTCAACTGGCAAGTCGCTAACAGTTCAATGACAAACAAAATACAGGTTCCGTCCTGTACTACACGAGGTTAGAGAATGCGTTCTTCAAATGAAACACGACCTCTTAAGAACCTCAAAAATAAGTCAACCATGACTTCAACGCCCATCTGGCGCGACCCTATTGTCACCAATAGAACGCTAGACTTGACACTGCCTTTTCAATCATCTTTTCACCACTTAATCGTACCCTACAGCAACACAAAAATAAAAATAAAACAAATAGTCCACCAGCCTCCAAACAACCATACATAATACCCTTATCTTCTTTCAATTTAACCATGTTTAACTCCAAGCACAATTCAAACTACTAGACTTAATTTACCACCTGGTCTCATGCAGCAACAACTTCTAGAACTTTTCTGCTCTAACACCACATGATTGCAAATTATAAAACTAATACATACAATAATAAAACCCCAATCAAGACCGACATCTGTCGTTACAGAATTTAAAAATATAAAACAAATAATCACACCAATAATCAAATTATTTACATAGCCTTTGGGCGCATTCTGATTTAATTGTAACTGCGCGGCTTTTAATTGTCACCCGTAGACAATATGTCTCAACCCATCCATGTAATAATTACGGGGAAAAATTATTACCCACCCATTTAAAACTTTTATTGACCACTTCTACCGGTGTATGACGCTTATATCAAATTTATGTATGTTGTTCTTATTGTTCTTATTGTTGTTGATGTTATAAAATCCAATCTCCTCAATTATACACAACACGGCGGGGGGGGGGGGGGGGTGTTGTCAAACCCATTCATTAGCGGTTCCTATCAGTTTGTACAAAAACAAAACAATTACAGACATTTTCATCATTCCAGCATGTTACAATTCCGTGGCCAATGATTGTCGTCCACATTTTAGCAATTCCAGCCTATTAAAAAGAACCAAAAGTATCACTTGGCCCTGTTTTAACCCCCACGTGTCGAGGAGAAATGGAAACCGCGTGTGCACTGTCTCACGGTTTTACCTCCAACTGACTTAGATCTCGCAATCTGCGCGACCTACACCAATACAATTCTTGCCATCGCTGTATTATATCCCGGATAAAACACTCCATCCTGCTTGAACATAGGACTCCTCTTAAAAATCCTTCTCAGCAGCAAATGCATATATCTACTCTCGCAGACCAAATGTCGCGAAATCTCAATAAACGAAGTTAAAGTCGCACTAGCCATAATATTTCTTTCCTCTTTCTTTCCAAATGCGAAGCAATAGTCAGTTTCACACATAATAACTCTGAATAAATTGCAAACCATGACAGAACTATTCACACATATCCCAAAACGCTGTCACCAGAAATTTTTCTTGTTACACGCACAGGGGTATTCACTTGACCGAGCGGTGTCAAAACCCTGGCGCGAGTCACGCTGGAAGTCATATGTTTTCCCCAAATTTCCAAAGACTTCCATACAACTTGAGTTGTAAAATGGAAAGAAAGACGTGTCTGCTATAATTATTAATCTTTGCTGTAATCAATGGGCGACCCAGAGGAGACAACTTGCCCAAACGTCCATTAACTGCACCTTTACATGGTTTTTCTTCATTATCATCCGTTTTCCGTACCGATAGCTTGTCATGCCATAGAAATTACACCAGTATTCCCTTACTAACTGGGAAATATTTAACTGCGCGACCCTAGGCCAGTCCATCCACAGAATTTCCGGCGTATCACACTCATATACATACGCCAATTTTCCACTATGGCCACATAAACGGTACCTACCAAGTCCCAACTTATTGATTCCATTCTATAATTTACTGATTTCCAACCATAAATGCTGCCTTTTCCATCACACTACTTGTATACACTACTGAATTTTAATATGGACTATGTTACTACAGGGACAGTCATTCGGCTTGTACCCAAAATCACTACTAACGACCCAAGCATGGTTCAAATTCACTAACACTTACTCCAAATTTATGACATTACCCCCGCCTTTAAAAGATCACTCGTCCCGAGTGACACAAACGTCACATTTCTGTGATCTAAATCACAATTTGAAGTATTTTTTTTTTTTTTTTTTTTTTTTTAAATTTAACCCCACACCCGATAAACGATTACCAATATGATTATATACAACAACATAAACTATCCAAATCTAAACAAGTTGAATCCAAGATGAAATAATGTTTCAACCACTTAGTCGGGTTCAAACTCCCTCACGACTTCCTCGAAATTGACTTGTCTAAGCATAGGTCTCTAACAACAGACATCAAATGCAACCAGAACCATTCCTCTTTACATTAAAACTCTGGTCTGGAGATTGCGTTTCCACCAGGACACACGTTCTCCTAATAGACCTTGGTACACCTGTACACATCACGAGGTTAGCGTTCTTCAGAGACACCTTCTCTTACTAACCTCCAACAAGTCAACCATGACTTCAATGCCCAAATATTTTTCAACTCAGTCTGTGCCAGACGATCCTATTTGTTTCTTTCACTGTTAATTCACTACAAATTCCACACCAGTTGTTACCTAAATCCCTAAGAAAACCTATCCCCAAACGCTAAAGTTTGGAACACTATTACATCACGATTCAACTATAATTGTGGTGTGCACTACAATTTCTTCATGCTGCTAAATAACTAACACGTGCTTTGAATTGTCCTTCACAGTTTTCCAAATTGACACCATTCCATTCATGCAGACAAGTCAAACTATGCATGATGAAAACCTCGCTGAACCATATGTGATCATGAAGATGCGTGTAGACGATTTCTTTCTTCCTTCTTAATGTGCTCTGTATAAATCAATTCTCAACTGGCAAGTCGCTAACAGTTCAATGACAAACAAAATACAGGTTCCGTCCTGTACTACACGAGGTTAGAGAATGCGTTCTTCAAATGAAACACGACCTCTTAAGAACCTCAAAAATAAGTCAACCATGACTTCAACGCCCATCTGGCGCGACCCTATTGTCACCAATAGAACGCTAGACTTGACACTGCCTTTTCAATCATCTTTTCACCACTTAATCGTACCCTACAGCAACACAAAAATAAAAATAAAACAAATAGTCCACCAGCCTCCAAACAACCATACATAATACCCTTATCTTCTTTCAATTTAACCATGTTTAACTCCAAGCACAATTCAAACTACTAGACTTAATTTACCACCTGGTCTCATGCAGCAACAACTTCTAGAACTTTTCTGCTCTAACACCACATGATTGCAAATTATAAAACTAATACATACAATAATAAAACCCCAATCAAGACCGACATCTGTCGTTACAGAATTTAAAAATATAAAACAAATAATCACACCAATAATCAAATTATTTACATAGCCTTTGGGCGCATTCTGATTTAATTGTAACTGCGCGGCTTTTAATTGTCACCCGTAGACAATATGTCTCAACCCATCCATGTAATAATTACGGGGAAAAATTATTACCCACCCATTTAAAACTTTTATTGACCACTTCTACCGGTGTATGACGCTTATATCAAATTTATGTATGTTGTTCTTATTGTTCTTATTGTTGTTGATGTTATAAAATCCAATCTCCTCAATTATACACAACACGGCGGGGGGGGGGGGGGGGTGTTGTCAAACCCATTCATTAGCGGTTCCTATCAGTTTGTACAAAAACAAAACAATTACAGACATTTTCATCATTCCAGCATGTTACAATTCCGTGGCCAATGATTGTCGTCCACATTTTAGCAATTCCAGCCTATTAAAAAGAACCAAAAGTATCACTTGGCCCTGTTTTAACCCCCACGTGTCGAGGAGAAATGGAAACCGCGTGTGCACTGTCTCACGGTTTTACCTCCAACTGACTTAGATCTCGCAATCTGCGCGACCTACACCAATACAATTCTTGCCATCGCTGTATTATATCCCGGATAAAACACTCCATCCTGCTTGAACATAGGACTCCTCTTAAAAATCCTTCTCAGCAGCAAATGCATATATCTACTCTCGCAGACCAAATGTCGCGAAATCTCAATAAACGAAGTTAAAGTCGCACTAGCCATAATATTTCTTTCCTCTTTCTTTCCAAATGCGAAGCAATAGTCAGTTTCACACATAATAACTCTGAATAAATTGCAAACCATGACAGAACTATTCACACATATCCCAAAACGCTGTCACCAGAAATTTTTCTTGTTACACGCACAGGGGTATTCACTTGACCGAGCGGTGTCAAAACCCTGGCGCGAGTCACGCTGGAAGTCATATGTTTTCCCCAAATTTCCAAAGACTTCCATACAACTTGAGTTGTAAAATGGAAAGAAAGACGTGTCTGCTATAATTATTAATCTTTGCTGTAATCAATGGGCGACCCAGAGGAGACAACTTGCCCAAACGTCCATTAACTGCACCTTTACATGGTTTTTCTTCATTATCATCCGTTTTCCGTACCGATAGCTTGTCATGCCATAGAAATTACACCAGTATTCCCTTACTAACTGGGAAATATTTAACTGCGCGACCCTAGGCCAGTCCATCCACAGAATTTCCGGCGTATCACACTCATATACATACGCCAATTTTCCACTATGGCCACATAAACGGTACCTACCAAGTCCCAACTTATTGATTCCATTCTATAATTTACTGATTTCCAACCATAAATGCTGCCTTTTCCATCACACTACTTGTATACACTACTGAATTTTAATATGGACTATGTTACTACAGGGACAGTCATTCGGCTTGTACCCAAAATCACTACTAACGACCCAAGCATGGTTCAAATTCACTAACACTTACTCCAAATTTATGACATTACCCCCGCCTTTAAAAGATCACTCGTCCCGAGTGACACAAACGTCACATTTCTGTGATCTAAATCACAATTTGAAGTATTTTTTTTTTTTTTTTTTTTTTTTTAAATTTAACCCCACACCCGATAAACGATTACCAATATGATTATATACAACAACATAAACTATCCAAATCTAAACAAGTTGAATCCAAGATGAAATAATGTTTCAACCACTTAGTCGGGTTCAAACTCCCTCACGACTTCCTCGAAATTGACTTGTCTAAGCATAGGTCTCTAACAACAGACATCAAATGCAACCAGAACCATTCCTCTTTACATTAAAACTCTGGTCTGGAGATTGCGTTTCCACCAGGACACACGTTCTCCTAATAGACCTTGGTACACCTGTACACATCACGAGGTTAGCGTTCTTCAGAGACACCTTCTCTTACTAACCTCCAACAAGTCAACCATGACTTCAATGCCCAAATATTTTTCAACTCAGTCTGTGCCAGACGATCCTATTTGTTTCTTTCACTGTTAATTC